>CAUYUJ010022082.1:0-302500 GCA_963575745.1 Prorocentrum cordatum | reverse complement strand
GGCCGTCTTGGAGGCCATCTTCGGCGTTTTCGGGGCTGTCTTGGGCTCTTCTTGTCTCTTGGGCCGGCTTGGGCCGTCGGAGAGCTGATAAGAAGAAAATGCAAACATCCTTCAACAACCTACGGAAAATCAATTATGTTTGCCCTTTTGGGCCTTCCTGGAAGACGTCTTGGAGGCCTCTTGGGGGCCTCTTGGCCAGTCTTAGGCCATCTTGGAGCCATCATGGGCCGTCTTGGAGGCGTCTTGGACGAACTTGAAGGCATCTTGGACTCTTTCGGGCCATCTTGGAAGCCATCTTGGACCATCTGTGGCGACTTGGAGGCTATCATGGAGACCATCTTGGGCCAACGTGACCATCTTAGAGGCCATCTTGAGTCGTCTTGGATAATTTTTGGTGGACGTTGGGGTGGTTTATGCTGCCTTGTGCGGCCTTTCGGAAGGCCGGCGGGACGGGCCGAAGCCCCAGGGAGTTTTTCTAAAAGAACCAAAATCGAAATGGTCTAGCACGCCGGGCACCCCTGTGGCAAGCCAACAGGGGGCGGCGGATCGAAGACGCCTACGGCGAATCACCGCCGTCCCCTGCCTTCTTGGAAGCGCCTACGTGGCCGAAAGTTGGGCTAGGGCTTGGCCAAGCTATCGGACCACGTGTTCCCCGAGTCGGTTTGGAAAGCCTTCGGGGAACACGAAGGGGAGAGTGAACACGAAGAGGAAGCAGACGCGGAAAAGGACGAGGAAGAGTAGGAGGAGGGGGCTTCTTGGAATCCTCATGGGGGCCTCCTGGGCTCTCTTGGGCGAGGGCTCCCAGAGGCAACTTTGGCAGGATGTCTCGAGCGAAACGCTCATGTTCTAACACATGTGTTTAAAAACAACGTTTTTTGTTCCAAGATGCTGGCTTCTCGAACTATCTTGGACGTCATTCGAGAGCGTTCAGACATGATCTTCGAACCCATGTTATGTAACCTTGACGAAGCCATCGAGGTCCCGATCCCAAATTTCTGAGGATGATCATAAGGCATCTTAGGCTGGAATCCTCCAGAGTGCGATGTTTTGAGGATGTCCCTCGTGAAACGGCCGTTTTTGGGGCTTTGCAGCCACCGCTGGGCAAGCGTCCCGGGACCCGGGCGGGACGGGCCGAAGCCCCAGGGGGAGTTCTGTTGGAAAAACAACCAAAACCAAAACCGAGAGGGTCCAGCACGCCGGGCACCCCTGCGATGAATCGACAGGGGGCGGCGGACAGTGACCTTCGGCCCATCCCGCCACCATGCCTACCTGGGTCGTGGTTTGGATGACTTTCGGAGGCCTCTTCGGGAATCTCCAGGAGACTGTGTGGGGACCTTTGGGGGCGCCAGTTGGGGATTTCAGGTCCATGAGGGAGGGTCGGCTTCCAGCTGCCTCGCATTAGCGTTAAGTGGGGCCTGTCCCTCTACAGGGGGAATACTCAAAACATTCAAAAAATAGTCAGGGGACTATTTGTTGATTATGTTTTGACCATTTTGGATTATTCTTGGGGTATCTTATAATTTTCGTAGAAAAGCCCCCTGTAGGGGGACACGCCTGACTTAACGTCAGCGCGCTTCTTTGATTGGCCACTCTCGGGGGCCTCTGGGTTGCGTCTTGAGCGCCATTTGAGACCCTCGGGGGCCATCTCAAACAGCACAGCACTCGGCACCCAGAGCGCTCTCAATGCGAGGTCCAGAACTCCAGAGAGTTCCTGCCTGGACAAGGGCCGCCATCGTGCCCGGAAGCTCCGCGGTCTCGCTTGTCTGTTGTGTCACCTCCGCATTGAGAAGCGATGGCTGGCTCAGTGCTTCGAAGCCGTCCTCCACGTCGATCACCACGTCGCCCTTCGGTAGCTGCTCGTGGAATGGTACCAGGAAGCTGGATACACTCACATGACGCTGCCAGCCTGGTCGAGAGTTGGATATACGTGAGGCCAGGTGTCGCTCCAGCCCTCGGCTCTTCTATGGCCAGGCTCGCCGGGATTCCGCGTGTGAATTCAGCACGTGCCCTTCCGCGTGTGAATCCAGCCTCCTGCGAGGCTGCCCCCGCGTCTGCCGTGGAAGCTGGACCCCCCGCCTTGCTGCTCGCGCTGCCCTGCCGTAGCCCTGGTGGCCCAGCGGGCCGAGAATGCCGGCGACGCCCCGGGCGCCCGCCCTCCAGCGGCATGTCCCTCGGAGCCCAGGGGAGCGGGCCTCGCCTGCGGCACCAGGCGGCCTACCAGCGCTGCCAAGTCGGTGCTGGCTCCCAGCTCGCCACCTCCACTGACGACCGTCGCCTGACTGGCGCGGACGACGCTCTCGGTGCCTCCGAGCCGGACCTCCTCCTTGGGTCGCCGCCCCATCCTCCTCTCCGTCCCTGCCTCCTCCTGGCCCGTCTCAGCGTCGGAGCACAGCTCCAAGGACTCCCGCTCCAGCTCTCTCCTCCTCCCTCCTCTCCGCCCTCCTCTCCGTCCCTGCCTCCTCCTGGCCCGTCTCGGCGTCGGAGCACAGCGCCACCGCCAAGGTCCAGCTCAGCTGTGGCCTAGGGTTGCAGAGGGCTCGTCAGGTGCCGCCAACTTGACGCCGCACGCCTCAGCCTCCTTCCGCGTGAGAGCGTACAAGAGCTGGCAGCGCCAGGCCTGCGACCTGCAGTTGGGCGCTCCGCTTGCCAGGACTCAGAGGAGCAGCAAGTGATCATAATGACCCAGACCTCCAACGTATTGAACAAACTCAGGACGTTTTTTTTCCTAATGGTTGGCGTCTGGGAGGGGGCCCTCGCCAGGCCTGGCACCGTCAAAGAAAGACTCGGGATGAACAACGGGATGAAAATCCGAGCCGGGAAATGGGTCGGGACTTCGGGGACCGCGTATCGAAGAAATCCAGACATCCGATGTCTGATGTCTGGGGATGCTTTCCAAGCTTTCTCCAGAAACGAGGGCCTCCAGATACTTTGGAGCTCACGGAACGTATCCTGAGCCAGCCGCCTCATGACATCATCTTCGTCCGACGTCCTAGCATCGCGAAGCTCCTGGATGCCCAGCGGCCCGTTGCTCTGGAACTACCTCCTGCCGCCGCCTGTGCTCTATTCGCGGAGCCATCAACAAACAGACAGAAGATCTAAGTCGCGCGCTGCCGAGGCGCAATGGGGTCGGGCCTGCGAACCTCAGTGCCCATGCCATGGACCCGACATTTTCGAAAACGGAATGTGAGCACTTCCCGTTTGGTCTCATGCCCTTGCCGACAGGAGTAATTAGAGCATGTTGCTGATCATGCTGACGCCGAGGAGGGAGGATTTCACCAGCAGAGGCCAGTGGAAGTTCTGCAGAATCCGCGGAACCATAATGATGAATCATGGTAAGTGTTATGTGCTGGCTGCTGTTGAGCAGCTATCCCAAATGCTCACAGATTCTGACTGACCTTGTCCTAGACGAGCATAGTGAAATCTGCCGTGCGCTGGACCCTAAAAGCCCTTAGCCATAGTGGTTCGAGCAGTAAGCCGGTGTAGTTCCCCGCCCCTGTTCCCTCTCGAGCTCGCGAGCGCGGGCGTTCTTCGTCGACATGGGCCACGGCGGAAACAATGTCATCCCGAATGTGCACTTCCGCAAGGTGAACGGCATGATGGGCCCAGGGCGATGGAACAGGCGCCGAGGGCCGAACGATACGTACACCGATGCTGCGGTACCGCCCCCCCCCCCCCCATGACGACCTCTCTCGAGGAGCGTTCCGACCAGGATTCCTGGGCGGGCCCGGCCGTGGCGGCGAGGGCCCCCCCCCCCCGAGGAGGTCCCAAGCAGAAGCGAGAGCGAGGGAGGGGAGCTGGTTCCGGCATGTGTTTTTTTTTGTTCTCTCTCTCCCTCTCTCTATATATATATATATATCTCTCTCTCTCTCTCTGATCGGCATCACCCAAGGATCTTGGTATCGACTATGTGTGCGTCGCCCCCTCCAGGGGCGGCACGCGCGCTCAGACATCTTTATGGTTTGTGCTCGATGACGGGTGCTGTTTGGCCACCCCGCGGGAGCAACGGTGTACTACGAGATGTTTGTGCTATATGTTCGGTTCGGACGCGAGCTTCCAAGGGGGGCGCATAGTTCGGAGGCGAGCCCAGGGGGGAAGTGAGAGGGGCAGACCTCCTCAGAAGGCGGCGGGGCTTCTCAGAAACCCTCCCGCTTTCTGAGAAGCCTTCTATGGCTTTGGAGAAGGCTTACGAGGCTTCTCAGACGGCACCAGGGCTTCTGAGAAGCCCCGCCGCCTTCTGAGAGGCCTGCCCACTCTCACTTCCCCCTGGGCTCGCCGTCGACTAGTACTAGGATACCCTTCTGCGTCCCATCTGAGGCACATGATGAAGACTTGGCTGGACCAGGCTGGGCGGAAGAAGCGCCGGGCCCTGAACCGCAAGAAGAAGGCCGCCAAGTTGTCCCCCCGGCCCGCAGCCGGGCTGTTGCGTCCCGTGGTCCACCCGCCTACTCAGCGGTACAACATGAAGCTCAGGCTTACCCTCTCTTCTTCTGCTGCTGCCCATCGACCTTCCTGCTGCCACCCAGAGGACAAGGAGGAGAGAGGAGAGGAGAGGAGAGGAGAGGAGAGGAGAGGAGAGGAGAGGAGAGGAGGGGAGGGGAGGGGAGGGGAGGGGAGGGGAGGGGAGGGGAGAGGAGGAGACGGGAGGAGGGCAGGGGAGAGGAGAAGAAAGGAGAGGAGAGGAGAGGAGATCAAGGAGGACCAGTGTAAACTCAAGGCCCATCAACAATGTTGAAGTAAAACTCTCCCTCCAAGCTCCCTCTTCAGAGGCTCCTACAGGGGTTTGTTTCCATTGAGGGAAATGCCTCGTTGGAAGACAACTGTTTGAAGACCCTGAGGCGTGCCAAGACCACATTCTCGGAACTTCAACGCCACGAATCAACATGACTGTTGCGTATTGAAGATCTGGAATCGTGCCAGAACGTTATTCCTTGGACTTTAACGCCGCGGATCAACGGAACTGCTGCGCTCTCACAATCCAGTTTCCAAAATGGCTCAAGGCCTGGCTCAAGTGGCTCAAGCCCCTGCTTCGCCTGGTCTGCCCCAGACGAGGCTGCATCACCCCCGCCCTTGACCTCACATCACCTCCTCTGCTTTCGCTCTGTCATGCCGCCCTGCCGGAGGTGCCTCAGCCACGGGGTGCAAGGCGAGGCGGTCCCGGGCTCCGAATTCTGCGCCACGCATGGAGCGGCGGCGGCATCCCCAGCTACGACAGCTCCGGCCGCCGCGGCGGCGAACATGGGTGACGACCAGAGCACTGGAGCCACGCAGGGCGTTGCGGACCTCCAGATGAACGGCACCGAGAACCCTGGGGTGTCGCAGACGTTGGCCGAGCTCGATGACATCGAGGTGGACGAGGAGACCATCACGAGGACTGCGGCTGCCGCGCATGCTGCGGGCTCCGCTGCAGCGGCGGCGCCGGCGGCCCCAGTGCTGGCGGCGGCGCCAGCGGACGCAGTGCGACCGCCGGGACTCGAGGGCCCCTCGCCGCGCGAGATCTTCCTGCAGAGCTGGGTGGACAACGAGGTCCTGCACCATTTCGAGCTGGTGCACTCCTCCCTTCCCTCGTCGGACGCTCCCGGCCCGCAGTCGCTCCCCGTCAAGCTCCCCCAGGACTACTCCGGACTCGTGTCCATCTTGACTCGGCTGGGCTACAACGTATCGGCCCGCGACCACTGGGCGCTCCTAGGGTTTGCGAGGCTCGAGGGCCCCGACCCGACGGACATCGATATCGTGGCCAGGGGAAGGGCCGCCTGCGAGGTGATCTCCCTCTCCTCGGCGCAGGGCTGGCCGCAGGACGACGCAGCGAAGGCTCGAACCCTCATGAACGAGTTCATCGCCGCGGCGCCCAAATGCGAGGACGAGCTCCCCAGGATCCTCAAGGAGCGGCGGAGGATCAAGCCTGACCGCCTGCCCCTCTATCGGGAGCTCGGGCTGGAGGCAATCTCCGCCCTCAAGCAGAACATCAACCTTCCCAACGTGGAGCTCTTCACGCAATGGTCTGACGTGCTCAAAGCGCGTGACCCTGCCCTGCATGAGCCCCGCCTCTGCAGGGTGATCGCGTCGCTGACCGAGAAGGGGAACGGGGAGCTATGGGACCGCCTGGCGGGCAGTGTCCCCGTACTGTGGATCCCCGAGGACAAGAACGCGCAGACCCGCCTCCGTTCCTCCCTCCTGCGGCGCGTGGCTGACCAGCCTCGCCCCGTCACAGTGGTCATGATCTCCACGATCCCGCTGACGACGGGCCTCACCAACATCACCAACATCACGGACATCTGCTCGTTCCCACTGCTGTCCGAACGGTGGGTCCCCCTCGTCAAGGACGTTGCCTTCATCTCCTTCCCCTTTGAGGTGATAATGCCCACGATGCCGGGGGCTCCACGGGTGCAGCACCACGGACTGAGCATGTTCTCGCTGCAGCTGAACGGCGGCAGGTGCCTCCCCCGCATGATCTCCATGACCCCGCTCTTCCAGATCGAAGCGGCCCGCGCTGTGACCTTCGACATGCTGGTAGACGACCTGCAGGTGCTTATGGCGCTCCTCGCACATCCGTTGGTGGCCGGTGCCACGCCCCGGGCACACCGCAAGAGCCACCTCAGCACCCAGGGGGTGCCGCGCCTGTCCGTGGACGTTGTGTTCCCCAACCACCTCACTTATTTCGACCTCCTCACCACCCTACGCGAGCTCCGCCGCTCCCATCTTCCTGCTACGACGTTCTTTGGCCTCAAGGATTTGGCAGCGGACGTGGACGCGTTCATCTTGGAATGCAATGGGCCAGGGGTCTTTGACCACTACTGGGCGCTGTGTTCCCAGATGTCCGCGCTCAGCGCGACGAGATTCTTCGTGGTTTCGGATGCTTCTCCAGACACGTGGGCCGCAGTTTTGGACACGATCTACCAGCGCGACCCGGGCAACGCTGCGACCCGCCTCAAACATCGCCCCTCCAGATTCGGTGGCCGGGCTATCGCCGCCGCCGCCGCGACGGCCCCGCGCTCCGCTGCTGCCAAGCGGAGGGCCGGGAAACCCAATTCCATCTCCGACTTCATCGCGGAGGTGCGGGTTCAGGGCGAGCTGGGGCTGCAGGGCCAGGAGGCGATGTCACGCCTGATGCGCCACGCCGTCGAAGCCACTGGCATCGCCCTCACCCTGGCGACGAACTCCGACCACCCTAAACCAGGGGAGTTCCACCACGTGCCCCGTGACGCGCTGCCCATGCCAGGGGGTCATCAAGGTGTTGGCCAAAACGAAGGCGGACATCACCATGTTGTACACGACCCTCCACGGGCAGGCGATCCAGGTCGGTCAGGACATGATCCGCGTGCAGGTGGTGAATGACATGATGGACCTCGCGGCAGAGACGGGAAACGACCCGCGGGCCCGGCCCTAGGCGCCCCCGGAGCCCGCGAGGCCGGGCGCCTCAGGGGATCGAGGTCGGTCGTTGACCTCGGAATTCGGTGCATTGATTGGGAGGGCTTCGCAGGTTTCGCCGTGCTGCTCGTCTTCCGCGCCCACGTGGATTGCATTTCGCCTTCTTCGCCGTCGCGGCCTGACCTTCAGCCTCCGTCTCCTGCCAACCCAGATTTATCTGCTGAGCATTCTATGCACGCCTCCCTTCTGCCCTCTTCTTCTCACTCCCCCCTTCCCTCTCGCGCACGTGATTCGCCATGCGCGAGGGGCGGCCAGCGCCACACGAGCGCGATGGCGCCCCGCCTTGCTCTCCCTCCTCTCCTGTTCTCTGCTGACGAGCTTACGCCCGACGCCGACGACGCCTGCGGTGACGTCCCGGTGCACATTTATCGACGTATGCGAGTTCTGCGAGCGCTTGGTGCTGTTCCTGCTGGCCGTATCTTGCCGCCGCCGGTATCTCGTCCTCGTGCTCTGCCAAGTGGCCTCGATCGTCGGCGAGGGCAGTTCTTGGGAGACTTCTCCGTCGCGACGTGGAACGCCCAAGCTCTCTTTGCGTCTGACATATATCGCTCCACTGCGAAGATCTCGTACGTCGCGAAATGGATGGCCAAATCCGACGCGTGCTTGATCACCGAAGCCCATGGCACGGAGACCAGCAATTCGACATGGAAGGCACCGCCGGGCACCACGGCTTGGAGGTCTGAAGGGGCCTCGGCGGGGCAGGCCGGGGTCGGCGTGATCGTTCGAGACACGTTCCTCCGGTTATTCTCGGAACCTCCCCGCTGGGTCCACATCTGGCGCGGTCGAGCCGCCAAGTTGTGTCTCCGGGGCACCCGCGGCGCTCTGGACCTGGTGGTGGTCTACGCGCACGCGGGCAACCACAGCGCGCCTGAGGGAGCGGACCTTGACGGCGTCCCCGCCGCCAGGCATGGCCACATCCACTCCTACTTCGACCTGCGCTCCTGCTTGCGGTGCAAAGTGCGCGACGCCCTGGCCCCCCCCGAAGATTGCCTCACGGTGTTGGGGGGCGACTTCAATTACGTTACCAAGGAAGAGGATAGGATTGCGCTGAACACGATGACCTACACGGGGTACCGGGACAATCGCGATGAGCAGCATTTTAAGGCGACCATCGGCGACAGGTACAACCTCTCGGAGATGTTCCAAGGCGAGCTCACCCACGCCTCGGCCTCCGCGCGGTCCCGCCTCGACCGTGCATATGCAAACTTCCCGTTGGCGGACCAGCTGGACAGGCACATCCGGTGCTCCGCGCTGGAGTGGCGGCGCGACCTCTCCCACCACCGGGCTGTCTTCTTCGCTCGGCGCACCCCTCAACATGGCGACGACGATCTACGGCCGTTCCCGTCCTCAGCATGGTCGCACCCAGACTTCTCCAGGAGGGTTGCGTTGGAATATCTTGCGGCTCGCCAGGGCCATCCCGAGGCTTCCGCGCTGATGCGCCTCCGCTTGTACAAGGCGGCGGTGCGCCTGGTCGCATCCCGCATCGAAAGCGAGCGCTCGACGCCTCCGGCCGCTACCGCGCTTGAGGACCGGCTGGGGCGCACCATGAAATTCATCCGGGCAGCTGAAGCCAGCCGCGTTCACGAGATCTCCACTTGCTTGCTACGATGCCCTTCCCTGCGGGACCACGTGGACAACCCGTGCGTCGTCGAGGGCAACATGTCCCGGCATCTCCGGGGGGTCCGGCTACGCGCGATCCAATTGGCGAGGGAACACGCTATCGACGAGCTCGGGAAGTCGCACGCCGACCTCACCAGCGAGGACGATTTCCGCGCGACGCAGGCCCGGCAGAAGAACGCCCGCCTGATCTACCGGCTTGCCCCAGGACGTGCCGGCGGTGTCTCAGCCGTGGAGCGGCCCGACGGGGAGGTGGTGACCTGTCCGGACGGGAAGGCTAATGCTCTTCGTTCTCATTGGGGGCAGGTGTTCAAAGCTAAGGGAATCGACACGGCCTTGCTGCGCGCCTGGACGGACGAGGACGAGGACACCCGCCCACTCAGGGACGCGGTGCCGTTCAAGGACTCCTTCCGCCTCTCTCGTCGCCACGTTCGCAAGGCCATCTTGAGCTCCAATAACTCCTCCCCGGGTCCAGATGGCATCCCGTTCCAGGCGTGGAGGTGCAACGCGCGGCTCTCGGCGGAGGTCTTGAGCGACGCTTTCGCGGCCCTGTCCGGGGGCGATGCCCAGGAGATCATGGAGGATTTTGCGGCGGACTTCAACTCCAGCCTGCTCTTCTTCCTCCCCAAAAAGCCCTCCGGGGTGGGACCCGCGGGCGAAGGGTATTACAAGCCAGCAAACGTCCGTCTTTTGAACGTCACGAATACGGACAATCGGCTGTTGGCCAGCGCGGTCCGGCTTCTCATTGAACCTGTTGTGGGCCCTCGCGTGTTGGACATCCAGCGCGGGTTCATTACTGGGAGGTCCATGCTGTCCAACCTTGTCGACGTCGAGGGGGCTGCGGTGCGCGCCGCGTGCACGTCGGACGACGGGGGCGCTATCTTCTTCGACTTCGCGGCCGCTTTCCCGTCCATCGAGCGTTCCTTTCTTCGGTCCGTGTTCGGGTCATTGAATTGGCCGCCATGGCTGCGACGTTTCATCGACGTGCTCTACAACGGGAACTTCTGCGAGATCGTCCTGGACGGCGCCTGGTACGAGGGCTTCCCGATCCACCGCGGCATCCGGCAAGGATGCCCCCTCTCCCCCCTCCTCTTCGCAGTGGCCGCGGACTTGCTCTTGGGGCGTCTCGCCCGCGACTTCCCGGTCGTAACCCTTCGGGCGTGCGCCGACGACGCGGCGCTGGTCGATCCGCATTTTTTGGAGCATCTGAGCCCGCTCGAGCAGGTCTTCGGCGAATGCGCCCGGATCTCCGGCCTGGAGCTGAATGTGGATAAAACGGTGTTGATCCCTTTGGGGCAGCTGTCCAACGAGCAGGTTCGAGATCAGCTCCAACGGCGCGCGCCGCTATGGGGCGCGATGTCGATTGCGGACTGCTCGAAATACCTTGGCTTCGTGGTGGGGCCAGGGCGCGGTCAGAAGTCCTGGAGCGCAGCTATGGGGAAGTTCTTGGATCGCGCGGACGTGTGGGGCAAGGTAGGCGCGGGAACTTTGCACACCATCGAGGCGTACAAGGTGTTCGTCGCCTCCGTGGTCTCCTTCATTTTGCAGCTCGACCCCCTCCCGGACGATTTCCCCCAGCTGGAGGCCCGAGCTCTGCGGAAACTCTTCCCAGGGCCGTGGGACTGGATCACCGGTGACCTGCTCAAACGTGTGAGCTCCCTCAGCTTCCCCCGGGACCTGGCGGACCTGTTCGCGATAGCCGACGTTGCTAAAGTACGGGTGTCGTTACACGAGGCTCGCCGGAGCGGAGGCTTGAGGGTGCGCTGCCGCGCCGCCTCCTTGAGGTCATTGCTCGCCGACTTCGACAGCATCCGGCGGTTGGGAACCCGCCTACCGTGGGCTACCAGTACTTTCCTCTTTTCGCTGGACTCCGCACTCGCGGCGTTCGAGGGGAAGGGCGACCTCACCGCGGCACTCATGAATCCAGAAACCAAGGAGGGACAGCGAGAGGGTTGGCAAGCACGCGCCCTGCGCGCCACCCGCCCTGCCCACTCCGAGCCAGCAGAACGATTCTTACGGCGCCGTCTCGACCACTGGCCGGCTACGGTTCTCTCGGCTCACCGATGCGCAGCATATCGACGGCAGCTCCAGGATATCCGGGCCCACATGCCCCCCCGAGTGTTGGCGGCTGTACTGCGGGTGGGCCTCAATGGGTGGATGCGGCTCGACGGTTTGGGCGTTCTGGGACGTGCGTTCTGGGTTGCGGGCGGGCCGACGACTCCATTGAGCACTACGCCCGCTGCCCGTGTTACCATGGGCTCTGCCGTCGCCATCTTCGCTTGGAGCGGCCACCGCACGACCTCGAGCTGGACGTATTTCTCTCCCTCCGCCCTGCAACGCGACGCATACTCATCGACGCACCTCCTGAGGGCGGCGCCCGGGCCTCCTCCCTCCGCGCCTTGAGTGTTTACGCGTTGTACCGCACGCACAACTGTTTGAGATTAACTCCCACGGCGGGGCCTGCCGCCGAGCTCTTCCGCGGTTTTCTGCGCGAGGGCGCACGGGGCCACGCTCCCGCGATGGCGCTCCTGAGCTCGGTGCACAAGCGCCGGCACCAGGCGTAGCCCGCTGGCTTCGGCAGTTGCCTCGCTGCTCCTAGTGGGGCTCTGGTCGTGCTCGTTGGCTCTCCTCCTCTTCTTTCCTCCCCTCCTCCTATGCGTGTTGGCGAGTTTCACTTTTATATCGTATATCGTTCTCACAGGGCACCTGGTGCTTTCCCCCTCCCCGCTGTCTTGTGGGTGAGGCTTCCTGGCGCGCGCTGCCACAGTGCGGTTTGTGGCCTCTGACGCGCAAGGACCTTGAGTTTTGTCTCTGCCTTCCCCCCTCTCCTCCGCTGCCTCCTCCTGCCCCCTGTTCCCCACCCGGTCTCACCGATACGATGTTGGGGTATTTCGTATCGCTCCGCGTTCGCGCGATTTTGCCAGAGGCCGTGCTCCTAAGCAGTGGCGGAGACCAGCGCTGAGTGTTGGTTCCGTTTGTGCAGTCTTCCTCCCTCCCTGCTCGTTGTCCTCCCTCCTCCCTCGTCCTCTCTCTCCCCTGCTCCCGCTTGCCTTTCAGTGTATATGCTTGCCCCTCCTGTGGCGGAGCTGCTCCTGCAACGGATTGTAACGAGGGTGCACGCTCGCCCGGGCAATCATTGTCACAGGTAGCTTCTTCTTCCCCGGCCGGAATTTCGGCCACGTTCGCAGGACGGCCTTGCGACGACCATGCGTTGTGTATACTATCGCTGTCCGCTCCCATCTCCTGCTCCTCTAAAAAAACAGTCCAGTTTCCAAAATACAATGTATGACAGATCCTGACTCATGCCAGAAAGCCCTTCCTTGGACTTCAACAGCGCGAATCAACGCAACTGTTACGCGCTGGCAGTCCTGACTCGTTCCAAAACATCATGTCTGGTACGTTTGCCATGAGCATTAGTGGAGCTCTTGCATTTTTTGACACATGTACGCGACGCGAATGCGAGAACGACAGTTTGAAAATGAACCGCCCTCAATCCGTGGAAATCTTGCAAATTGCTTAAACGATCTTGCGCGGCGCTAAGGCGAGAGCCACATGTTTAAAAGGACTCGCCCTCAATCCGCGAAGCTCTCGCAATTTGTTAAGCGAATCTGCGCGGCGCTAAGGCGAGAGCCACATTTTGAAAACCACCCGACCTCAATCCGTGAAGTTCTTGCAATTTGTAGAGCGAATGTGCGCGGCGCTAAGGCGAGAGCCACATTTTGAAAAGCACCCGCCCTCAATCCGTGAAGCTCTTGCGAAGGTTTGAAACAAACGTGCGCGGCGCCTAGGCGAGAGCCACATTTTGGGAGCGGCCCGCCCTCCATTTGTGAAATTGCTGTCACTTTCTCAGCTTCAGGATCATAAGTGGTGATGAAGTCTCAGGCGAAACGTCCGGCCCGTCCTTTCAACTGGCCTCGGGGTGCGACAGGGAGGAGTTATCTATAAGGAAAAGGAATACAGGAGGAACGTAGGGGGGATGGGCTCAGGGTGGGGTTCGAGCTTCAAAGTTTTCGAGGTTCGAGGGCTTCATTTGTTCTCGAGGATTCTCTGCGGCTTTCCACCATCGGAATACTTTCCAGCAGTTGTGCCTCGCACGCTCTGGGGGTGCCTGGACCGTCCCGAATGGCAGCTGGAGTGCCAAGTTATGACCCGAAAGCCAGGGGCAACGTCAGGGGGGGATAGGCTCATGGAGGATGCATCGACCCCTACCGCCCACTTTTCGCCGACGGGGGCCCGATTCTCTCACCCCGCCCAGGAGCGTTCGGCTTCGCTGTCGGGGGCCTTTCGCCGATCTGTCGGCGATTCATCGCCGATTCCAGCTCGAGGCTTGCCCCCTGAGCTGGTCCCTCTCAACATTCCAATTCCCTCGCTTCGAACCATGTAAAACTACACAGCTATACGCTTTGGGAGCTCTGCGCGGATCCTTGCATCGGCGATTGGCCCCCCTGTCGGCACCTCTGGCGCCGCCCCTGGCGCGCTCGGCAAACATGGAGGAGGTCCAGCGCAAATCCGAGAAATCCGCGCAGAGCTTCCACGCATGGAAAAACAGAGGACACATTTTGCGCTCTGAATTACGGTCTGGTGGCAAATCAGCTCGTGTTCCTGAGTGGCGGAATCAGACGGATGCATGGACGGAGACGGAGACAGAGAACGAATTGGATATTCTTGAGACATATGGAGGTAGACAACGGCAGTCCATATAACATGTATGATTTGACCATTGGTTTAACAATGACTCGCGCTCCACCGCATTTTTTCCAGGGATTGGCAAAATATGGCACGCAGGCTCGGCAAGGGCTTCACTTTAGATGAGCTGCGCGAGGCCAAGATCCCTGTGAAGAAAGCTATGACCATCGGTATCGCGGTGGACCACCGCCGGCGCAACCGTTGCGCCGAGAGCCTCCAGGTCAACGTGGATAGGCTCAAGCTTTACATGTCCAAGCTGCTTGTCTTCCCCCGGAAGTCAGGCAAGAAGGGCGTCAAGAAGGGCGATACACCCAAATCGGAGCTGCAGAACGTCGCGCAGAACACCCTAAAGGAGATCATCCCTATCCCGAAATCCAACACCGAGATCGAAGCTCGCGCCATCACCGCCGCCGAGAAGGAAGCGTCCGCATACAAGAAGCTCAAGAAAGCCCGCACGGACCTCAAGTACGACGGCGCCAAGCGCAAGAAGGCAAACGCTGGCAAGGAGGAGTAGGGAGGAGCGAGTTTTGGTGCGACGCCAAAGCCTACGCTACGACAGAGGTTGTCAGGTGGCCGGCTGTAACGACAAAAAAGAGCACAAAGCATGTTTTACACGATGGCCTACTGAAGAATTGCAGGGCATCGTGCACATGGGGTCGACTGTGTTGCAAGTTTGGGTTGGGCAAACGTACCAGAAGCCCTAGAATTTCTTAGGAGGCCCCCACGGCCGCCAGAGCACCCCTCACGAGGCCCAGGTGGCCCCAGAGGCTCCAAAGTGGAGCGAAAAGGTGGGGGCACCTCGGGCCAGAAATACCTTCAGCAGCGCCCGACTGGGGGCCTTCCCGGACACCAGCTCCGCATCCCGAGCCGTTCTGTTGGCGGCCCTGGGACTCGCGGAGGCCCCCCAGGCCCAAGGACGGCGGAGCTCTTCCAGGCCCGCTTTCCTCCAGGAGCCGCTCGCGCCGGCAGTACTGGAAAAGGTGCGGCGCAGGAGCGGCGGCAAGCCGAGAAGCACGCCGCTGTTCCCAGACATCTGGCGGTGTGTGTGTGTGTGTGTGTGCGTGTGTGTGTGTGTGTGTGTGCGTGTGTGTGTGTGTGTGCTTGTGTGTGTGCGCGCGTGTGTGTGTGTGTGCGTGTGTGTGTGTGTGTGTGTGTGTGCGTGTGTGCGTGCGTGCGTGTGTGTGTGTGCGTGTGTGTGTGTGTGTGTGTGCGTGTGTGCGTGCGTGCGTCTCCTTCGGCTATCCACGCCGCGCCGCCGCGCGCGTGGCTGCGATGCCAAAGAAGTCTGCGGATGGCTGCCCGAGTTGCGGTGGCCCCTAAGCGGGCTACCCGCCCCACTGCATGCGCCTGTTCATCGTGCACGCTTTCTCTGCAAGCGCAACCATTTCACGGTTGCCGCCCCCAATCGGCATACATCCAGAGGAAAATTCTCTCAGCGCAGTCCGCTAACACTCGCTGAGTTTGACCAGCCGGCCGCGAGGTAAAACAACAGTGTGTGCGTGGTCCTCTTTGGGTGGTTACCGTTGCCGCTGCCCACTTCGCCTCGTTTGCTGGTTGTCACTGTCGCAGTGCGTCGTCTCCCCCCCTCTTCTCCTTCTTGGTATTTCCCCTGCCTGGCCCCGCACGGCTGCCCCCCCCGTGAGTGGCGCTGTCGACCCCCTGTGGGTGGACCTAACGTCTCCCGTTGCGTAAGCTGGGACGGCGCGCGCTCCTCTGGACCATTCTGCGCAGCGACGCCGCGCGCGTGGCGGCCGCGAAGCCAAATCAAGCGGGTGTGAGTGAGTGTGTTCGTGTGCGTGAGTGCGTGCGTGCGTGCGTGCGTGCGTGAATGCGTGCGTGCGTGCGTGCGTGCGTGCGTGCGTGTGTGTGTGTGTGTGTGTGGTGTGTGTGTGTGGTGTGAGTGTGTGTGTGTGTGTCTGTGCGTGTGTGTGTGTGTGTGTGCGTGCGTGCGTGCGTGCGTGCGTGCGTGCGATCGTGCGTGCGTGCGTGCGTGCGTGCGTGCGTGTGTGTGGGTGTGTGGGTGTGTGTGTGTGGTGTGTGTGTGCGTGCGTGCGTGCGTGCGTGTGTGTGTGCGTGCGTGCGTGCGTGCGTGCGTGCGTGCGTGTGTGTGTGTGTGGTGTGTGTGTGGTGTGTGGTGTGTGTGTGTGTGTGTGTGTGTGTGCGTGTGCGTGCGTGCGTGCGTGCGTGCGTGTGTGTGGTGTGTGTGTGTGTGTGTGTGTGTGCGTGTGTGTATGTGTGTGTGTGTGCGTGCGTGCGTGCGTGCGTGCGTGCGTGTGTGTGTGTGGTGTGTGTGTGTGTGTGTGCGTGCGTGCGTGCGTGCGTGCGTGCGTGCGTGCGTGTGTGTGTGTGTGTGTGGGTGTGTGTGTGTGTGTTTATGCGTTCGTGCGTGCGTGCGTGCGTGCGCGTGTACATGCGCGTATGCTTGTGCGTGTGCGTGTGTGTGTGCGTGAGTGAGTGCGCGCGTGTGTGTGTGTGTGTGTGTGTGTGTGTGCGAAGGTGTGTGTGTGTGTGTGTGAGCGTGTGCGTGTGCGTTCGAGTGTGTGTATGTGTATGTGTGTGAGTGTTTGTGTGTGTGTGTTCTTTGGCCGTCCAAGGAGAGAGATGCTCGGCTTGGGGATTTCCGAGGTCCCACTTGACGGATCTGTTCGAGTGTACTTCGACTCTAGTTCGGCTCAGGATCGACTCAAGCTCGATTCAAGCCGACGGACGATCGAGGCAGCACCGACGCATGAGCGGAGCGAGCGGCTCCAGGGCCCCAGAACGCGCATCTCGACTGAGGTCTCGACCCCTTCCCTGGGGGGATGCTGATCCGTTTACGGTGGCCCCGTGGGCCCCACCGCGGGCGAGATCACGCCGTCGGGGACATGGGCTCTGGGCCTCCCAGGCGGGGTCAGTCGGGTCCGAGCAGATGTGGTCGAAGGATCGCGCGGCATCGCCGATGCATCGGCGATGCGGCTCGATGAGGAGCTCGATGTTCTTTGCGCCGAAGGCGCCTCTGCATTGCCGACATCGCCGGTGCATCGCCAATGCATCGACGATGCGGCACGATCCTCAGACCCCGTGCACTCAACGCAGCAAAGACAGCGAATGATTGTCAAGGCACACATGTGAGTATGCTCTGTCCTTCTGCTCGCCCCACCGGTTGCGCATTCGGGCTCTGTCCTAGGGTCTGCTCAGCTACACGAGCAAACTGGAGCAAACATGCCACGAACCACGGTGACGATGATGACAAGCCGTCCGGGAGGCCTCTCAACGATGGACCCCATCCAGGAGGCCTCTGTGGGACCCCTGCGCCAGCGAACCTCCTTGAGACTACCGCGCGGCGCGTCGGCGCCCGCTCGCCGGCGAGGTCCACCCCGATGTCCCCAGCGGCCCGAGGCGCCGCCTTCCCGCGCTCGGGGGGGGGGCGCGCGCAGGGTGCGCACTCGCGGCCAGCTCGGACGCCGCCGCCGAGGACTGGACGACGCCGACCGCTCGGGCGTGGCGTAAGGGTGCCCCTGGCCAAAGGTCCGAGGAACAATCCATGAACAAGTACGTGCACTGATGGAGGTCCGCGCGGATTTCTCGGATCGGCGCTGGAGCCCCCTGGGAGCGCCTCTGGCGCCGCCCCTGCCACGCTCCACACGCCAGAGAGGGGGGTCAGCGCCGACCGCAGAAATCCGCGCCGATCTCCAACAGTTCATGTTCATGTCATGTTTTTGCTCCGCGAAAATTGTCCACAGGATGTCAGAGGGAGGCCCATGCGCGAGAAGCTGGGGACTTTCGGACGGGGCTACGGCGAGGGTAAATCCGTTCCAGAGCGTTCCGGAACGTTCTCAGAGCGTTCCAGAACGCTCTGACCGCGCCGCCCGAGGCATCCTCCAGAGATTCTCGATTTATCCTCACCCAATGTTATCCTCGCCCTGGCTTCGTCTCAGACATTTTGAGCCAGGACCACCTGCAACACCCGAGCCATGTGCCAGACCAGCTCGATGCACGCTTCCGCGCGTGCTGGCGCGCGGGGGCTTGCATCGAGCTGGTGTGGTATACGGCTGGCGTCGTCCAAGATACCGGAGAGGGTGCGATCGGGGAGAGGAGGAGGGGAGGGGCGAGGAGCAGAAATGATTGGAGAGGAGAGAAGGTGAGGGAATATTAAGAGGCGAGGGAAGGAGAGGGGGAGAGGAGACGAGAAGGGGAGAGGAGAGAAGGGAGGGATGGAAGGGCAGCGCTCGGGTGCGAGTAAGGAACGTGCTCCGCAGCTTCCTCGGAGCACCCCAGAGCGCTCCAGAACGTCCGCGGAGCCCGATGCGTCCTCCGGACCTGCTGGCTCTCCGAGATCCTGAAGAATTGCTCGTGCGTGCCCGGGCTTCTCTTGAGGATGCCGCCGCCCCCTCTTTGACGACAAGCCCTCGAGGTCAGCAGGGCCGCGCGAGCCAAACGCACAGGGTGGAACAACTTGCGGAGTTCCGCGCGGCTTTCTTTGATCCGCGCTGGGGCCCTCCCCTTGCGGTGCCTCTGGCTCTGCCCCATTGCGCGCTCCGCGCGCCGCGGAGGGAGGTCCGGCGCCGTTCGAAGAAGTCCGCGCGGAGTTCCGAAAGTTCATTGTTGTGCAGTTGTATGTTCGAGCAGGAGAAAGTGCAGTTGTATGCTCGAGCAGTGCATCTGTGTGTATGTTGTGCAGTTGTATGTTCGAGCAGAAGAAATCCGCGCGGAGTTTCGAAAGTGCACCGAGAGTCAGCAGGGCCGCGTGAGCCAATCGCAGGGTGTGGGCGACCCCTTCCTCTGGCTGTTCCCTTCTCGCCCCCTCCATGGACAAAGGCCCGATCCGGCTTTGGGCTCCAGGCCCGTTTTGGCTTTCAGCCCGTTGCGGCTTCGGCCCGTTGCGGCTTCGGTCCGTTTCGGCTTCGGCGCGTTTCGGCTCGGCCCCTTGCGGTTCGGGCCCGAGCCGAAACGGGCCAGGACGGAACGGGCCGATGCCGATTGCGGCTTTTTCCCATGGCCCTTAGTGCCTGAACCCTCAGAGGGCCACGTGGAGAGCTACCCTCTCCTCCTCCTCCTTCCCCCCCGCCCGTCGCCCCCCCAATTCCCAGGTGCCACGAGCGGTTCCCCTGCACTGGCCAAAACCGCACAGCTCCGAAGCAACTTCCATGAGTCTCATACGCTGAACGCGTTGCGTGCGCTTACACATATGGCAACTTAGTGCGTTGCTGTGCCTATAAGCTCATATGTGTGTCCAGACGGCATCGCCTGTCCCTGGAGAGTGACAGCCCGTCGCGGCCGAGTGGTCCGAGACCACCGCAGAACAGACCAAGCGACTTTGGAATCGAATTGCAGTCAGCGTGCTTCGGATGGGCTCGATGTATGTACCACGTCGTTTGGTTGGCCAAGGAGCCAGGGAGCTCGGCGAATGATTTCGGTGTATAGACGCAACAGTGTTCCACAAGTTGGGAAGCTGGGGCGTCTATACATCGAGCGCCTTGGCCGACCAGACGGCTTGGTGAGTATTCCGAGCCCCTCCCAGCGCCGCTATCGCGAGGATCATTGCAGCCAAGACGCCGAAGTATTTGATATATTGGGTTCAAGAGGGGTTATGTGCTTTTGGGCCGTTCCTTGCATCTAGGTCGGTGCACCCATTCGCGGCCGAGGCTCCTCTTCACTCCTTGTTCTGCATTATTCATGGTATCGCGATGGCTGGATCCTCCCAGAGCTCCTGATGAACCTTCCAAGAGCCATCCTAACCAGTTTTTGTTCGAGCGATCCTCAGTGAGAACCTGCCACGCGTGCCCTCAATGGTGCACGCTTGCCGAGGTGATACCGACAGAACGGGGCATGACAAGCGGAGGCAGAGGCGAAAGAAGGGAGGAATTGGTCAGATGAAGAGCCTGTGTTGGGCTGCCCCCCCTCCTCCACGCCATATTTCCTGCCCCTGCGGCAGGCTCGGCACGGGCCCCCATCGAACTGTTTCGAGGCCTGCCTCGTCCGCGGGCACATCCCACTAAGCGCACAGCGTCGTTGCCGTCGTTGATCGAGGATCGAGGATGGACGATTTTAACGCGTTCGGCCCTCTTGGGCCTCTGGAGGATTTCGGGAGCAAGGACCTCAAGAGGCCTCCCAGGGACCTCCAGAGACTCTTAGCGAGGACGGCAGTCGTCGTCTGGGGTCGGCGGAGTTGGTAAGGTCCTTCCCACAAGGGCGCCCGATAGCGTCGAATCGATCTGCAGACTGCATCTATACACCGCCACGCCTGACCATAGCCATCCTGGGCCCTAGGATGGTGCGTAGGCCCTCCTGACCTCGGCCCAGAGGGTGTATACACGATGCAAGGGCCCAGCACGGCCCTGACCAGGTGTGGTGGTGTTGCATAGTACCTTCTGCCCAGAAATCAGTGTTTTTTAGATGCGGAGCCCCTGGAGGTTCCAACCCTTTGCCCAGGGCAGGCTTTTCATCCCGAGTCGTTTTCTGGCGGTCCTGGAGCCTGGCGAGGGACTAGGGCCCCCATCAGGCCAGAAGCGACAATCACATTTGCACCTTGGTTTCCCATTGCGTCGGACCGTTTGCTTAGCGTGTCGCGCCGCCAGTTCTGGCCCGCCACGCTTCGGCCTCAAACTATCAACGGTCCGAGTTTACGGATTCCCGTCACACACAGCAGAGCGACACGCTAACAGTTTGCAAGGCATAGCGTGTCGCAGGGGCCTGACCGTCGGCCCCATCTGCACCGCCTCGCTCTTGGACGGCCCCGAGCCCTGGAGAGGGGCGAGGGCCCCGCCCAGAGGCCCGAAACGTCGAAGAAGCAGCTCCGCACCTCTCGTTCCAGTGCGTTGGAGGTTTGGGCATTCCAACGCCTTCCAGGTGTGGTCCGAGCAGACAGGACCAGAGGACGGGCTCGATGCGGAGCCCGATTTTCTCCACGCCGACGCCGCCGATGCGTCGCTGATGCATCGGTGATGCGTAGACGATGCGGCGCGATCCTCCGACCCCATCCACTCGGATCAGATATCTGGGAGGCCTCTAGCATTGTAGCGAGTCCCCGTGCGCAGCCGAGAAGGGTGATCTCGTCGCAGCAGCCTCCTGCAGAGGAGCGTGTGCTGCTGCATAGCTTGCCTCGAAGAAGAGAGCACGTCATACCTAGTTTCTCGAAGCTCCGCGCGGATTTCTTGTATCGGCGTTGACCCCCCGGGCGGCGCCTCTGGCGCCGCCCCTGGCGCGCTCCGCGCGCCAGGGAGGGAAGCCCAGCGCCGACCCCAGAAATCCGCACAGACATGTGGGGAACATGCACATGCCGTTTCTTGTTTGTCGCAACGCCGCCTCCACTTGTGGGGAGCGGCGGCCTCCGCGCGCGATCGGACCCTGGGCTTGTCCCCCCCCCCCCCGCCGTAATCCTCGTCCGCGTCCCCGGCACGCGCTCGGCAAGGCGCAGCTGCGGGAGACCATCCCGAGGCTGGAAAATGACCGAGATCCGACAGAAACGCCCGAGCACCTCGAGCCTCGATCGAACTGTCTGACAGTGCGCGGCGCGGCGTTCGCTCCCAGGCGCGGCCGTGGCCTCGCGGCCAGGTCCCCGTGGCTGGTGGGCGTTTTCGCGCGGATGCTCCGCGCGGAACGTATCCATGCCCCCGCGCATCCGCGGGACCGCCCCCTGGAGTCCAGACCGCGAGTGCGTGGATGGACATGGATCTGCTCGCCGCCCGCGCGGAACGTATCCGTGCGACCGCGCATCCACCGGATCTCGCCCTGGAGTCCAGACCGTGAGGGCGTGGATTTGAATGCGCTCGCCGCCCGCCGCCTCTGCGCAGCCCCGGGCCTTCCCGCGGCGCGGCGCTCGCCCCCAGGCTCCGCCGTGGCCCCCGCCTACGGGCTGGGCCCGCGGCTGCTGCCGCGGCGGCCCGCCGGCCCGCGTGCCCGCCCCGACCTTCCCCGCCGCCGCCGTGCACGCGCGCCGAGGGTTCGGGGGGCTCCCAGCCGGCGCGGTAACCACACAACGGTGCCACTACCGCCGCGCACGCGGCGCCGACGGGTCGTGGGCCCCACGGCGGTGCGGTGACCACACCGCGTGGGGCGCCCAAGCGGTGCCGCTCCCAAGCGGCGCCGCAAGACGGCACTGTCGGGGGCCCTCTAGTGGCCAGCCTGGGCTCCTGTTGGGCGTCTCCTGGGCTCCCGTTCGGCTGCCCTGGGGCCTTCCGCCTCCCGCGCGACCCGCTCGGCGGACAGCTCCGCGGAGGTCCTCGTGTCACCTCGGCAAGAG
Organism: Prorocentrum cordatum; assembly: GCA_963575745.1. Taxonomy (NCBI): domain Eukaryota; class Dinophyceae; order Prorocentrales; family Prorocentraceae; genus Prorocentrum; species Prorocentrum cordatum. Next base: position 280,551 of record CAUYUJ010022082.1, on the reverse strand, counting down.
CCCCCCCCCCCCCCGCCCCCCCGCTTGCGCCTGGAAAGAGAGAAAGCCGTGGGCCTCCATCCGTCGCGGGGGCCACACCGTGTTGTGAGTCAGAGGGGATGTGGGGGGACCGCACGGTTTTGGGGGCTGGGGTCTTCATTTTCCGAGTGCAAGCTGGTCGTTGAAAATAGGTATTTTTGGATGCCCAAATCCTGATCTACTTTAGTCGCCTTCCTAGTTCAAGAGTCGAGCGGTTTTCCTTCTTTCCTCCTCTTCAGGGGGCGGGTGGAAGCCCAATCTACTTCCAACGCCTTCCTACTTCATGTTTCAACCCACTTCTTCCGACCAGCGTGTATGTGGATGTCTCGGGCAACCTGGGCTTCCAACAGGTCCCAAAGCCGTGCGTTGGCGGACCGTGCGGTGAGGTTGCTTGGCATGTCGTGGTCACCGCACGGTGTGCCACTGCGTCACCGCATCGTGTCGGGATCCCCGAGAGGGTGGGTGGGTGGGTGGGTTGTCAGAAGCCGACCAGCGGCAGAGCATATCGATCGGCTGGCGGGGCCCATGTCGGCAGAATTCGGGTGCGCGTCTTTGACGTTCTCGTCGGCTCCTGCCGATTTTTCCGGAATCAGGCTTCGCCTTTGGGTTTCTTACACGTCTGTGGAGCTTGTGGCTGCCAGACGCGGTCGCCGCCGGGATCCCTTGGGGTTCCTCAGCCTTGTTTCCTAACAAGGGGGATCTCTGGGATTCCGTCGTCTTGTTGCCATGAAAAGGCGTTGCCCAGCTTCCCATGGTCTTGTGGTCTTGGTTATTTGATTGTTTGATCTTGGTTCCTCGGTTCCTTTGTCTTGGTTTCTTAGTTCTTTGATCTTGGCTCCTTGATTTCTTTGGGCTCCTTCGTCTTGGTTCCTTGGTTCCTTCGTCTTGGTTACCTGGTGCCTTGGTCCTTGGTTCCTTGGTGCTGGTTCTGTGGTTCTTTCTTTTGGTTCCTTGGTCTTGGTTCCTTGGCTCCTTGGTTTTGGTTAATCGGCTCTTCGGTCATGGTTCCTTGGTCTTGGTTCCTTGGTTATTTAGTTGTGGTCCTTTGTTTCTTTGGTCTTGGTTTCTTGATTCCTTGGTCTGGGTTCATTGGTTTCTTTGCCTTGGTTCCTCGAACCCATGGTTGCCCAATTCGACTGTGCTTAAGGGCTTCTAATATGTTAGTGAAGGAAGAGCTGGTGGGTGCCAAACGCGGACGTCGCCGGGGTTCCCCAGGGCTGCCTGGTCGAATGTCTTGAATAGGACGTTCCCCTGGGTTGCCTGGTCGTATCCCCTCGGGGTTGGAAAGTGTTTTCCCCCGAATGCTTAGTGGGGTTCTGGTTTTCTTCCATGCCTCGTCGCACCCGCGCTCCCTCACCTCACCTCCCTCTTCCCCTTCTCACACAGCGCAGCACAGCACAGCACAGCACAGCACTGCTCAGCATAGCTCAGCAAAGCTCAGCTCAGCCCAGCTCAGCACAGCACAGCACAGCACAGCTCAACTCAGCACAGCAGGGCATAGCAGGCGTGGCACTTTCTCGACACCATAGGGGGTGCGCAGGGGGTTGTCCCTGAGCGCGGCCGCTATCCGAGACGGTCGTCCAGGGCATAGCAGGCGTGGCACTTTCTCGACACCATAGGGGGTGCGCAGGGGGTGGTCCCTGAGCGCGGCCGCTATCCGAGACGGTCGTCCAGGGCATAGCAGGCGTGGCACTTTCTCGACACCATAGGGGGTGCGCAGGGGGTGGTCCCTGAGCGCGGCCGCTATCCGAGACGGTCGTCCAGGGCATAGCAGGCGTGGCACTTTCTCGACACCATAGGGGGTGCGCAGGGGGTGGTCCCTGAGCGCGGCCGCTATGGACGGTCGTCCAGGGCATAGCAGGCGTGGCACTTTCTCGACACCATAGGGGGTGCGCAGGGGGTGGTCCCTGAGCGCGGCCGCTATACGGTCGTCCAGGGCATAGCAGGCGTGGCACTTTCTCGACACCATAGGGGGTGCGCAGGGGGTGGTCCCTGAGCGCGGCCGCTATCCGAGCCGGTCGTCCAGGCATAGCAGGCGTGGCACTTTCTCGACACCATAGGGGGTGCGCAGGGGGTGGGCGGGCTAGGGGTCGTGCGCAGGGGGTGGTCCCTGAGCGCGGCCGCTATCCGAGACGGTCGTCCAGGGCATAGCAGGCGTGGCACTTTCTCGACACCATAGGGGGTGCGCAGGGGGTGGTCCCTGAGCGCGGCCGCTATCCGAGACGGTCGTCCAGGGCATAGCAGGCGTGGCACTTTCTCGACACCATAGGGGGTGCGCAGGGGGGTCCGCGGGACACCGTAACGCGGCCGCTATCCCGGTCGTCCAGGCATAGCAGGCGTGGCACTTTCTCGACACCATAGGGGGTGCGCAGGGGGTGGTCCCTGAGCGCGGCCGCTATCCGGGACGTCCAGGCATAGCAGGCGTGGCACTTTCTCGACACCTCCCTGAGCGCGGCCGCTATCCGGTCGTCCAGGCATAGCAGGCGTGGCACTTTCTCGACACACCATAGGGGGTGCGCAGGGGTGGTCCCTGAGCGCGGCCGCTATCCGAGACGGTCGTCCAGAGCATAGCAGGCGTGGCACTTCCTCGACACCATAGGGGGTGCGCAGGGGGTGGTCCCTGAGCGCGGCCGCTATCCGAGACGGTCGTCCAGGGCGTAGCAGGCGTGGCACTTTCTCGACAACGTGGGGGGTGCGCAGGAGGTGGTCCCTGAGCGCGCCCGCTATCCGAACCAGCCGTCCAGGGCATAGCAGGCGTGGCACTTTTCTCGACATCGTAGGGGTGCGCAGGAGGTGGTCCCTGAGCGCGGCCGCTATCCGAGACGGTCGTCCAGGGCATAGCAGGCGTGGCACTTTTCTCGACACCATAGGGGGTGCGCACGGGGTGGCCCCTGAGCGCGTCCGCTATCCGAGCCGGTCGTCCAGGGCATAGCAGGCGTGGCACTTTCTCGACACCGTAGGGGGTGCGCAGGGGGTGGTCCCTGAGCACGGCCGCTATCCGAGCCGGCCGTCCAGGGCATAGCAGGCGTGGCACTTTCTCGACACCGCAGGGGGTGTGCAGGGGGTGGTCCCTGAGCGCGGCCGCTTTCCGAGACGGTCGTCCAGGGCATAGCAGGCGTGGCACTTTCTCGACACCATAGGGGGTGCGCAGGGGGTGGTCCCTGAGCGCGGCCGCTATCCGAGTCGGTCGTCCAGGGCATAGCAGGAGTGGCCCTTTTCCGACGCCGTAGGGGGTGCGCAGGGGGTGGCCGCTGAGCGCGGCCGCTATCCGAGCATGTTTCGTGGGGTTCTGGTTTTCTTCCCTGCCGCGTCGTCCTGGCGTCTCAACATTCTGGGTCGTCATAGGCCCAGCTCCCAGCTCGCCGAGGCGGTATGGGAATGTTGTCGGCCCAGCGGGCTTGCAGAGCAGCCAGTCGGTTCGGTTGCTTGATGGCTGCCACAGCGCATCGGAGACCTCGATGCCAAATCGGGGCGTCCTGGTTAGTATATCAATGGCGAGGGGGCGAGGAGGAGGAAGAGGAGGAGGAAAAGGAGGCTATCATCACTCCAGCCACAGTACAAGTATGTGGGGTTCCTCGGTAGCGTAATTGACAAACCAGTGGGCGCGGGGCGCGGTCGTTGCAAGGGTTTTCTGGTTTTGTTTCTTTACACCATACTAGGGCGTTCCCTAGGGCTGCCTGGTATTAGCGTTGCCCGGTGGCTCAGTTGCCCTGTTGCCCAATTGCCCAGTTTGTCGGTTGCCCAGTTGCCCAGTTTGCGCGGGTTGCCCAAATACGCAGTGGCTTGGTTGGTATGCTTTTGGTTTGGAAATTCATCTAACCGTGCGTTTCCCGTTTCAGTCCAATCGCTTTTTCTCCATGTCCGCTGCAATTCAATCACCCCAGGATGTTATGATTAGATATGATTGAATATTCTTCTACATGGACATCCTCGAGAGGTTTCTCCTCGCCCTCTTCACTTCTTCACCCGCCGCCTCCCTGCAACGTTCAGACAAGTTCAAAGTCAGACTCACTTTCGTACGCTCTCATATTTAGATCCGCTCGCACTCAGACTCCTTCACATCCAGGCACATTCACATCTAGAGTCTATCACACGCAAACTCATGCAGACTCGGTCTCAGAGACATTCGTACCAGGAAGTACGCGCAGTCAGACGCAGTGTCGTGCGCGCGTGGCGCAGGCTTGTTTCTTGTATGAATGCCCTAGAGCGTTGTGCTTCATTGTTTGGTGAAGGTGCGGTTCACCATGGATGGGGGATCTTCAGTGTAAGTTCGGACATTTTCCCCCCAAAGGGTGGGGAGGCGTTCGGCATCTGGGATTTCGCGCTGTCAGTGCCACACCCGCAGGATGAGCTCTCGAACACAAATCCCTGGTGCAACGCCGCCTTCCCAATCTGTCACGTCTGGTGGTAAGCCCTCTCGTTTGTGAAGTGGCAATCCCTTCATCCTCCTTCAAGTCTCTTCCGTAGCCAGCTTGGCCCGAGCGGTGTTTCGCGAGTTGTTTATTCATCGTCTTCGCCTCATGGCAGCGTGGCCGCGGGTAGCGCCGCGCAGGCTTCGGTGCACGGGCGGCTGTTTGGCTGGTCGAGCAGACGTGAATATCTCCAAATATTCTAGAAGCTTGCTGCAGAATTTGCTACGCATTCTTTAGCAACGTTTTGTCCTGTGTGGAAATCAGATAGGCAGAGATGTGAGATATAGGACGATCATGAGAATTATCTCTGCTGCTGCTGCTCTCGCTCGCTCGTGCTGTGTGTAGCATCCCTCTCGCCCGCACCCCTTTTGGCTCGCAAGCTGGGTGGGAGGGCGGACGCACCTACTCACGTTTTGCCTGAGTATGGAATCAAAGATATCATTTCTTTTCATCTTGTGCTTGCATCAAGTGCTGGTGGGAGGCATCTTGTTATCATTATTTACATGCACCCCCCCCGGCGAGCTGAAGGAAGTGCAGAGTTTTACGTCCTGCTGCTTTCCGTTCTTGCCCGCGTCAGCTTTCGCCTCGGGTTTCGCCTTAGGCTGGCCCTTGGCGGTTCCCTTGGGGTCTCCTCCCTTCGGGTCGCCTTTTCCGCTCTCTGGAATCCCCTTAGGGTCACCCTTCGGATGTCGATCCAATGCGAGCTTCGCGGCGGGGTCGTCCTTCTGCGGTGCCGCGTCCGCGAACTGCCCCGCGCGCTAGGATAGCGCCACAGCTTGTCCACCTGCGCCTGGTTCGCCACGCCACCGCTGAGGCCCCGCGTCACGAGGAAGCCGAAGCAGCGATGCTTGACCTCCTCGTTGGACTCCAACATCTTGTGCGCGATCGCCTTCGAGGTCGACAGCTGCTTGCTGGGATCAGGCGGTTAGCGCTGAACATCCGGCGCTGCAGTTCGACATAAGTGGACTTCACGTCGACGTGCCTCCCCGTGGACACCTGCTCCAACGTGTGGTCCCCGTCCGCGCCCGTGCCCGGGCCAGCCGACACGTACGCACTGAATAGAATATCGGTGGTGCTCGTCTGCTTCGTACTAAGCACGCCTGCTTGACATCCTCCGGCACGAGTGCGAGCAGCAGGCCTCGAAGTCGGAGCTCCGCGCTGTGGAAGCTCACGGCGTCGGCCTCGCTGAGGGGGAATTGCGAAGGCTGGGTGGGCATAATCGCGGGACGGTCCAGGTCGAGGTGTGTCTCGTACGTCTCCACCACCACGCTCAGCACTTGCGACCAGCAGCGCTCGATGAGGTGGTGCATGCCCCCCAGGTCGAGCGACACCCTATGAATCCAATGCGCCAGGACTCCCGTCTTAGCGGCAAGGCCGCCCTTCCAAGCCAAATGCGGCAAGTCGGCCGCCCTCAACTTCGCGAGCATGCTCTCGAGAGACACGTCGCGCTGCGGCCTACCAGCCGCAGCGGCAGCAGCAGCGTCGTATGGCGGCGGCGGTGGAGGTCCTCCGCCTCCAGGCTGCCCGCCAAATCCACCAGGACGATCGGGCCCACCACCTCCAGGTAGTCCACCTCCGAATCCACCATGTCCAGCTCCGCCACCAGGTCCGCCTGATGGCCCGAAGCCACCACCACCAAAACCATGAGGATGCCCACCTCCGTGGCCAAATCCGCGTCCACCGAATCCGCCAACGCCGCGTGGAACAGTTCCCGGAGTACACAAAAACCCTCCTCCAGGTAGCCCGCCGACTACAGGAACACCACCGCCATGAGGATGACCACATCTTGGATGCCCTGCTTGAGCGACGTCGAGGTGAGCAGCTGCGCCGAGTCCTGGCGGCTGCTCCTGCTGCGTGGCGCTCGACGGCGCCGTAGCCTGGCACGGAGATCTCCTCGACGTGCTCGGCAATCGCGTTGGCCGACGCGCTCGCGGCCTTCACCTCGTGGGTCTCGGCGGCACTGCCCCCAGCACCATTCATGGCAGGGCCGCCCGCCTGAGGCCAATCCGCGTCGTAGACGGTCTCGATGCCTTCGCCCTGGGCCTCGGAGATCTTCTCCGCCAACCTCTCAGGCGATGAAGGCGTCGCGTACCCACCCTGGGCCGACGCTGCGCTCCCTCCTCGGAGCCTCGTGTTCTCCTCCCTCAGAGCCTCCATCTCCTCGCGCATCCAGCGGAACTCGGCCATCATGTCCGCCACCTCGGTCGGCGCGCAGCTGCCAGAGCCCGCATCGGAGATGTCGAACTGCTCGAGGACGCGCGGGCGCTGCGGCGCGGGAACGCGGGGCAGCTCTACCGCACGCATGCCCCGGATCGCCGACACGGCGCCCAAGGCGCAGCTTGTCACCAGCCTGGCCGCTCCTCCCACGGCCCCAGTGGCCACCGCGCCGATGGCCTGCCCCGCGTACTGGCCGCCAGCGATCATGAACCGCTCGAAGCCCGCGGAGCTCATCGCCATCCTCCGCTGCGCCTGATGGTTCGCGAAGGCGAAGTCTATCTCGTTGGCGCAGCCCGTGCACACCATGCAGCTCATGCGCCTCACCCCTCACCACGCAGTGGCTGTGAACAGGCGCGTGGCACGCCGAGCACGTGACAGTGGGTCCTGTCATCACGTCGGCGCACGCGTGGCACGTTCGCATGATCCACGTGCCCGAACCTGCAGCACAGGCCGACGAAGGCGCCCAGGGGGTCGTCGAAGAGGGTGCGGGGAAGGAAGCTGAAGGTCCGTTTGGGCTCATAACCCCTGTGGACCACAGTGTCTGCTGGTCCACGAACGGGTGCGCAGAATACATTTTATCATTCATCTTCGCTCGGTTCAGACACAACCTTCGACTCGATTCTTCCAGGGTCAGCACGACCACCTCTCGAGGTAGTGGCTGGATCACTCGGACCCTCTCCGGAAGGCCCAGGGCAGCCCTCAGGAGCCACTCGATGGAGAGGATCAGGCGCGTATCCCAGAATCAATCCCGAGAGGCCGCGCTCCTACCGCCCCAGTGGTTCCGAGGTCGAGGCATGAGGGGAGAAAGGAAATACTTTTCCTCGCGTCTTGAGCCATCGTGTTTCTGGAGCTCTCTTTGCGGAGTCTGACGTCCAGGAGGCGGAGTCGCTCCACCTGGACACCAGAATCCGTGGGAGCGGGCGAAGGTCGTAACAGCCTCCCAATTGCTCCCATCACTCTATGCCAATCAGTCCTACGTCTGCTGACGGGCGCCCAGACCGTTGCGCCCAGAACTACAAACGACTGGTCCCTCTGGGTCATCCGGGGCACAATCGGCCCACGGCGCCAGGGGGAAAAAACACACGACATGGTATCACGGAGCCGGCCGGTGACCTTGAGCGCCCCCCAATGGCCTCTGGAAGGTCACCGACAGCCGGCCGGAAAAAACGTCATCACATTATATGATATCACGCATTGCTTGGGGAGCTAGCCTACTCCTGCTGATACTTTTGGTTTGGTCGTGCAGTCCTATCCCCCCACAGACGGCGAGGACGGGGAGGGACAGGCGGGGGCGGGGGTGGGAGGCAGTGGCGGGAAGGCGGCGGGTGGGGACCCTCGGAGGCACCCGCGGGGCGCACAGGACCGAGACCGCGGGCCCGCGCCCGGCTGCCCCGGCCGCGCCGCTCGCGCCCAAGGAGGCCGCCGGAGGCGCCATGGCCGCCGACGAGGCCGCCGGCGCGGAGGAGCGGGCGCCGCTGCACCCGCCCGCCCCGAGCGGGGGGCGCTGGGCAGGGAGGCGGTTGGCGGCGGCCGGGGCGGTGGCGGCGGTCGCGCCGTTGCTGCTGGGCGCGGCCGCGCTGCTGCTCGCCTCCCCTGCGGCGGGGAGGGGAGCCCCAGCCGCTTTGGGCGCGCACAGCTCGGACAGCGCCACGGGGGGTCACCAGCCCCCCGCGCGGTCAGTGGACTGCAGTACGGTCGGAGGGTTTGGGATAGCGTGTCGCTCTGCCGGTTCTGGCCCACAACGTTCGGCGCAGCACGCTATCCTTTTCCGGGCCCCCAAGCGTCAACGTCTCGAGCTTATCCGAGCCTGCTGCCCCGCGGGCCGGGGCGACACGCTATCCGCTTGCGAGGCATAGCGTGTCGTCGGGGCCGTCGCGGCGGCGTCACGCTATCCAAAAGTTCACGACTGTACAGTCAGTGTAATTCAGTAGGCACGTCACACGAGAAGGCAGCCTGTCAGCAGGTGCCCAGCGGACGTTTCGGATCCCTTATCTCCTTATGATGGCCCCAGGACCGGCAGAAGCTCCAGGGTACCGTAGACTCTCAAGGATTGGCGAATATTGTGCCTCTTGATTTCTAGCCAGATTTGCTATCGAATGTGTCTCTTGTCTTTTCTACTAGCGATATTCCAACGAGCATAGTAATGTATCGGAGCGAATTAGGGTTTGGTTACTCATGTATTTGTAACGGGGCTAACGAGCATGGACATGTCTTGGTTATTTAATCGCTTCGCTCATTCCGCCGGCCCATACAGTCTCATGTCTGCCGTTTGCCCGAGGGCCTGGTGTCAATGCGGCGCTTTGGGGGTTCCTGGGGCCGCTTGGGGGACTCCTGGGGCGCTCGGGGGGGCATTTGGGGGGCCTCCTGGGGCCGCTTGGGGGACTCTTGGGGGCCTCCTGAGGGCCTCGTGGGGGCCTCTTGGGGCCTCATAGGGGCCTCTTGGGGCCTCGTAGGGGCTTCTTAGGGCCGAGGGCTCGAAATGTTGTTTCGTGTTCCCTCTCTGGGGCCCCTTTGGGGGCGTTCTTGGGGCCCTCTTGGACCGTCTTGGAGGCTTCTTGGGCCGTCTTCGAGCCCTCTTGGGCCATCTTGGGGCCCTCTTGGGGGCCTCTTGGGCCCTCTTGGGGCGAGCTTGGGGGCCTCTTGGGCCGTCTTGGGGCGTCGGGAAGCCGAAAAGGTGGAAGCTCCAAAATCTTTCAAAAACCTAAGGAAAAACAATGAATTTTGCCTCCGGGGGCCCTCTTGGGAGTGCTCTTGGAGGCCTCTTGGGGCGTCTGGGGGCTATCTTGGGCGTCTTGGAGCGATCTTGTGGCATGTCGGACCCCTCGTGTACCATCTTGGGGGCCTCTTGGGGGCCTCTTGGCCTTTCTTGGGGCTCTCGGGGACGTCTCGGAGCCCTGTTGGTGCGCTCATGGAGCGCTCCTGGAGCGCTCTGGGGGAGTCTCCCGGGGATCGCCCGGGGGTCGGTCGGGGTACTTTTCGTCCGGGGACCCCCAGGGGCCGCCCCGCGCGCGCGAACTAGAGAATTGTTAACCAGTTACCGGAGATCTTAGCACGCCTCTGGCCCGTTGGGCCGGCGAATTCATTCCTCCCGCTATTCACCATCGTTTCTTTGCTCTTGCTCTTCTTCGAGGCTCCATCCTCCTCGCGCGAGCGCGCACTTCAGCGCCCGTGTAATTACAATGCACCCAGTCGCCTCCATCCCCCCATCAACGCGGTCGCACACATGCGGCATTACGACACATGCGGCAGGGCGCGCAAGCAACTGGCCCCGTTTGAAAGCAGGGCGCGAATACAATGCTAGCAACCCCGCCCGCCGCGCCCTTCCTCCTCCCCCTCTTGATTATGTGTTCAAAGCCTTGAGGGAAACGTCTTCCAGCAGCCCATGTTGCAAACAAAGGTGCGCTCCAGCACCCAATTTTGACGAGGGGCAACGTTCCAGCGGCCAACGGCGTGCGCTCAAGCATTGAATTCTCGCGATGGACAACGATCCAGCAGCTCACGGCGTGCGCTCCAGCATTTCATGCTTACGAGTGACAGCGCTGCAGCAGCCCGCGCCGTGCGTGGAGCGCGCGCGGCCCTCTCGCACATTTAAGGTAACGGTTGCCGCCTGAAAGGGCAGCCCAAGCAAGCCGCGCCCGAAACCTCTGCCACAACAAATGGAGACAGACAAACCTGCCTCGTCAAACACTTCGTCAGCAAAAGAGGTCCACTGACTAGGGGGGAGGTTCGCCAGCTCCTCCTGGAAGTCGAGGAGGGGGGGGGATGGAGGATCGAGGAGGCGTTAGACTTCTTGTTGGCGTCTCTGGGAGTGCTGGGGGTTCTCTGGGGGGTCCAAGGGATCCCGTTTCCTGGAGATGGCGGCGACCCCACAAGCTCACACCTCCGACGTCTGGATTTTTTCATATGACGTGGACCCTTGCAGGTCTCGACCCGATCCATTCCGCAGTGCCGGCTTTTCATCCTGCGTCTTTTTGTTGACGGTCCCGGGGCCCAGCGAGGGCCCCCAGAGGCCAAATAGGGACAAACATGTTCGTCGTTTTTTTTTGACGGCGCGAGCATGTCTGGGGTGACTACCCCCCCTTTGGCACTGCCTGGACAGCGTCGACCGCGCCCTAGTGCTGAAGGGCTCCCAGGCCGCGCGGGAGCCGGCGCCCGTGCAGGTCCCGGCCGCTGCGGGCGACGAGCAGGCGCGCGCCCCCGCCGAGGCCAGAGGTCGTCGTCGGTTTTCGGGTGAGGCGGGTGTTGCTCTCGATGAACGGGTCGGACGAAAGGGGGTGATATTTGGATCGCCGCGTTGGTTGCTCAGGGGTATGTGGGATATGAGGAGTTTTCAGGGGATGCCAGGGTGGGCTGTATCTGGCCGAGTCTTGCTTACAAGTGGGTCGCAAGTGCCCTAAGTTACTCGGGTGGGTTCCCTAACTCCGCTGAGCCGGCGGAGCCCACTTAGCCTGAATTTTTACCCTCCCCCTCCGTTTATGCCACACACACACACACTCCGTGCCCACTTACAGGCTATGTCAGGCCAGATATAACCCTCCTTGGCATTCACTGGTAGCTGGTAACCCTTGTATCCCCTTAGCAACCACTGCGGTGATTCAAGTTGGAGAGGCGAAAGCTAAGAAGTCTGGTGCGTCCAGCAGGCGATTTCCTCGATACGTGGGTGCCTCTGGCGCCGGGAGGGGTCGGGGACACCAGCTGTGTAAGCTGATTCGCTAAGCCCCCCTTTACTAAGCCCCCCGTTTCGTCCGACCACAGATGATCTGCGGAGGGCTGGGTGGCGATAAACCCAGACCCCCTCTCAGAGGAGGGCGCGTTGAGACAACGGTAGCTGGCCTTCGGGGGGTCCCCTCGTCACCACTGCTGGACCAGCAGTCAGTTTAGCATTCGTATGGTTTCCCGGGCGCCACTCCCCCTGCCCCGTGCACCTCCGACGTGCACGGCGTTTCCCTCTCTCTCTCTATCTTTCTTTATTGCTTATTTTTGTTGTTGACTCTCTCTCTCTCTCTCTCTCTCTCTTCTGGGACCCTGAGTGGAGCAGGTAGGGCGCGGTGCCAGTAAGAGGGGCAAGAGATCATGGTAATGATACGTTCCAGGATTCCTCAGATGTCCCAGATTTTTAGATTCCCTACAGATCCACACGGGCTGCAGACGCGAGTGCCCCAGATAGTCTCTCCTGGAAATTCTGGAACGTATCTTGAGCCAATCTGATCATGACATTACTCCCGTCCTAGCCAGGCCGCCTCGACGACCGAGCGCGTGGTGCCGCTGTCGGCCCTGGACCAGCAGTGCTTGGACACCTGTCAGGTCGACTGCGAGGGCCTGGCGTGCATCGGCCCAGACACGGGCCTCCAGCGGGGCCCCTGCAGTGAGGGCAGGTGCGAGGGGTCGACCTGCCATCCGGCAAGGTGCGAGCGGTGAGCGGATGGCCGTGTAGGGAGCACGGTGCACATGTCGCATGTCTTCAGTTGCATGTCTTCAGTTGCACATATCTTTAGTCTTGGAGTCACATGTCTTTAGTCGCATGTCGACGGGAGCCGTGTTTGCAGTCACATGTCTTCAGTTGCACATATGCTTGCCAGCGTGGGCCCCAGGCAGCAGGTTATTGCACTGTGGATGTGCAAGCTGTGTGGTGCAAGCTACGTGCTGCAAGCTATGTGTTGCGTTGCGTGCTGTGCAAGCTGCGTAGTGTAAGCTATGCTGTGCAATGCACGTGGTACAGGCTATCTGGCGTAGTCTGTCGGGTGCCAGCTACATGGTGTAAGCCATGCGGTGCCAGCTATGTGGCGCAAGCTATGCGGTGAAAGCTGTGCGGTGAAAGCTGTGTGGTGCAATCCGTGTGATGTAGCGCACGTGATGAAGGCTGTTCTCTGATTCACAGACAACTGACCTGATACAACTCCGGGTGCGTCCAGGGAGCCTGAGTCGCGAGCGCCCCAGTAGGGCCCAAGACGGCCCCAGATGACCCCAATACGGCGCCAGCAGACCCTAGGAGGTCTCAGGACGGCCCGACGAGCGCCTCAAGACGCCACGATGTGCCCAAGATGGCCCAAGACGGGCCCAAGATGGCTACTCGACGCCCCAACGGGCTCCCCGGATGGCCAGGGGGCCCGAAGACGACTCCCAAACGGCCACCAGGAGGCGCACATTCCCCTTTTGCTTCGTGGGGTTTTGGTTTTCCTCCCAGCCGCCTCCTACCCACCCACACACACACTTTACTTCCCTCCTCTTCTCCTCCACTTCCTTCCTCCTCCCACCCACGCGCAACACATGCACGGCACGTACATGAGACACGCGTCTACACACAGCCGCACGCATGCACACACTCGCAGGCACGCCTTCCCCCCCCCCCCCCCCCCCCCCCCCCCCCCCACACACACACACAACACACACACACACACACACACACACACACACACACACACACACACACACACACACACACACACACACACACACACACACACACACACACACACACACACACACACACACACACACACACACACACACACACACACACACACACACACACACACACACACACACACACACACACACACACACACACACACACAAACACACAAACACACAAACACACAAACACACAAACACACAAACACACAAACACACAAACACACAAACACACAAACACACAAACACACAAACACACAAACACACAAACACACAAACACACAAACAACCAAACAACCAAACAAACAAACAAACACACACACACAAACAAACAAACAAACAAACAAACAAACAAACACACACACAAACACACAAACACACAAACACACAAACAAACACACACACACACACACACGCATACACACGCAGACACACACACACACACACTGTTGTGCGTCTCCGTAGCCATTTTGGCTCAAGCCAGGCTTGCCAAGACGCCGCTGCGCAATTCATCTTTGCTCGGCATGGCTCTCCTCATGTCCCCGCGATGCTGCCTGTGGGCTGCTGACGTGGCGCTATCTTTCTGCCTCTGTTTGGCTGCTGGCTTCTCTTCGATCCCTTATCGTCTTTTACTGATTGTTCTGCAACTCATTATTCATTCATGTGCGGTGGCGGCTGCTGGACGGGAATTTAATTCAACACGTGCTGCGATTATGTTTCTTCGTGGTTTGATTATTGCTCCCATCTTTCGCTTGGCTATGCAAGTCAACGCGGCTGCTGGTGCGGCGACACATTCTCAATGGTTATGTTGCTTCCCATCATTCTTCGGGCGCCGCAGGCGACAGAGAGGTTGGAATGGTAAGTCGATCGGGGACGAGCCTTCTGAACGCTCGGGACCCTACATTATTAGCATGTTCGACGCCCTTTTCTCGTGAGCCGGGCTTGCCACCAGCAGTATCCACATTCAACCCTTTGATCGCTGAGTTCGTGCCTCAGCATGCTTGCAATGCTGGTCGCAGCAATTCGTTTTTGTATTGCATCGGTGATCGTGGCAAGGTTGTGGGTCTTCGCTATAAGTTGGCACGTTGTTCTCGTGTTTTGGCTGAGCCTGTCCCGTGCCCATACGGCAAGCAAGACACGCACTCTTTGGGATTGCATTCGGCTTGCAGTGGACACTACCATCACATCTCTGGGAACTCTTTGGCTGAGCCTGCCCAGGCCCATGCGGCAAGCAAGGCACCCACTTCTCAGGTTTCAGTTCGGCGTGCCGTGGACACTCCCATGACATCTTTGGGTATTATCCTGTGCAACAGCTGATTGGCGCTCAGAACAACACGACTGTTTCATTGCATCAGGAGCTGGAGCAGTTGGGGATGGTGGCCCTTCTCAATTTCTCTTATTCGGCGCTGATGGCCCACGTGGATAACAAAACTGCTGCAGTGTCGTCCCAGGTCACCCAGCACCCAACTGCAAGCTGATTTCGCCAGAGCGGTCGAGGCTTCGCTCACCCGTCGGCTGCCGCCCCAGCTCGAGGAGATGAAGTCCTAAATTCTGGACGCCACCAGCCAATATTTGGTGTCTCCTGTGGACAATCTGAAGCGGGAGCTGATCGACACTGTCACGGCCCACCAGCGGTCCGTGGCCGAACACTGTTTCTCAGCTGTCAGGGCCGCCTCTGCTAAGCTTCTAAACGCTCTGGAGATGCAGGCCCAGGCTCTTGAGACCAAGTTTGGGAATGTGGTGCCGATGGTACCACGGAGCGACCGGGACAAGGACGACGGCCCCGAGTACCCCCCCGAGTACAAGTCAGTTGAGCGGAAGATCGGGACAAATCGGAACCAGAGATTCTGGGAGAGTTCCATAGAAAAATAGAACGCCGACTTGTGGAGCGTAGCGCGCGTGCTCGCAGAAGTTGCCAAAGAATGTTCGAGGGCTTGAGGAGCCCAAGTAACACATGGGCGCTCAATTAAACTGTTGAGGGCGGGCAGAAAATCTGGTGTGCACGAGCATTGTGAGCGGGTGCGCGGCTTGCACGGGGGGCACAGCAGGTTTGCGTTTCAGGGACTTGGGCGCTGGCCAATACGCTGATCGGGGGCCCGAGAATGCGTCACATATATTACGCCTGTGGCGCCATGGAGGCCGCGCTTGCGGTTGCAATTGGGCGGGCGCCCCGCCGCGCGCACCGTGGCGACAGCTCTCTTGGGCGCCCGCCCGCCGCCGTGGACGTCGTGGACCCAGCTAGTCTCTCGGTCGGCGCGCGGCGTGTCGGCAGCCGCGACGCTGGCGGCCTGAAAATGCTTCGAAAGTGTTTCTCCCCGAGCCCGGGGCTATTGTACGTTTTCGGTGGCACGCGCAGCTCGGGGAAAAATCGGCGGCCGGTTGGCGGCGGCCAGTTGGCTGTCGTCGGGCAGAAGTGCCGGCGGATGGCGCGGTCCGCGCTCAGCGCAGAGAGCGTGTCCATGAGCGTGGACTCGTCGAGGGGCAGGAGGAAGGACTTCGCGGTCGGGACCATCGCGGCCCACGGCCCCCACCCTGGGCGCGCGAGGACCTGCTGGGCGCCGCCGCAGCGCGATTTCAGAGGATCTCGGAACCAGAAATCCGGGCGCGCCAAATTTCGCGGGCCGAAAAACTTTCAGAGAGTTTCGGCCAGCTCCGAGGTTTTGGGTTTATGGGAATGTTTCACGCGGGGTGGCTAGTTCAGAGATTTTCAGAGATTCTCAGAGAAGTTCGGACGCGAGAATTTGGCGCGCCCCGGTTTCTGGTTCTGCGAATCTCTGAAAAGCGGTTCCTTAGGTTTTACCGGGTCTCCAGGCGTCCTACTGTCAGCCAGAGACGAGCGACTGGCTGGCGCTGCGCCCGATGCTTCCGGAGTTGCGAACTCGGTATTCGATTCCCTGGGGCCCGCGGGCCCCTGGGCCAATTGCGAGGTTGCCGAGGCCCCCAGGCGGTTGCGCGCGATTGTCTCGGAAACCGGATTTGGGCATCCATGGTGGACGCCCGCGCGCACGCGCTAGGTGTCCGCGAGATTGTTCGGTTGCGGATCTTGCATAGCGCGGGGATTTTCCAAAGACTTTCCGGGGTGTTCTCTACGGTTATTTCGGCGCGCTTCGGGAACCTTGGGGCGGCGCGGGGAAGTCGCCTGGCCGCGCGCGTGACTTGTTTTTCCAATGCCTTTTTGGGCATTATCGCGGTGTTGCTTGGCCGACGAGGTCACTGAGTAACGCGATGTTTGACATGTTCGTGTTTTTTTTCGTTGCGTTGGTTGCGTGATTGTTTTGGCGGTCCGCCTCCTTGGGGCCCCCTCTGGGCCTCAAGTCTGTTTTGTTGACGTCGGGCCTGCTGGAGTGATAGGCGCTTGCCGCGTCGTGCGCGTGGCCAAATACGCGCCGTGGTTTCATCCGCGCCGGGGCGCTTTTCTTCCCTCGCGAAGCCGATGGCGCCCAAGGCGTGGCAGGCCCGTTCGGCGGTGCCCCCGGTGATTTGAAAAACCGAGCATGATTTTTATCCCGGTCAAATTTTGCCCCGATCCCGGCTTCATCTTAAAAAGGGCGACCATTTCCAGGTGGGTGACTTGGCACGCCCACGCAGCCTCGCTACGTCGGCGCTACATGAACTGGCGGGCGGCGTCCGTGGTTTCGTCGTAGAAAGGATTCGAGTGGAGTTCTTAGGTATTGACGGCTGCAAGCTGATCAAACCATTCTTCCTGGCCGCAGATTCGGCGGAGGAGCTGAAGACATGCGTGAATCCATGCGTTCAGGGTGGCTCGACGTCTTCTTTGTCGTCTTCGACGTCTTCATCTTCTACGGCCTCCGAGCTGGCTGCCGCCGTGTTCTGACCCCGCTAAGGTGAACAGACCCCATGAGTACGATTGACATACTGTTTTGCGTCGGCGGCCAGGCGGACGGCGACTGCTCCGGCGGATCGGGAACAGGGGGCGCGCTGCATGCAAATTAAAGACGCCATGCGCGGAGGAAGAGGAGCCCCGGCGCGACGGGAAGAGAGGGAGCTCAGCCCGCTCAGGCAAGTCGCCGGCTGCGGCAGGGGAGTGCCAAGGGGGGGGGGGGGGGGGGGCAGCGCGCTGAGCTGCGCTGAGCTGCGCTGAGCGGCGCAGAGCTGCAATGAGCCGAAGCTGGGAGAAGCGCGACTCAGCGGATTGAGCGGCAGTGGGGGGCAACATGAGCGAACCAAAACTCGACTCAGCGAACCGCGAGGTGCAGCTCAGGGGGGGGGGGGGGGGGGGGGGCGGCGCGCCGAGACCTGGGGGCCCCGAAGCACGGCGCGGCGGGGGGGCGGCCGCGACGACCTGGCGGGGCAGATGCGGGCGAAGAGCGGGCAGCGGAGGGGCCGCGCCGTAAAGGGCGCGGCGGGCCCGGGGGGGCAGGCGCGAGCACAGACCAAAGGGCCGACGCATTCGGGCCCAGGGCGGGCAAGATGTCATTGAGGCGGCAGCAGCCAGAACACCAGTTGCCATCGTCGGGGCGGGCGGCTTGGAAACCAGGCAGAGGGGCGCGAGGCTGGCATCGGCGAGTGTCGCCAGCCGGCGATGGCCAGGCGAAGGCCCGCGGGGTGCCGCTGGCGAGGCCAGAGCAAACAAAGCATGCAGAAGGCCAACGGACCCCGGCTGGTGCAGGGGCCAGAAGCGGCGGCGCAGGGCGCCCCAGACGGGGGGGTGTGGGGCGGCCCAGAAGCCGCGAGTAGGCGGCAAGACCAGCTGGGCAACAGAGGCGGCGAGCGGCGAGAGCCACCGAGGTGCAGGTGAGACCCCGCAAGAAGATGGGGGGCATAGGAGGCCCGGGCGTGGAGGCGCCGCGAGGCCAGGCCGCAGGGCAGCGCGCCGGCGGCGGCGGGAAGCAGGCCTCGAGCGGATGCTGGGGGCCCGTGGGTGGGTGGGTGGGGGCGGGGGGGGCGCCGCCGAATAGGCGCGCGGTGGCGCGCGGGTCGCGAGGGCAGAGGGGGGCCAATGGGCGCCAAACTCCGAACAGGTCGAGGTTGCGGGGCAGCTGCGCGAGCGTTACCATCGGTGGCTGCTGGAGACTGACCAGCGCTGACGGGATGGGTCGTTGCTCGGCCAAGAGGAGTGCCCGGCGGTCGCTTGCTTTTCCCCTGCGGAGGGGGGCCCTTCCTTTTGCCTCTGCCGACTTGGATGCCTCTGTTCCAGCGAAGCTTGCGAACGCCACAATTGGCCTCGCTGAGCTCGCGCACAAAACCGCGGCAGAAGTCCGCACGGCGACGCAGGGGGTCGTTGTCGGAGTATGGCCCGCACTCGTGGTCGCAGGTGGCGTTGCAGCCAATCGCCAACATGGGGCCACGTCCTCTCTTGAGTCGGTCAACCATGTCTTTCCAGTCCTCCCTTGCAAGTTGCGCCTCGGCACTCTGATCCGCGTTGTCCGACTGGGCTCGGGGCGTCGCGGCAGGGATTGGTTGGCGCGGCGTCGCCTCCTGCTGCCAGGGCTGGGCCCTCTCCGCCGGGCCCTATCCGCGCCACTTTTGGGGCGCGCCTGGGCTGGGCAGTTCGTCGGTCCTGGGGGTCTTGCGCGCTGGCTCTTCCTCCGCTGCCTGCGAGGCGACGGCGTCGGACTGCCCCGCCCGCAGCGCCTGCGCGCGGCCGGGGCTGGGGGAGGGGGCCGCGCTGACAGTCGGCGGAGAGGAGCTGCTGACGCTGCGCCGGCCCCTGGAAACTCTGCCGACTGGGCTGGCAGGGGAAGCGCCCCCATCGCCCCAGTCGCAGGCCGATGCGTTGGAGCGCTCGCGGGAGGCCGGGGGGGGGCTGGACCTGCTGCCTGACTGGCCCCGCCTGGCTTCGGGGGGGACACCTGGCGATTCAGTCAGGCGCGCGCCCCTGCTTCTGGCGCGGGCTGGCGCCGCCCCAGGCCCCGAGGAGGCGGGGGGGGGGGCGCGCCGATCAGGAACTGGCCGCGGAGGCGCCGGGGGGGGGCGGCAGCCCCGGCTGCTCTGCGCGCAGGCCGCGCTGCCGCTGAGCCGCTGGGCACGCAGTGCATCATTGGATTCGGGTCCGGGGGGGCGGCTAGTTGCCGTCTGCGGGGGGGCTCCGAGGGTGGGTTCTGCGAGGGCGAGCCTCTTCTTCGCCGCAGTCGCCCGGTAATCTCGCGCGGGCGCTGGGGCGACGATATCCCCTTCGAGCTGGGTTGCCGAGCAGGATGTCTTGGCTGGGCCGCGCAGGGTCTCGCCCTCTCACCCCCTCGCTGACGCTCGTGGGCCATGCCCACTGCGGCAAGCGCCCCACTCGTCGGGCCCCCTGTGCGAACTGGTAGGGGCTCGGCCCCGGCGACGCAGGCAAGTGGTCAAACGGGCCAAGGCGGCGCGCTGGCCATCCCATTGGGCTCCAGGGATACCTGGCGGGGTGGAGTCGCCGCGCGCGGAGGCCAGGGAAACCTGGCAGCGCGCTTCGGACCAGGCTCTCGGGTCAGACGGGGGCCCCGTGCCTCTCCTGGGCTCGCGTAGCGAGGTGGCAGTATTGTTCGCCGCTCAGGCCCTCCAGCGCCCGTCTACCTCTGGAGGCAAACGCTTCCATGACGCGCGCAGTGGCGTTGTCAGCACTCCCGGGCGTTTTGTCAGGATGGATGCGCCCGGCTGTCCTGAGGGTCCCAAGACCTCCTCGCGCTCCGGCGGAGACAGGTCGAAGTCTGTCCAGGGGGCTGGCGGGGGGCCGCGCGGGGCGCTCCGCCTGCCCAGAGGCAGCTGGCCTGCTGCTCAGCTGGGGCGTGTCCTGGAGTGGGGGCGGCGGGGGTCCTCGGGGCGGCAGCGCGACGAGCCCCTGCCCCGACGCGTGGGGGATTGACGCGGGGCGCCGGGCCCGCGGCTGGACTGGGGCGCGCGCGGGGCCGCTTCCCGGCCACCCGCGGAGTGGCAGGAGAGCGATCCCGCAGGTGGACCTGCTCCTGGGTGGACCGTCGGCGCGGCCGAGTCCGTTGGACCCCGGGCCGCGGGGCCGCCGCCGGGCCGGCCGGGATCGGGGGGCGCTGCCGATGCGAGGCATGCGGGGCGGAGGCGCGTTCGCCTTCGGCTTGGCGGCCCAGGCCCCTAGCGGGTCGTCGTCGGGCGATGGGGGGAGTCCATTATGGCGCCGCGGTAGCTGCGAGGTCCTCAGCGCAGGGGGGGGCGATTCCTCGTCTTTTCGGGGCACCGCGTTGGGGAACAGGGCGCGCCCATCCCTATCGAGGATCGAGCTAGCGTGACTTGGGCGAGCATCCCGCAGATGCATGAGGCAGTCATCGCAGAACCAGGTAGCGTCCCACTGCTCGTTGGCAAAGACTTGCTCACGCTGGCTTGGGAGCGGTAGGCCGTGGAGACGGTGCAGCTGCGCGTCCTTCCCAGGACTGAAGATGAAGGCGCCTTGGGGGGGCGTTTCCGCGCGGCCACTGCTTCATGGTAACGTCATTCGGGCGGTGATCGCATTGGCGCTGCCAGAATCCGCAACTGAGATTCCCGCCAAACCTGTCGTCCATGGTGCGGAAGACAGGAATGGTGGTGCTTGCGTGTGTGCGGGGTAGCGCGGGCCCGTCGGGGCGAGCTGGAGGTCGGCCAGCGGGGTGCCCCCATGGGCAGGGACAGCAGGGGTGCTCCCAGGCAGGGGGCCTGGGGGGGCAGCGCAGGCCAGAGGGCCGGGGGGCCAAGAGCGTCGAGGTGCGCTGCCATCTTGCCGTCGGTTGGAAAGGGTATCCATTGACTGACAGGTTTGCGTGCCAACGCCCAGAGCAGTGCCAGCGGCCCTTGGCGGTGGAACTGCAGGCGGCTGGCAGCCACCATCCTCTCAACTGCAGAGCCCACCCAGGCCCCTCCGGCATCCTTCTGGGGGTGGAAGAGGCCGTCCCCGCATAGCTCGCGATAGATCCGGGGGTTCTTCGCGCGCGGCTTGAAGCGGTCGTCTTCCAGGCCGTTGCTGAAGTTGCTGGGGGGAGAGGGGGCGGCTCCGGGCGGGGCGCCGGTCGGGGGGGAGGCGAGGAAGTCCTTTCCTGCCCCCGACAGCCCACCCCCCAGGCACAGCGGGCCGGTGGCCAGGTGACCTTCTGGGAGGAGGCCCGCGTTGGACCCGGCGAGGGCCTGCGAGGGGGCGCGCGCGGCGCAGCCGTGGGTTTGCCGGCAAGAGAGGTCCGCCGGGGGGACAAGCCGGGCCAAGGCCTCCAGAGTGGGCTCCAGCGGGGGGTGCCCGTGGGACGCGCCCCTCCAGGGCGCGCCGGCCTGGCTCCCCTGCACGTTAGGATGGCGATGCGCCGCGGTGACCAGCCTGGAGCACGCCTTGATGAAAGCTTCCAGGCGCATGCGGATGATGATTGGATGGGGAGCGGGGGGGGCGGGGGGGGGGGCACAGGGTGGGCACCTATCCCACTTGCCCGCGCAAGCCCGCCGAGTCCCACAATAAGGATGTGTGACAATGCCCGGGATTGCTCTGGCGCCCCAGCCAGGGCAACGCTGAGGAAGAGGATGAAGAGCGGAGCAAGAGAACACAGAGTACTGGTATAATAGGGTGATGGAACTAGGTGGAGAATAGAGGGGGAGAGGAGGATAGGGAGGAGTAAGATATGGAGTGAAGGAGATCAATGATGAGGAGGACAATAGCTCCATGAATAATCGTGTTTTTTGGTGCGGTGGTATTGCCGCTGGCGGTCTGGGAGTGGTAGCGGAAATCTCTCGGCCAGGGTGTTTGCTGGTCAATGTGAGTGTTCGGATGGCCCGTATCCCCGACGCGAGTGTCCCCAGGGCTCTTGAAGACAATTCCGGTGCCATCTTGTGGCCCTCGAGGGTGTTGGATTCAAGGTGGGGCTCGCTTCATATGCGGGCTTGGGTACCATATAGTGCCTCTCCTGGAGGCTCTCTTACGCTCTCATCTTGATCATCTTGATCTGATCGGTATCCTCCTGGCGCCTGTTAGGCTGCGTGGAAGCCTTCTGTATTTAATTTATCGGGGCTCGTGTGGGACCCTGTTAAGGCCCTCTCGTGGCCAGCTGAGGCCGTGTTGGGCCTCTTGGGCCCCTGTTCGGCTTCCCTGGAGCGAACCGCTCGGCGGACGGCTCCATGGAGGCCTTCGTCTCACGACGGAAAGAGCCTCCGTGGTGCGCGTGGAGGAAGAGAAGGAAGAGAAGCGGGGAGGGCATGGCGGAGCGGAAGGAGGAGGATGCCTAGACGGCGAGCGGTGACTGGGCTTTGGAGGTGGGATCACGGCGGGGTGCCCGACCGGCGGGGCCTCCCGATGGCGAGCAGCGGTTGGGTAAACACCAGGAGACTGAGGAGGAGCAGCAGTATGATAGGACGGACGACGAGACGGGTGAAGTGAAGGAGGAGGAGGAGGACGAGGAGGAGGAGGAGGAGGAGGAGGAGGAGGAGGAGAAGAGCTGACGGCGTGCAGAAGCGAAAGGACGAGCACGAGCAGAGGGGAGGGGGTGGTAAGCTTAGCGCTGCCGCAGGCGTGTCGCTGCTGTGCAGTCAGAGCGTGCCGCGATACTTACTGTAATTCTGATCGCGTGGACAAAGCAAACCCACACGCCTCCGCATATGGCCGAGCGCGCAGCGCGAGACGATGGGCTTTGCTCGGGTGTCGCCAGAGGCGGTTCTGGTCCAAAGGTCGCCCCAGAGCTTCTACGGAGGTCTTGGGGCCCTCACGGGCACTCCTCGAAAGCGACGAGAAGGAGCGAATAGCCCAATGGGCTCAGGGGCAGGCGTTGCACATCCACACGGGAGCCTCCCCGAAGGCATGGGCCATCGGCGCCCTTGGAAGAGTTACATGTGCTGCTCCTCCCTGGGCTATTCGACCCCGTCGTCGCCCCCGACGCACCCTGTTGGCCCCATGCGGCCGCAGGCGGCGTTGCGGACGTCGGCCGCCGTGGGGGGCGTGCTCGCTGCAGGAGGAGGCGGGGGGATGACGACGATGACGACGACGACGACGACGACGACGACGACGACGACGACGACGACGACGCATTGCTCTCCCCTGGGCTATTCGCCTCCATCGTCGCCCCCGAGCCCCTCACGCGGGCCAGATGCCTTCCCTGGGGCCCCAGGAAGGGTTGCAAAGCGCTGGGGCCACCTCGGGCTGGGGCCACCTGAGGTCAACATATGATCTGCGGGGCAGGAGGGGGGGTGAAAGAAGGCAGCTCTCCGACTGCGCCTTCATCGGCAGCGGGGGAGGGGAGGAAGGAGAAGGAGAAGGCGTAGCCGGAGTTCTGCGTTCCGAGGCTCCGCCGAGGGGCCCCAGGGCCGATCGGAGGAATCCGCGCGGACCCCCGAGTTCTTATGTGTATGTCGTTGTTTGTGCCCCCAGGGAAAGCAGATCTCTGGCTACGCCTTCGGGTCGCCAGGCAGAAGCTTGGCGCCCCCATTGGCGCGATTTCTTTCAGGGTCTCGCACGGTTTATGCAAGGCCGTGTAGTTCATTGTGTTGAGCTGGGGGTTCTGTCAGAAGAGGTGTTCTTGAGATCGTGCAGAATCCGAGTGCGTTGGGAACTCTGCCACGCTTCGGTAACGCAATGTAGGCACGAGTGGTTTTGCCGCAGTAGTTTTGTTGACGCTGCAGGTCGCGCGCGATTTGCTCTACACTTGATGTGTGGCAAAGTCCAGAAAAGTGAGCTGCGAATGGTTGCATAAATTCGCCACAGCCAGGACGCATGTCCAGGTTGCCGCCGTAATATGGGTGGAGACCCGCACGCTGCTGTGGTGAGACCGCGCGCTCGAATCGCAACATTTTCGTACCCGATGTCTCCCTCTCCATCGTCTGATCTGTCGCTTGGCACGTCGGACCCACTGTTTCCCCGCATCCGTTGTCCTATCCGACCGCAGCACTAGGTTGGATCGCCTTATGCACGTCATATTCCCTGTCTCCTCCTACTCGTCCGGGCCCTGCTCCTCTTTGTGATTTCTCGTCATCACTGCAACTACTCCTCTTCATGCTCCTGATCCTCCTTCTCCTCGCTGTTATGCCCGCCGGTGTTGTCCCTGTCCTCCCATCCCTCCTGCCTCGTTTGTTTTGGTCTCTCGCTCTCTCTCTCTCTCTCTCCCTCTCTCTCCCTCTCTCCCTCTCTCTCTCCCTCCTTATCTCCCTCCGTCCCTCCCTCTCTCTCTCTCTGTTTCTCTCTGTCTCCCTCTCTTTCCCGATCTGGATTCATGCATGTTTCTCCCTCCCTCCCTCCCTCTCTCTCTCTCTCTTTCCTTTGTTTCTACATGTATTGTATACATATCTGTGTATCTCTCCCTCCCTCCCCTCTCTCTCACCCTCCCTCTCTCCCTCTCTCTGCTGTTTTTTATATCACCAAACAGTATTTGCACTTAGGGGCTCTTACTTCCCAAAACAGTGCTTGCACTTAGGGGTTCTTACTTAGCTTAACCATCTCGGGGTGAATTGCTGCTTTTGTGGGCGGTGCCGCCCGTCGCCGTCGTCGTCGCCGTCGCCGCCGCTCGGGGCGAGTGGCATTGCAGTTTACATGTGATCGTGCCCCATCGCCTAAAGTAGACATGAATTCGGACCATCTTGGGCGAACGGATATCGACCCCGCGTCGTCCTTTGCACAAAATTCAATGCGCGCGCCCTCATTTATCAAAAGTCATAATTTTGCAAGGATCCCTTGCAAACAATGATCGAAGTGTACACGCGTGCGTCGTCGCGCGCGCATGCCGAAATCTGCAAAACAAGAAACCCTAGGATTCCTAATACGGATTGGAAAGCCGAGTGTCCAGAAAAACAGCTAACAACACACTGTTTCGCGCCATTGGTGATCAAGAAAGCTTGCGAGTTCTTAAGAAGCCATAGATGGTTCAACATGTTCATAAAATGCTACCAAGTTGGCTTCGTGCGCGCGCGTGTCGAAATCGTTCGAACGCCCCTGCGCGCGTGCTGCCGCAAAATACCTTGGCAACGGATGGGACGAATGCGCGCGCGCGTCGTCGCGCGCGTATTCCGAAATCCGTCAAAACCCTTAGTTGCCGTGAGGACTTCAAAACCGAGTGTCGCGAAGCCATACCAAAACATATGGTTTCGCAACAACACTTTTCAAAATAGCCTGCGCGGGCGCCCCAGCGAATTCTTGAGAAACGCTGGTGTTTTTCTTAAGGAAACAATCCGGAACAAAAGCAAAGCTATGGAATTTTACCCAACAGGCCTTTCGCTCCGCATGCCGAAATCATTCGAACGCCGTTGCGCGCGTGCTGGGGGGGCCACGATCCGTGTCAAATAACACCGTGCGGGCCACTCGCGCGTCGGCCGCGCGCGCATATCGACCTCCTTCCGAAACCTTCATCACCGACGCGAAGATGCCGTGATCGTCGTCGGCGTGATCAGCATCTGCGCCGTCACTGGCCGTACTGTCGTCGTTGCCAACTTCGTCACCCGCACCGCTAGTATCATCATCGTGTCTACCGTTGTCGGCGTTGCCATGATACCGCTTTCGCGTCGGTCGCGCCAAACTAGCTGGCCGCTGCGCGCGCGAGCGTGCGCGGGCTAGCGCGGCCGCAGAGATGCACCAGCCATCACCAAACACTCATCGAAATCGATTCTTGGGCTTTGCAAACCAAGTTGCGGGTGGGTGGGTGGGATGATTGCGCGAGCAGAGGAGTCGACAACTTCAAGGCCGGCAGGGTGAATTGCACCGCGTAGATTGCACTGCATATATTGAATTACGTAGGTTTCATCGCGTAGAATGCACGGCGTCGACTGCATTGCATGGGTCGCACCGTGTAAAATCTCCGTTTTTAAGGGAAAGTAGATGTTACCTCCAGTTGTCGGGATTATTT
Source organism: Prorocentrum cordatum (assembly GCA_963575745.1). Classification (NCBI taxonomy): domain Eukaryota; class Dinophyceae; order Prorocentrales; family Prorocentraceae; genus Prorocentrum; species Prorocentrum cordatum. The sequence continues at coordinate 254,756 of CAUYUJ010022082.1, read as the reverse complement.
GCATTGTTTTCGTATTGCAATGTACATATGACTTTGCCCCATCGCCCATCATAAATATGAGCTCCTCCCAACCCAGGGGAACCGTTGTCGACCCCCCCGCCGTCCACTGCAAAAGTAATATGCGCGCTCATTCGTTCATCCAAAATCAGCAGTTTCCCCAAATCCCTTGCATCAGATGGGACGAAGTGCGCACGCGCGCGCGCCGTTGCGCGCGCATGCCGGGATCCTTTTAAGAACTCCCGTGTCGTACGGATTTTCACGTCGAGCGCCCAGAAACCATACAGCTAACCTGGCGAATGACCCAACCAAATGCAGCTGTCAGCACCGCGGTCTTGACCATGATCTTCGGTGGAGCGCCCCATGGGGCCACGAAGCGTGTGAAGGGTGAACCGACATGGGTGTGGCGGACGCACGTGGACGGTGCTTCTGGGGTCTTCGGTGGAATGCCCCATGGGGCCACGAAGCGTGTGAGGGGTGTGCCGAAATAGGTGTGGCGGGCGCATGTGGGCGGTGTTTCTGGGGCCTTCGGTGGAGCTCCCTGATGGGGCCACGAAACGTGTGAGGGGTGTGCCGAAATAGGTGTGGCGGGTGCTTGTGGGCTGTGTTTTTGAAGCCGTCGGTGGAGCCCCCCTATGGGGCCACGAAGCGTGTGAGGGGTGTGCCGAAATTGGTGTGGCGGACGCATGTAGACGGTACCGCTGGGGCCTTCGGTGGAGTTCCCTCTGGGGCCACGAAACGTGTGAGGGGTGTGCCGAAATGGGTGCGGCGGGCGCGCGTGGATAGTGCCAGTGTGGCCTTGGGTGGAGCTCCCGATGGGGCCGCGAAGCGTGTCAGGGGTGTGCCGAAACGGGTGTGGCGGACGCATGTGGGCGGTGCTTTTTGGGCCTTGGGTGGAACGCCTTATGGTGCCACAAAACGTGTGAGGGGTGTGCCAATATGGGTGTGGCGGACGCATGTGGACGGAGGCAATGGGGCCTTCGGTGGGGCTCCCTATGGGGCCACGAAACGTGTGAGTGGTGTGTTGAAGTGGGTGTGGCGGACGCATGTGGACGGTAGTTTGGGACCTCCGGTGGAGTTCGATATGGGGCCACGAAGCGTGTGAATGTTGTGCTGAAGCGGGTAATGAGGATGATGATGGTGACGGTGGTGATGACGAGTATGCTGCTGCTGGTGATGATGATGATGAGAGGAGGAGGATGGAGGCGGCAGCGGGAAGAGGAGGAGGAGGATGCAACGCGGGGGCCTTTCAACACGGGGACCCAGTACCACAGGATGGTTGGGAAACGCACTTGGTTTCACACCATTAGTTTCAACAAAGCGTACGTTCGCGCTTTGGCTACTTCCAGGTGGAACCTTCAGTTTTGCAGCATTTTCATAACACGCTACCAAACGGGTTTCGCGCGCGCGCATCTGAATCATACGCCCTTGCGCGCGTGCCGTCGCGAGAACCCTTTGCAAACATACACGAGTGTCCGCGCGCGCGTCGTCGCGCGCGCATACCGCAAGCAGTTTGAAAGCTTAGGCCCCGCAGGGGTTTCCAAACCGAGTGCCCCGAAACCCTAGCTTTGTTCAAAAGTTAGAGTTATGTCTGTTGACTATCAAATATAGCTTCGCCACTCTAAGCTATCATTTTAAAATCGTTCAATGAGCGGGCCTCTCGCTCCGCATGCCGAGCTCATTCGAACACCCTTGGGCGAGTGCTGGGGGAGGGGCGCGATCCGTGTCAACAAATACCATGTGGGCCACTCTCGCGCGTCGGCCGCGCGCGCATTTCGACCTCCTTCCGAAACCTTCATCACCGACGCGAGGACGCCGTCATCGTCGTCGGCGCGATCAGCATCGGCGCTGTCACGGGCCGCGCCGTCGTCGTATTCAACGTCGTCACCAGCACCGCCAGTATCATCATCGCGTCCACCGTTGTCGACGTTGCCATGATACCGCGCCCGCCTCAGTCGCCGACTCACAGTGAAATGCCCGCTGGGATGTGTCCAGCAGTCAGCGCCACCGCGGCCGCGTCGGTCGCGCCAAACTACCTGGCCGCTGCGCGCGCGTGCCTGGGTTGGCGCGGCCGCAGAGGTGAACCAGCCAACTCCAAGCACTCGTCGCAATCGCCACCGAATGGGTTTTGCAAACCAAGTTGCGGGTGGGTGGGTGGGTGGGATGTTTGCAAGAGCGTGGAATGTGTCAACTTTTTTGCCTACATCAATTGCACCACGTAGGTTTTCATTCCTTAAACGAGAACAGCCTATACCCCCTGGATTACCGACACCCCTTTTTCATTTGCAAATTGCACATGGGTCTGCCCCACCGTCCATCATAGATATGAATCCATGCCATCACAGCCAGGCCGGTATCGACCCCCAGCTGGGCGGTGTTCGACCAGTGCAGGGCGAACTTCAAGGACATAGACTTACTTGTGCAGTCGGGCCGCAGAAGGAATTTGTGGGACAAGGGGACCTCGTTTCTGATTTAGGGTTCATTCTGACCGCGTTTCGACCGTAATGACTGCAGGACGCGTCGGCCGCGAAGGGCGGTGCCGCGGGCAGCGCTCCTCCGCCGTCGCGTTCCCTTCACCGCGGACGCCGTCTGGGAGCGCCCCGAGGGGCCTCCGAGAGGCGCCCCGGCAGGCCTTCGGGGCGTTCGGGTGGGCTCCCCCATAAGGCCGCCCCGAAAGTCCCCCGAGATTTGGGCCGTCGATCTTCGAGCCCACCACCCTTTGGGTCCTCTTTCTCCTGGTTCCTCCTCCTCCTCGTCCTCCGGGCGCATGCGGGGTACTGGCGCTCCTCAACAAAAAAAAGGGGTACTGGCGTTCCTCCTGGCGCCAGCCCTGTCGAGGAGGCAGTGCTTCCTCCTCCTCCTCCTTGTCCTCTGTCCTCCTCGTCCTGGTCCCTCCTCCTCCTTCCTCCTCCTCCGCGTCCTGGTTCCTCCTCCTCGTCCTGCTCCCTTCCTCCTCCTCTCTTCCTCATCCTCCTCCTCCTGGTCCTCGTCCTCGTCCTCGTCGTTGTGTCGATGAGGCCGTTTAGGCGAAGGGGTGCTCTGATCTTGGGGACGGTGTCGGCGCGGGTCAAGCGGGGGGCGCCGCTCCCCGGCCCCCCCTCCTGTAACCTCGCAGGGGCAAAGCTCGGGGGGGATGGGTTCAGGCGGAAAAGTACCGGGTGGTAATAGGCTCAGGGCGGGGCTCGAGGTTCGAAGCTTTCGAAATAAATGTCTGGGGTGCTCGGAAGTTTGTTCAGCTTCGGGCTGCTTGTTCCAGCAGCGTCGCCTCGCCGAGAGCGTTCTGGGGGTGCCCAGATCGTCCCGAACGGCTGCAAGAGAGCCTTTTTTGGACCGAAAACCAGGGGCAACGCTGGGGAGCGATAGCCCACCCCGCCCAGGAATGTGCGGATTAGCAATCGGGGGCCTGTTGGCCCATCTTTCGGCGACGTACCAATCAGACGCGCATCAAAGTCATGTGACATGCCAGTGTCGCCACCAGTCCCGCGCCCATGCAAATTCAAGCGCCTGCTGCTGTTAATTGCTTAGCTCCTTGCTTTTCAATTGCGTATCAGAGAGTACATTGAGACGCGCAAAAACGAAATGGGTTTCCAAGAACTACGGCTTCAAGCTGCAACTACACGCGGATGGCCGCCACACCAACTTACGTTTCGCAGACGATATATTGCTTCTCGCTGGGCCACTCAACCACCTTGCAGACATGCGCACAGACTTGATCACGCAGGCGGCCAAGGCGGGCTTGGACTTGCACCCCGACAAAACAATGATCAGGCACGACGGCCACCGACCACCACGTGGCAAATGCGCCCCTGACTACGTGCACGTGCTCGGCAGGAAGATCTCGAAGTTCTACGGCCCTAGTGCGGCACGAAGTATCTAGGTCGGCAGCTACAGAACAGCACGACCCACGCTACGGAGCTGGAAAACCGAATCGCGACGGCATGGCGGAAGTTCCACGCACTCAAGGACGAGCTCACGGGGAGAAGGTATTCACGATTTGACCGGCTACGACTTTCAACGGAACCATCACGCCGACGATTCTGTACGGGCACAAAGCTAAGACCCTCACGACTGAGCTAGGAAACCGACTGGGGCGAACGCAAAGACAGATGCTTCGCATGATCGTACGAGTGCCGAGACGCACCACAGCAAATGTAAACTCCCAGACGGCAGCACATCAGACCCATACCAATACTGACAACCGACAAGACAGCAGCCACCAGCACGACGACAGCACGGACGAAGGAGACCGCACGTCGCCAGACCACACGCCCACAACACCGCCGACGCACGACGACGAAACAACGCCCGAATCGCTGGAGGCTTGGGTACACTGGATCAAACGTGGTACCCACGACGCAGAGGCGGCACTTGGGCGGCTGCGGATCAAACGTTGGGTTTCCATTGTGAAGCAATGGAAATGGGGATGGGTTAAGACATTGAGCACTACAGGCGAACAAGAGTGGATCCGACAGGTGATCCAGTGGACACCGCAGTATGACCCTGCATATCAAGCAAAGCGGAAACCAGGGCGCCCGAAGGTTTGATGGATCGACGACGTCCGATGCCATGCAGAGAGTCACAAGGGTAATGGGTTCGTGCATATAGGTGATATATAGGATACTGCCGCAACAGAACTTTGGAACAAGATCGCAGCGCCCCAGACGGTCTGGCACCTCCAGCTCCGGACTTTCACATTGATTGTTGGCTCCACCATGCCGGCGCCCAGCTTCGCCATTGCCTGACCAACCTCCAGCTTCCAGTTCCCTACTCCCACCATCCACCATCAGCAGTCGTTCCCCAATCTCCCACCTCCAGCTTTCGACCTCCACTTCTCGACTTCCCACCCCACATAACCGACCTCCACTTTCCAAGTTCCGAGTCCCACCATCATCCATCAGCTGTCGATTCCCAATCGTTCATTTCCAGCTTTAGATCTCCACCTGTCGACTCCCCCACCCACCCGACCGACCTCCAGCTTGCAACTTCCGACTCCCACCATCTATCCAACCGATGTCGATTCCAAATCTTCCACGTCCAATTTTCGACCTCCACCTATCGATTTCCCACCTCATTTCACTGACCTCACGCTGCAAGTTCCCACTCCCACCACCCACCAGGAGTTTTCGACTCCTATTCTTACACTTCCAGCTTTCGACCTCCACCTATCGACTTTCCACCCCACCTGACCGGCATCCAGCTTCCAGCTTCCGACTTCAGCCATCCACCAACAGCTGATGACATCCAAAGTCCCATTTCTAGCTTTCGGCCTTCACATTTCACCCTTCCACCTCATCTGGCCGCTTCTTCCTCCTCCTCCTCCTTCCTCCTCCTCCTCCTCCTTCCTCCTCCTCCTCCCTCCTCCTCCTCCTCAGCCCCCTCCGCGCTGCCCGTGCCCTCTCGCCGAGGTGCCCCTGTTGCGCCAGGCCTGCCGAGGCCTCAGGTGGCGGCCCCCGCTCTGGACCGCATACGCCGGAGGCCGCCCCCCCCCCGCCCCCTCCTGCGGCAGCAGGGAAGGGGACGCACTGACGCAGTTGCACGAACATGCTCGGGTGCATGGGCCCCTCGGCAGGCTGCGAGGCGATGATCCCCTGAAGCGTCAGCGGGCCTGCGTGCTGCAGCATGCAGGCCGAGAAGAGGGAAAGAGCACCTCGAGACCCACATTGTCGGCGGCAGGTGAGGAGGATCGAGTTGCCCCCCGCATGTGGCCCTACCGAGGCGGGAGCTCGTGTCGGGGTCCCCCGAACGGTGCGGTGACCACACCGTCTGGTGAGTCAGTGGGGATTTGGGGTGGCCGCACGCTTGTAGGACCTGGGCCCTTCTCCGAGGACGTCTCCGGCATCTGGGGCCTCCGAGGCCCCAAAACCGTGCGGTGAGATCGTTGGGGATTCCGCGGCCACCGCGCGGTCTGTAACCGCACCGTTCTGGAACTCCCAATTGCAAGGAACAGTTTGGGTTCGGGTTCGGGCGTGGTTTCGCTGCATCCTTGGGTCCCCAGGCCCCAGGGTGCCTCGGCTCCCGAGACGGTACGCATGACGTACGTCTAAGTTTCGGCTTCGGGGGCAGCTTACGGTCAGGAACGCTTGCGTAGCTTGCCGCATCGCCTGTTCTGGCCCACCACGCTTCTGCACGGCACGCTCACCGAGTCCCAGTCCCCGAGTGTCAACGTCCCGAGCTCTTCCCAGCCTCCAGCCCCACGGAGCGGAGCGACACGTTGGCGGCTCGCAGGGCAGCGGGTCGCAGGGGCCTCGGCCGCGATACGCGAAGCTAAAGTTTCTGACCGTATACAGTCGAGACGCGGAAGTAACGAGCAGGTCGGGCTCGGAAGGGATCCGTTGTTCTATAGATTTGTCCATGGCTGTTCATCGATCTCTCTTCGTGCACCCAGGCGCTCTAGGGCCAAAAAGAGGCTTCCTTCGTTGGCTTGAATTACTTATGATAGTATCTTATACGTACTTATCCACAGCCGTTGCAGCCGATGCCCCAGGGCCCCAGGAGGCCGCTGGTCATTTCAACACAGGTGTCCAAACGCACCAGAAACCCAACATACCAGCTGTCTTCCAGCTACAAGCAGAGCGGACGTTCTGAACGTCTGTACGCGGGCGCTCGCAATTGCAATCCTTACGTATCATTCTCGTCACGATCGTTGTCGTTGTCATCACCACCGTCGTCATCATTGTCGTCGTCGTTGTCGTTGCCCTCGTCAGCGTCGCCACCGTGGCCGCGCGCACGCGCGGGCGCGGCGGCCGCCGTCCGTGCTCGCCTCCCCGTGTGCCCCATCGGAATCGGAGCGCTCGCGGCCTGCTCTCCAATGTCTGGGACATCTTCGCCACCGCCATCATTATCATCATCATCGTCATCATCGTCGTCATCGTCATCATCGCCGTCATTATCATCAGCATCATCATCATCACCATGATCATCGTCGTCGTCATCATCATTGTCGTCGGCACCGATGTCGTTTGTCATCATTTTCCCGCCGACGTCAAAGGGAGGACCCAAACACGACAAGGAGGACCCATACACTAAAATGAGGGACCCAACCACGACAAGATGGAGACAAGTTCACGACAAGCATCAACCGCCGAAAGTGGGATGGAATCCGCTTTCGCCTCCCGCTTCGCCCCCCGCTTTCGCCTCCCGCCTTCGCCTCCCGCTTTCGCCTTCGCCTCTCGCCTTTGCCTCTCGCTTTCGCCTCCCGCTTTCGCCCCCCGCTTTCGCCTCCCGCTTCCGCCCCCGATATTCGCTCCTGCTTTACCCTTCGCCTCCTTCTTTCGCCGAGAGCGCGGGCAACGGCGAAAGCGGGGGGGGCGAAGGCGAAAGCGGGAAGCGGGAGGCGAAAGCGGGAGGCGGCGCCTCCCGTTTTCGCGTTTTTGTGTCGCGAATTGGCCCCTTGTGTGTCGTCAAGTTGCTTGTCGCGAAACCAACGTACCCTTACCCACGTCATGGATCTGCATGACTTGGGTCCGATCGCCGCTTAGCTCTATGGATGGAGTTTTGATAACGAGTCGCGGGTAGGTGGGATGTTTGCGCGAGCAGTGGAAGCGATCGCGAGCGGATGCGGTCAGAGTTCATCACGCCGCATAGTGTGTGCCGCGTGGTTTGCGTCTGGTAGGTTCTTCAGGAATTTTGCCCGGAGGCTGCCCGTGGACGATGCGTGGGCACTTCGTGCGTTGCCTTCGTGTTGCCGTCTCGTCCGCTGGCTGCACCACACAGGTTGCCCCCCCATAACTTCCACCACAAAGCTTTCGTCACATAGCTTGCACCACAGAGCTTGCACCTTGTACGCCGTAGCCCAATAGCTTGCCCCACATAGACTGCACCACGGCTCCACATAGTCTGCATGACATAGCTTGCGGTACATAGTTTGCACGACATGACCTTGCACCACACACCCTGCACAGCATAGTTTGAACCACATGGCTTGCGCCCCGTAGCCTGCTCCACCTAGCTTGCACCACCAGGGTGCAACAACTCACAGTTTGGGGTCCACGCTGACAAATAAATAAAAGGCTGCCTGACTTGAGAAACGCGCGTGCGCTTTCCTGTGGGAAGGCCGCTTGCTTGGCGGAAACGTGCTGCTTCCGGTTAAAAAGCCCGCGGCGTCTGAGCATGGGCTGGTTTCGCTGGCGCTGGTTTCGCCGGGGCTGGTTTCGCTGTGCAGGTTTCGCCGGGCAGGTTTCGCCAGGGCTGTTTTCGCCGACTGCTGGTTTCGCGCGGGCTGGTGTCGCCGACGGCTGCTTGCGCCGGGGTTGGTTTCGCGGGGGCTGGTTCCGCCGGGGCGCTGGTCGTTGTTGTCGTCGTCTTCGTTGCTGTCGTCGTCGTGGTCGTCGTCGTCATCGTCGTCGTCGCCGCCATCGTCGTCGTCGTCGTCGTCGTCGTTGTCGTTGTCGGGCGTGACCCTAATGGGCGGGCCGGGTGGGCGGGACCCTTTTGGATTGGTCGGGCGGGCAGGACCTGAACGGGCGGGTCGGGCGGGCGGGACCATAATTAGTGGGAGGGTTGGGCGGGCGGGACCCTAACGGGCGAGTCGGGTGGGCGGGACCCTAATGGGAGGATCGGGCGGGCGGGGCCATAGCGGGCGGGCTTGTTGTCCGCATCACCCTCGTCGCGATCAGCCAATTGGGGATACCGCAATTGCCCGTTTGATCTTGGCAGAGACCGAATAACCTCTAAACCAAGTTACGGGTTGCCGCCCCGATGTCTCGTCGACAAACCATATCTCATCGGATCCTCCTCCTCGAGTGAAAGCATCGGGCTTTCCGCCCCCCGAAGCGGCGGCGAGGCTGGCGGCTGCGGAGCCGCGGCTGACCCTGGAGCGGGTGCTCGGGCTCTTCCTCGAGGCCGCCGCCTCCCCTCCCCCCCCTGACGAAAAGGGGGGAGGGGGGAGGGGGAGAGGGGCAAGCTAGGTGCGCTCGCGTCAGATCTGACGTTCTACCCCTCCCCCACATCCCTTTCCATGGCCTAGATATCCTATCTATTTGCACACTCGGATGTCGTAGCATGGCATAGCATTACATGGCATAGCATGTCGTTGAACATCAACGAATCGACACCGAATGTGCATTTACATCCGATGGTTGTTTCGGGGGAGGCATCTTCTAGATGTTGGGGCCGATTTGGAAGGACCGAAGACCATGCCGTGGCATGGCGCTGGAAATAATGACGCCAGCGCTGCAGCGGGAGCACGATTCGGAACGACCAGCGCTGCAGCGGGAGCACGATTCGGAACGAGCGGTAGTCCGGAGAGGAGGCCAGCGCTTCAGCGAGAGCAGCATGTTGAAAACAACCCCAAGCACAAACCCGTTTCCTGGGGATCCTGTGTGTAAAGAACAGCACGCAGAGGGGTGCTGAGTATTTCCCGGACGCCACCCGGGGAGAGAGGAGAGTAGTATGCATAGTGCATAATTGTTAAAAGGGGGAAGAGAGAGGAAGAGTGAGGAGGGGGAGGAGGAGGAGCAGGAGCAGGAGAAGGAGGAGGAAAAAGGGAGGAGGAGGGGAGAGGGGGATAGAGGAGGGGAGAGGGGGAGGGGGCGGGCGGCAGGGAGGTGGGAGTTGTGAGGAAGAGGAGGAATAGAGGAAAGGCGGGATGTGAGGCGGAGTGAGGAGCGTGAGATGGAAGAGGAGGAGGAGAACGAGGAGTATGAGGAGGAGAAGGAGGAGGAGGAGGGGAAGGAGCAGGAGGATCAGGAGGAGAAGGAGGAGGAGGAGGAGGAGGACGAGGAAGGGAGGGACGAAGGGAGGGAGGGAGGAGGATGGGGAGGGAGCCCCCCCCGCGGGCCCCTCCGCCTAGGAGGAGGGAGGGAGGATGGATGGAGAAGGTGAAGGAAGAGCAGGAGGGAAAAGGGGGACGAGGAGCAAGGGGGACGAGGAGGAGGGAGGGAGGCAGAGATGGTATCATGTTGCCGCCCTTCTTCCGCGGATCTGTATGTGCGCGGCCCTCAGGCGATAGCCACCTTTTGAGAGCCACCCCAATTTATCCATCAAAGTCCGGGGGCTGTTAAGACGAATGTGCTGGGCGCTAAGGCCAGGGCGACGTGTTGTCATCATGACACGCTCCACCCACGTAACATTTGGAAGCCGTGAAGGCGAGTGTGCTTAACGCTAGGGCCAGACTGACATTTCGAACACTGTCCGTCCTGCAGCAGCGGCATGGTTGTAAGCACTGAAGACGATTGCGCGCGGCGCGAAGGCGAGAGCCCCATGTTTACAACGGCTGCGAATGAATATGCGATTTCTCACGCTGTAGGACAATTACGCCGAGTGACAGCATGTTTCCTCACGCTGTCACTCAGACGAAACGCCGGGATCGCCCCACCAATACGCTTGAGGGTGTTTTTACGAGGGGGAGGAGGGGGAGGACGAGAAGGGGAGGGGGTAGACCGGGAGCCGGAGGAGGCCTTTTCCCCATGAAGGGGGGAGGAGCGAAGAGGAGGCATGAGGAGGAGTAGAGGATGGTACGAAGCAGGAGGGCAGGATTTGGGATACATGGGAGGGACGGAGTCCGTGGAGGCAAACGAGGGCGATGAGGAAGAAGAGGCGAGCGAGGAGGAGGAGGAGGAGGAGGGCGAGGCGGAGGAGAAGCAGGAGGAGGAGCAGGAGGAGGAGGAGGAGGAGGAGGAGGAGGAGGAGGGGGAGGAGGAGCAGGAGGAGGAGGAGGGGGAGGAGGGCCGCGCGTGCGCCTCACGGCGCCCGATACATCCTCCAGATCTGCCGGATCTCAGAGATCCCCGATTTGTCCTCGTCCGATTTTGTCCCAGCTCTGGCCTCGTCTTACAGACCCTGGGATGCGAGGCTCATCTAAGAGATGCCGAGCGCACCTCCACAGCGGGCCAAGCTGCAGAGGCCTGCACCAGTGCTGCAGAAAGTGTTGGGGCCTGTCTTGCAGCGCGTTTCGGCCAGGATCTTTATTTCGGGGCGGATCCAGCCGTGTCGACGAGGGCCCTCCTCCCCCGTGATGCCCAGAATGGGCGGAACACGTAGAATTTTGTCTCCTCCCCTCTCTGAGCCCAGGAGTCTGTGCGTGCCTAGGTTTTCCCAGCGTGGACCCCAACCAGTAGGTCATGGCACTCTCGGTGTGCCATCTGCGTGACGCAAGATACTTTCAGTTCCAGCTTTGATGCAATACGTGTTTTGCAAGTCTGGTGGTGCAGTGTATGTGGTACAAGCTATGTGAAGGTATGGTGTGCAAGTTGTGCGAGGTATGCGGTTGGCAGCACGGGGCGCCCACGACGCGCACACGAGGCGCCCGCGGGCGCCCACGAGGCGAGACCTCGGCACCCACAGCCAGCGCACGGGGCAAGAACGAGGCGCCCGTGGCCGCTTATTTGATGGAATGTTGGCACCACGTCCGCTGAATTACTCTAGGAGCGAAGTGAGAGCCCTTGGTGCAGGCACTGCTTGAGGAACACCGGGAAGCGATCTCCGAGGATCTCGGGAGGCAGTGCACATGAATGCGTCCCCTCGGCGCCCCCGGGGTACCCAAAGATGTCCACATTGACTCCCTCGTTTCTCGAACTTTTTTATCCCAAGCGGTGGATGTGGATAAGCCTCCGGAAAAATTATCATGACAATTCAGAGGTCAGCGCAGATTTCTCGCATCGGCGCTGGAGCCCCCTGGCGGCGCTTCCGGGCGCGCTCCGCGCGCCAGGGAGGGGGGTCTAGCGCGGATCCGCTCAATCCGCGCGGGCCTCCAACAGTTGGTATTCATGCAGTTTGTGGTTCCTCTATTGTCGTCGATCCCTCATTCCCGTTTCCTGGTCGTTCCGTCGTTCCCTCGTCGCCGTTCCCTCGCCGCCCCCTCGCCGTCGCTCCCGGCCTCGCTGGTCCTCCGCCGTTACCTCGCTTTCCAGTGAAGGACGGAAGAGGAAGAGCGAGGGAGAGAGCGCACCAGTTCAGACACAGGGTCTCTCCAGGCTCCCGGGATACAAGCTCCCTTCGGGCCTACCTCGAAAGGCGGGAGGTGCCGCGGTGAGAAGCGGGGGTGGGGAGATGACCCTCCCCCCAGGCGCGCGGTCAGTGAGGACCACGACTGGAAACCAAAGACGGGATGTGGTGATGAGGGCGAGACTCGCCCCTTCTGCACTCCCGTGAGCACTGAGGCACCGGCTTCACACACGCTTTGGCATGCGTGATCCGGCGCCCGCGACAGTGAAGTCGCCACTTTGTGGAATCCCCCGCGGCGGCCCAGTGCTAGGGCTACGGAACCGTTGCCAGCTGTACGCAACGCGTTGAGAATTTGAGAAAATTAGCACTAGTGTGCTATCGGTGAGCAGCGAAGCGCACCTGGGGCTTGCCTGGGGAGAGGGCCCGAGGCGGCGATCGGGCCTTATGGAGGTCGATCCAGGCGGCATGTGCTCTTTGGAGTCTGTCAAGGCGGAGTCCTGGCTGTTTCTGGGTGCTACGCAGAGTAGAACCAAGTCTGGCAGTACTCTGATGCAGCGTCGTGATGCTGGTAGTGCAGGCGGTCCGCCGGTCGGGGTCAACCGAATGAGTGGCGGCCGTGCGGCGTTGCGTGGCGCGACTCCGCACGGTGGCCTGTACTGGCGTCAGTCCGATACAGGTTACCTTCACCCACTAGAGGTAATGCTGAGGCTGTGGGGCTGTGTTGCCTTCACCCGGGTCTCGTCACTTGCAGTTGGGTTGGCAGCTTGGCGTGAGCTGTACACGTGACCTTTTGCCGCCCAGTCCTCGCCCGGTGGCGGGTGGGCGGGCTGCTCTGGTGTTGAGGGTCTGGATGTGCGGCTGCACCATCCAGCCCATCAAGTTTGGGCGCCCGTACTTCGGTCGGATGCTCCCGGGGCGGGGACCTTGTTGTCGCCCACCTGCAGAGGGCATAGTCGCCTTGTGCCTTCCAGGCGGCGGGGAGGGCCAGGGAGGGACGCTGGGGGATGAGCCACGTTCTGGGTGGTCGTACCCCCCGTGTAGTTTGCGAGGTGCTCGGCCTGACGCCTGGGGCGGGTTCCTGGTTGCTCCCCGCGTCCAGGGGCATCGCGTGCCGTCCCGTCGCATTCCCGCCGTCGTGGTGGACATCGTGCAGCGTCTCAACGTGCCGAGCCGTCCCGCGCTCACCTCCATGGTGCTCAACGTAGTCGCGCTGGCGTTGCCGTGCCGTCCCGTCGCACTGCTCAACGTCGTATTGCTCGGTTCGCTATTGTTGTTCGGCGTCGAGGTGCTAGTCGCAGATGAGCTGTTTACGGACATGGTGCTCTTTGCATTGCTCCCTTCGCTCGTAGATGTGAGATTGCTGGAACTGAGTCCCGTCGTGGTGCGCCACGCCGTGTTGCTCGATCCCGTTCTTCTGTTCGGTGTTGGGTTGCTCGACTCTGGGACGTGCTTCATGCACTGCTCGTCTCACTCGTGGCTGTGAGGCTGTTGGTGCAGGGTCCCGTCGTGCTACTATTGGGCGACCTGGCGACTGGGGCGGGGCCCTGGTGGCCTTCCGCCTCCAGAGGTATCGTCGCCTCGTGCGTTCTCACACGTGGAAAGGGCGTAAACGGAATAGCAGGGGCTGAGCTACGTTCAGTGTGGTCGAGCCCGGGGTCCTGGTGGCCTTCCGCCTCCATATGCGTCCCGTGCCGTCCCGTCGCCTTTTCGACGCCGTGATGGACAACGAGCTGTCCCGTCACGCAGCTCGACGTGCCGTCTCGTCGCGCACTGAGGGTGGTACAGCTCACGTCGTGATGCTAGGCCCGCTGCTGCTCCTCAATGTCGAGGGGGCTGGTCACGTACATCGTGCTCGAGTTCGTCGTGCTGCACAGTGTCTCAATGGTCTCAGGTGTGTCGCTCGAAAGCGTGATGCTCATTGTACTGATCGTGCCGATCATGAGTGCGCGACTGTTTCTCGCGTAGGTGCTGCTGGAGGACGTATTGCTCGTAGCACTGCTCGTCGCAGTCGTGGTTGCGAGGCTGCTGGTGCCCATGTGCGCGAGCCCTAGCGGGCTGGCCATGGGCCTCGCTGCACTGACCGTCACACTCGTAAGGCTGAGAGCGTTGATGCTGTCTCCCGCCGTACTGTTCGACGCTGTGGTGCTCCATCCCCTGGCTGCTCAGTGTCGAGGCGCTGGTGGCCGACATGCTTCTGAAAGACGCGGTCGTTCTGGACTCTGTCGTGCTGCCCGACGCCGTGGTACTCGACTCCGTCGCGCTGTTGAGTGCAAAGGTACTGGTCGCAGACGTGCTGCTGAAGGACGTGATGTTCGATGCACCGGTCATCTCACTCGTATGTGCAAGGTTGTTGAGGCTGGATCCCTTCGTGTTGCTCGACATTGTAGTGGCCAATTTCGTCGTGCTACGCGGTGTCACTATGGTCCTGGACGTGTTGTTCGAATTCGTGATACATGTGAGCCTGGTCGTCTCACTCGTGGTTGTGATGTGGAACTGCTGATGCTAAATCCAGTCTTGTTGCACTGTTCGTCTTGCTCGAAGGTGTGAGGCTGGTGGTACTGGTTACCGCCTTGGTGCGCAACGTCATGATGCTTGGTCTCGCCGTGCTGCTCCGTGTCGAGGTGCTGGTCCCTGGCGTGCTGCTGACAGTCGTTGTGGTTGCTGTACTGGTCGTCTTGCTCGTAGTGAGGCCATTGGTGCAGGATCCCGTCGTACTGCGCAGCGTCGTGGTGCTCAGCTCCGTCGCGTTTCTTGGTGTCAAGGCGCTGGTGACAGATGAGTTGTTGGCCGGCGTGGTGTTCCATGCCCTGCCTGCCCCACTCGGTGTGAGGCTGCTGATGCTGGATCCCGCAGCACTGCACGTCGTGGTGGTACTCGACTCCGTCGTGCTGCGTGGTGTCCCGAAGCCGGTCACGGCTGCTCATCGCAGTCGTGGGTGCGAGGCTGCTGGTGCCAATGTGCGCGAGCCCTGGTGGGCTGGCCATGGACCTCGTTGCGCCGCAAGTCACACTCCTGAATGTGGGGGTGTTGGTGCTGGCTCCCGCCGTACTGTTCGACGCTGTGGTGCTCCACTCCCTCTCATCGCTCAGTGTCGAGGTGCTGATGACACACGTGCTGTTGAAAGACGTGGTGCTGGGTCCAGTCATGCTGCCCAACCTCGTGGTACTCGACTTCTTCGCGTTGCCTCAGAATCGGTCGCAGACGTGCTGCTGCAAGACGTCGTGCTTGATGCACCGTCGTCTCTCTTGTAGGAATGTAGCTGCTGGAGCTGTATCCTGTCGTACTCGACGTCGCATTGCTCGATTGCATCGTGCTATACTATACGGCGTCACAATGGCTCTGGGCGTGGTGCTCCAAACCGTCATCACCGTGATACTCGTTACAATGCTCGTCTCGCTCGTAGATGTGAGGTTGCTGTTGCTGGGTCTCGTCTTGATGCGCAGTGTCGTTGGGATTGATGCCGTCCTCAGAGTCAAGGTGGCGGTCCCTGACGTGCTGCTCGAAGGCATGGGACTCATCGCAATGCTCGTCTCCCGCGTAAATGTGAGGCTGTTGATGCTGGATGTCCAGCGCCGTGGTGCTCAACTCCGTCGCGTTCCCCGGTGTCGAGGTGCTGGTCACAGCCGTGCTGCTGAAGAACGTGTTGTTAGTTGCACTGTTTGTCACACTCGTGAGTGCGAGTCTGCTGGGGCTGGAGCTCATTGTGCTGCTCGACGTCGTAGTGCTCGATCTCATCGTGCTGCACGCGATGGTCCCAGATGTGCCGCTCGAAGACGTGGTGATCTTTGCACTGCTCGTCTCAGTTTTGGATGTGCGGCTGTTGGGGTACCGGATCCCGTTTTGGTGCGCAACGTCGTCGAGTTTGATCCCTTCGTGCTGTACAGTGCCGAGGTGTTGGTCCTTGACATGCTGCTCGAAGGCGTGGTGTTCGTCGCACTTCTCGTCTCACTCGTAAAAGTGGGGCCATTGGTGCTCGACTCCATCGGATTAGACAGTGTCCAATGGTTGGTACTGTACGTGCTGCACAAAGACTTGGTGCTCGTTGCTCTGTTCGTCACAGTCGTGGGTTCGAGCTCTGGTGGAATGGCGGCGACCATGAAGGCAAGGCGGATAAGGCGTGTGCTCGCCCTAATCGGGTTTTTGAACTTGTGCGTTGGAGTGGTGCTTTGCGATGCGTGGTCCAATGGATTTAGCGAAACGTACGAGCCGAGGCTAGCTAAAACCGTCGATCGCTCCACGACGGGAAGAGAAGCAAAGCTGTGCTGCATAACACACCCAATCATTATGAGCAATCCTGGCACCCATGTCGCAGCTTCGTGCAGAGGAAGAGTTGGGTAGGGGTAGCGGATCCCGCCCTTACAGGCGTCTCCCTCATTGTTCATAGGTATGAGGCTGCTGGGACTATATCCCGTCGTGCTGCTCAACGTCGCGGTGTTCGCTTTGGTCGTGCTGCCCGGTGTCACGATGGTACCGGCCGTGCTGTTCCGAGACGTCATGTTCGTTGCGGTGCTCGTCACCCTCGTAGATGTGAGGTTGCTGGTGCTGAGGCTCGTCTTGATGCGCAGCGTCGTGATGCTTGCGCCCATGCTGCTGCTCAGAGTCGAGGTGCTGGTTCCTGGCGTGCTGCTCGACGACGTGGTTATCCTTGCACTGCTCATCTCCCTCGTAAATGTGAGGCTGTTGATGCTGGATCCCGTCGTACGGACCAACGCCTTGGCGCTCAGCTCCGTCACGTGCCTCGGTGTCGAGGTGCTGGCCACATCCGTGCTGCCGAAGGATGTGGTGTTCGCTGCACTGCTCGTCTCGCTTGTAGGCCTGAGGCTGGTTGCGTTGTATCGCGTCGTGGTGCTCGATTTCGTCGTGCTGCACGGAGTCACAATGGTCCCAGACGTTTTACTCGAAGGCGTGGTGCTCGCTGCACTGCTCGTCTCTCTCATGGTTGTGCGACTGCTGGTACTGGACGCCGTCTTGATGCGCAACGTCGTGGCACTTGGTCTCGTCTTATTGCTCTTGTCCGCAAGTCCTGCTATACCGTTCACGACCATGATTTCGAGGAAGACGAGGGATAAGTGCCGCTAAGCCCCCGAGGGGAGCTCGTGCCGATATGTGCCCAAGCGGGGCTCGCTGAGGTGTTCCCTCTGCCCCCTGGGTGTACGTAAGCCCTGTCGGTGCCACAGTCGATGGTGCGACAGCTGGCACTGGAGATTCGAACTCACGTGCTGACAAGGGCTTCCGCATGTGCGCCGGCGGGCTTGGTGGCTCAGCCGTAGGCCCCGCCGTCGTCAAGGCTGACGTGTCAGTTGTCCTGCGCCCTGACGTTGTTGCAGTGTTTCATCTCAGCCTCTTGGCCTCCTCAGGGGGATTCGGCATCAAGACGGGGCGAGGGTTCAGACTTGACATGAACAGGACGGCGGCATTGCCGTTCGTCATCAGAACCACCCAGTGCTGATTCTGATCCCCCGTGCGGCCAATGACGGTGCCGTGTTGGCCGCTGATGGGGCTCTTCACGTGGTTGGTGACCACTACCTCGGTGCCTTCCTGGGTGGGCGGAGGCACAGGTGGCGGGACGAGGCCTGTGGTGTCGGGCAGCGCTTCGGCCCTGTTGGACATTGCGTTTGCCCCGGTGGCTCAGTCCCGAGATCGGGCGACCAGGCCTTCACGTTGTCTGGCACTGGTTTCGGTGGATCCGCCTCGGCGCAGAGATCCTCTACGGCATCAGACTCGTTAGCTCGCGTGAGTGCTATCGTGGAAGCTGGTGACGTGGAAGGTGGTGCTGCCAGTGGCACTTGCCATGCCGTGGGTGTCAGTGAGGCCTCGCCTGGGTTCGCCCTGGGCTCCGCCCTGCTGGCCTGGTGGCGGTTGCCCCCTCCGAGGCGAGCGCTGGGAAGATGACGACAGAGTTCCGAGGATCTTCGGTCTGTGTTATGGTGCTGGTGGGGTGTTGGTGGATGCGACTGGTGCGTGAGATCTCGTGATCGGCCCCGTTAGACGGCGGCATGATCAGGACGTCCCAGTTTCGTACATCACGGCTGGTGAGAAGGACGGTGCCGTTGCCTTGGTGGGCGTCGGCCGCAGTCGTGGACCCTGCTGAGTCACGGTTGGTGTTTGTTTTGTGTGTTCAGGAGGTGATGCAGTTTGGCGTAGCTTCTCGTGTAGGGAGTGATGTAGCTTGGTGTAGCTGCTCTTGCTTTCCACATAGTTGCATCAGCTTGCCCCTAAGCTTACGCTGGTCGGACTTGTGTTGATGGTTGATGTTGTCAAGATCGACTTGATGCTCATCAGCAAGTTCGTTGTACGCAGCGGTTCCTCGGTCGACGCCGCCACTGCTCTGGAGTGCGGCGACGCTGGCTTCATCTCGGCCGAGTTTGGTATCCTGCCGATCTGCTGAGGTTGCCTTTGGGCGGCCCTGGCCTGGTGGCTGAGGCTGCGGTGGTACCTTCAGCGCACGGCGAGGGCGCTCTGGCGCCATTGCGGCGCGCGCGAAAATACGACAGAGGATGCGACGCGAACTCGTCCAACGGTGAGGCCACAGACCCAGTCTCGCCGTGCTGCCAATAGAATGTTGAGGGGCGTCGTGTCTTGGCTGCGCCCTGGGTCTCGAGACCCTCGAGCCGAGACTGAAGAGCGAGGGGAACAGAGGGGATGGGGAGAGGGAGGAGGAGGAGGAGGAGGAGGAGGAGGAGGAGGAGGAGGAGGAGGAGGTGTTGAGAAGAGAGCCTACGGCTCCCGCATTGTCCGTTCCAGTTGCCGCAATGTTCCTCAGCCTCTTTCTCTGGCCGTCTCAGACGATGATCCAGTCGAGGTCTTCAGTCCTGCCGACGATGCCTACGTCCTCCCACGCTTTCAGCGCATTGTCAAGGATATCCAGGGCCAAATCTTACATGGCGGCCTACGGCGTCTCCGCCCCTTCCTGTGCCATGGAGACCAGCTCATCATAGATCATGCCAACGACGTGGCGATTATCTAGCATGGTGGGGTTCACGATGTCCTCCAGCTCCCCCAACGTGCCCTCGAACGAATCCTTCTCAGACAGCTGGTTCTTGTCGAGCCCGTCGTTCTTGGCCTGAACCGCTTTCCCGATCTTCTCATTGCCCCCGTCCTCAGTCCTCTCCTTGAATGTCTAATCCTGGGGGGTGTTGCGCACGTTGGAGCTGTAGTTGTCCAAGCCGTGCTTCGCCTCGATATTCGCCGTGTTCGTCTCGTCCGCGGCGCGATCTTGCTCAGTCTTCTGCGCGATGCGGCCGATCACCAATGGGCACAATCTCCTCTAATGCGGGGTCGTGACCCTGTTGGACTCGACAACGTACTTGCCCCGTGCGGACTCGTTCGGAATGATGTTCGCATCGATGTCGATGTCCTCCAGCTCCTTCCGCGTATCCTCGGAGTTCTCCTTCTTGGACAGCTGGCTCATATCGTGCCCGTCGATAGTAGATTGGTCAGCCTTCTCGACACGCGCCTTTGCCATGTCCTCGGACGTCTCCTTGAACGTCTTCTCCTCCTGGGAGCTGCGCACGTTGGAGCTGTAGTTGTTCTAGCCGTGTTTCGCCTCGATATTCGCCGTGTTCGTCTCGTTCCCGGCGCGGAATTGATCGGCCCTCTGCGCTAGGCGGCCGATCTGCACGGGATCGTGATCAGGTTGGACGTGGCACTGTACCTGTCCTGTGCGGACTCGGTCAAGGAGCTGTTCGCGTCTATGTCGATGCCCGCCAGCTCCTTCTGCGTGCCCTCGGACGCATCCTTCTCGGACAGCTGGTTCGTGTCGGGCCAACGGTAGGTAGCCTTGGCCGCCTTGACGCTCATCTCGTGCTCTTCGTGTTTGGACTCCTGCCACATGGTGCCGTCGGCGTCCTCGAACAAGTCCTCGTTCTCCTCCACGCTTTCCTGCAAGCGCTCCAGCTTGCCGAAATGCACGGAGCGCGCCGTGTGCAGCCGTAGCCTCCGATCCTTGCTGCTGCGCGCCTCGGAGCAGCCCCGAGATGGGAAATACAGCCCAGGCGGGGCGGGCACACACACAGCGTCCAGTCTCGTGCGAGAGTCTAAGAACATGCGAACCATCGCTGCTGCTTGCCAGAGGCCACAGCGCATGTGGGTAAAGGTAGGGCCGTACAATATCAATGCGAGCCTTCTTAGGCCCCGTGTGTTTCTGTCTGAGCGTTTCTGCCTGAGCAGCAAGGGTGATCAGGACGAGGAGAAGGAGGAGGAGGAGGAGGAGGAGGAGGAGGATGAGGAGGAGGAGGAGGAGGGGGGAAGGAGTGCCCAAGAGAGTGCGCAGAGCATTGGGTGCGACCGTTTGCGGCTGGCCCGAAGTTTGTGCTCCCCCGCCCATGCCAACGTGTTCCTGAAGACGCTCGCAGGCTGCTGAGTAACCTCCCACAGGTTCCCCCCCCCACCCCCCCCACCCTGGACCGTGTCTTCTTGGATGTCCCCTCGGTTTGTCTGCTGGAGGTCGTCCCATCGACCCTGTCGTGACTCACTGTTTCACTACAGGCCGTGTGTGATCTTTTCAGAGGCGACCGTGCCTTCCCTGGCTGTCCTTTGGCGTCCTGGGGCCGCCGCTCCCTCCCCCTCGGCGTTCCAACCCGTGACCGCAAGATACCGCCTCCACAAGTCGTCTTCTGTGCTGGCCTCCGAGTCGGCACGCAAGCCTGGCAAGGGAGGACACTCGTGAGGCCACCACCGTTTTGCGGGGGAGGCTGTGTGCACCTGCGGGCGTCCGGCGAGTCGAAACGCCCGCGCAAGTGCAAGGCCCCTGGCCGCTTCATGTAGGAGGGCGCAGCGTACGCGAAGGGCGCGGTGGCGAGCGTTGAGGATCCTGGATATGGGTCCGCAGATCCAGTCGAGACCTCGCGGCTCCCCCAAGGAAGCTGCCACCTGCGCAATGGTCGCCACTTTCGTAGGCTCCTGGGAGGCCCATCGACGTAGGGGTGCACACCGGATACACTGGTGGCTGGCATCCTTGGCAGCGGGCCAGCGCCCCTCGCCGCTCCAGAGCCCCTCGCCTCTCCAGCCCGACGGGGCTGCCCGCCCCTAGCGAGCTGCGCTGCAGGAGGAGCACGAGGCACTCGTCGCCCCCCCCCGCCGCCGCCAAGGGTGGGCACCTCTCCGGCGGGGCCATCGGCCGCGACGCCCTCGCGGGGCTGCTGGGCCACCTGAGGACCGCCGCCGCCGCCGTTGTCGTCGTCGTCGTCGTCGTCGTCGCCGCCATCGTCGTCATCATCATCATCATCATCATCATCATCATCACCACCACCACCATCATCATCATCATCATCATCATCATCATCATCATTCTTATCCTCATCCTCATCACCATCACCATCACCATCATCATCATCATCATCATCATCATTATCAGCAGCAGCAGCATCATCAGCAGCATCATCAGCATCATCTTCATCATCATCATCGTCATCATCACCATCATCATCAGCATCACCATCATCACCATCATGACCATCATCATCATCAACACCATTACCATTTACATCACCATCACCATCATCATCATCATCATCATCATCAGCATCATCATCATCAGCAGCATCATCATCATCAGCCTCTTCTCTCTTCGATGTCCGCCGATGGGAGCATCCTGCTGGGGTGGGTGGCTGCCGTGGCAGTCGGAGCGAATCGAGGAACAGACGGCATAACGCACATACACTTCCGGACGTCCGCGGGACCCCCCCCCGTCCCCGCCGTTCCTGAGCCGCCGCCCCCCCTCCCCCCGCCCCCCCCCCACCCCCCGGCGCGCCCCGCACGCTGGAGAGGAGGTGTGGAGCGGGTGTCCAGCGGTGTACAGCGCCGACGGATGAAATCTGCGAAGACCTCCGAAAGCGTATGTTCTCAACGCTTCCCGTATCCCCACCGGCCGATCCAGACGCTTGCCCAGCGGAGCTGCCCTGAGCAGGGGAGCGTCGCCTGGTTTGGTGATCTCGGGGGCTGTGTGGGCCAGATAACCCTTGGATGCTTCCTTGGGTCTCCTGAGGTGTCTCTTGGTGGCTCTTGGGGGCCTCTTGGGGCTCAGAGGGGCTTCTTGGGGCCTGTTGCGGCCTCTTGGGGTATCTTGGGGGCCTCTTCGGGCTCTCTCGGGGGCCTTCTGTGTCGTCTTAGAGCCAACGTGGAGGCGATCGATCCAAAACGGGGGGCGCCTGATTGGTTCTGCCTTCCCAGGAGGCCAGAATCAAATTCAATCCTGGGAAACATCAATGTGTTTTGTTTGATTTTCTCGCCGGGACCATCTTGGACGCTCTAACCTCTAACCCCACGGGCTAGGGGCTGGGATCAACCCCTTCCCAAAGAGGATGAAGGGGGAAGATGGACTAGGAAACGCCCTAAATCACCTCAACCCAGATGGGTGTCGGGACTCAAGCTTCTTGCGAAGGTGGACGGGAACCTCCAGAGGCTCGACATTTCGAGCCAGAGGTCTGTCTGCATGTTTGGGTTTCGGATGTGCTGTGTCGGGCGGGATGAAAATCTGGTCACATGGAAGGGTCCGAGAGGACCAAGGCCCGTAGACTCGCAAGCGCCGAACCGTCGGAGGTCTGTGGAGGGAGAGAGTTCCCCCTTTTCTTCAGCCTCCTCTCCATACTTCTCCTCCCCTCCACATTATTCCCAGAAGAGGGCTATAGCCGCGTGATCATGACCAGACCTGCGCCCTCACTGGACGGGCCTGCGGCTCCACCTGCTGTCTCTTCACACGAAAATGGACTACTGGTTATTGTTGTCCCATACGCATAATTCTGTGCGGGACACGCTCCTCCCCTCTTCCCCTTCCCCCTCCCCCCCCTCTCTCGTTCCTCCCCCCTCCTCCCTCTCTACCTCCCTCCCTCCCTCCTACTGCCTGAAGCTTTCTCCTCCTCCCTCCCTCCCCCCCCGTTCCCCTCCCTCCCCCCCGTTCCCCTCCCTCCCCCCCGGCCCTTCCTCCTCGCGCATCCCACTTCTGGGCGCGCCCGCGCGTGCGGGAGCGCGCGGGGGAGGCACCCCCTCCTGCGTCTCCTTCTCTCTCCCTCTCTCTGGCGAGCCCGCGCGCGTGGGAACGCGCGGGGGCTGAGGGGGTGAGGGGACGGGAGGCGAGGTCAGGGGAACGGGGAAGGAGTGAGGGCCTCGTCAACTCCGCCCTGTCGCACCCCAAGGTTGGTCGACAGGGCGGGCCAGGCGTTTCGCCTGAGACTTCCACACAACGTATGATCCTGAAGCTTGCAAGTTGCAAAAGCTGCACGGGTGTAGGGCAGCCCGTTTTCAAAATGTGGATCTCGCCATAGCGGCCCGCACATTCGTCGTAACAACTTGTAAGAGCTTCACGGATGTAAGGCGGCCTGTTTTCAAAATGTGGTTCTCGCCTTAGCGGCGCGCACATTCGCTTTCAAAGCTTGCAAGATATTCACGGATGGAGGGCCGTTCGTTTTCAAAGCTTGGCGCTCGCCTTAGTGGCGCGCTCATTCGCTTTCAAAGCTTGTAAGAGCTTCACGGATGGAAGGCGGTTCTTTTTCAACATGTGGTTCTCCTTTTAGCGCCCCGCACACACTCGTTTCAAGAATCCCACCAGCCCTCTGGGCATAGGTGGTCTAGTGTGTTCACTCTTCCAACCCTCTTATTCCACTTCGGGAGGGGCTTACCCCTCCCCCTACCTCCCCTGGACCTGGACGGGGGTTTCCGCGTGGGGTTGGAGCGTTCAAGATGGCCCACGATGGCTCCAAGAGCGCCTCGGAGAGCCCAAGATGAGCTCCAAGATCGCCCAAGATAGCCTAGTATGCCTCAAGATGGCTCCGAAGATGCTCCAAGGGGCCTCAAGACCGCCCCAAGACGGCTCCAAGAGGCCAACGAGCTTCCCGAGGAGGCCTCCAAGAGGCCAAAATCCGTCAACAACCTAAGGAAAACCACTGATGTTTGTTTTCTCGCTTTTTCGCTTCCGATGGCTATTCGGGACCTCAAGATGGCTCCAAGATGGCCCGAGAGAGCTCCAAGAGGGCCTCAAGAGAGCCGCAAGAGGGCCCCAAGAGCGCCCAAGAGCGCTCTAAGAGCACCTCAAGAGGGGTCCAGGAGGCTACGTTTGGGGCTCTCGAGAGGGGGGGGGGCGTAATTGAAGCTCCCATCTTTTTTGATTGATCCCTTCCAAGATGGCCCCAAGAGGCGCCCAGGAGGCCCCAAGAGGCCCCAAGATGGCCCCAAGATGGCCCCATGTGGCACGAAGAGGCCCCCAAGAGGACCCCAAGCGGCCTCAAGAGGCCCCTCCCAGGCACCCAAGACGCCCAAGAGTCCCTCCCTCAGGACCGCCAAGAGACCCCCAAGACGTCCCAAGAGTCTTACAAAACAGACACCAGCAGCAACAGCACCACCACCACCACCACCACCACCACCACCACCACCACCACCAACAGAAACAACGGCACCAACAGCAGCAGCAGCAGCAGCAGCAGCAGCACCAGCAGCAGCACCAACAGCGCGAGAACCAACACCACCAGCAGCACCAGCAGCAGCAGCAGCAGCAGCACCAGCACCAGCAGCAGCAGCAGCAACAGCACCAACAGCAGCACCCATACCATTCGCTACCAGAGATCTTCCAATTCACCGTTGTTGCCCACGCTGTTTCACTATGTGCGTCTCTTCCTCCCTTCTCCCGTCAGCTCTCCTGGGCATCGTTTTTGGATGGGCTTGTGGGGATACTTTTTTTGGTCAGCGGCTCCGAGGCAACGGACAGGGAGCGGAAGCGGCGTCCGGGTCACGGCACGGGGCACTTGTGGGGATACGCGAAGCGTCAACAATGTGCAGCAAATTTAGGATTCTCATAATGTAAGTCCCAGAAGTGGTGTTTTGGCACGATGCCGGAACGTCAGGGCGCAACAGTCACGTTGATTCTGCGGTGTTGAAGTTCCAGGAATGGTCTCCTGGCACAATTCAGGATTGTCAAGACGCTACAGTAACGGTGGCTCGCGGTGTTAATGTCCCAGGAACGGCGTTCTGGCACAATTACGGATTTGGGAACGTTTTTCTTCCAACGGGGTATTTCCCTCAGTGAGAATGAATTCGGAATTCGTATAGGAGCCTTTGAAGAGGGAGCTTGGAGGGAGGTATCATGACAATTTCATTAATGGATCTTGGGTTTACACTGGTCCTCCTTCTCCTCCTCCTCCTTCTCCTCCTCCTCCTCCTGGTCCTCTGCAGAGTCAGAGTGGGAGTCGGAATCAGAGTCAGAGTCAGAGTCAGAGTCAGAGTGGAAGCCAGAATCAGCAGAGGAGCGGGGTTCTGCTTGGCGCCGTGTTCTCCTTCGGTGGGGGAGGACCTCCTTCTCCAGGCGCCCCTCTCCGTAGCCATCTTGGCTGCAGCCCCCACCCACCCCCCTCCCGCCGGGCCCGCGAGCCGCCCCTCCCGCGGGTCGCCGCGGCCCATGGCCGCCGAGGCCGCAGACGGCCGCGGCCGGCGCGGCGGGGAGTCGGCGGAGGCGTGGGCGGAGCGGCTGCTCGGGCTGGCGGCGCGGCGGGACGCGGAGCTGCGCGCGCTCCAGGCGCAGCTGGCGGGCGGCCGGCGGCCGCGGTGGGCGGGCCTGCGGTGGCTGGCGGGGTGCGCGCGGAACCGCTGGCCGGGCTGGCGCGCCCTGCTGCGCCGGGCTGCCGAGTGGCTGTCGCTGCTGGCGGCGAGCCTGGGCGTCGCGGCGCTCCTCCTAGCGGGCGCGGCGGTGCTCGCCTACCGGCTGGAGCGGACCGTCCTGGTTCAGGGGCGCGGCCTGGAAGTGCCCTCCTCCCTGCGAGGCCTCGGTGTGCTCGTGACCGGGAGCTCGCAGGGCATCGGGTTCTTCGCCGCCAGGGAGTTCTGCAGCCGAGGCGCGCTGGTGATCGTCACCGGCCGGTCGCCGCAGAAGACAGAGCGCGCCGCGGCGGAGATTGCCGGTGGCGAGGGGCCGTCCGTGGCTATCCCGATGACGTTGGACTTGTCTGACTTCGCAGGTGTGCGCCGCTTTGCGCAGCAGGTGCGGCTGCAGGTAGAGAAGCTGGATATCCTCGTGCTCAACGCAGGCATGAGTTACCCGCCAAACCTTGCCCGCGGCAGCACCACAGCGGCCAGTGGCCACGACATGCTCTTCGCAGCTAACTACCTCGGCCACTTCTTACTGGTCCGGCAGCTGCTGCCAAGCCTGGCGCCTGGCGGCACGGTGGTGGGCGTGGGCAGCCTGTCCATGTGGTTGGCGTCTTCGTCGCAGCTGATGCACCCGAACCCGCGGTACGACGTCTGGGAGCCGTGGCGAGGCCCGCGGCCTGCCTACAAGAACAGCAAGCTGGCCCTGCACTGCTTCCTGAGGACGCTGCGGGGGCGCCTTCGCGGGCGGGCCCGCGTGGTCAGCATGGCTCCTGGCCGGGTGGCGACCGCGATCCAGCATGGCGAGGAGGAGAAGGCGACCAAGTACGTGCTGTGGAAGTGGATGGGGCCCCCGCAGGAGGGCGGACGCCTCGTTTTCGAGAGCGCCTTCTCGTCGCTGGACCCGCAGCCTGACATGCTGTATCCGTACGCGTTTCCACGCTCGTATTTCGACCGTTACGTCCCCAAGGCGAAGGAGGCGTGGCGGATTACCAACTACAAGAGGTTTGCGTATGCGGCCTATCTGCAGAGGCTCACGTTCGGAGTGCTCCACGCATCCGTGGGCCCAGAGTGCACAGAAACATTTCAGGAGAATTTCTGGCGATGGAGCGCCAACGCTACAGGCCTCTCCGCGGATATTGAGGAGCAGTGTGAAGAGGAGAGGCAGCTGGAGAAGAATGCATCATCCTCTTCCTCCTCCCTCCTTCTCCCACCCCCTAGTGGGCTTCCGCAGTCAATAAGCCATAGGCTCGCTGAGTCATGGGTTGGGCACATGACGCCACGACAAGTCAGCAGAGAAGAACTGCCGTGTGTCAAGCAAGAGACGGGGATGGAGCAAGGGAAGGAGGAGCAGGACGACTCGCTTTTTCAGCCCCACCCTTCCCTGGACTTCGCCCGGGCGCAGCCCCTGGGAGCGTGGACCACCCAGATGGCCGACAACTAGCCCTGATGCCGCCGTAACTTGGGTGCACCCCCCCCGCAATCTGGCCAGCCGAAGGTCTGGCCTTCTCTCCCGACGTCCGACGCCGCGAGAGACAACACACCACGCCACCAGAAGACCCGTCGACCCCATGGCACAGAACTCGGCGCTGCGCTCGCCAACGCGCGGCGGGGGCCCTTCAGACACCCCGCCTAGCGAGCACCTGAGAGAACCTCCTCCGAGGCCTGCGGAGAAGTCCCGGAGGCCCTCGAAGGCCCCCCCCGGGAAGAGAGAGGCATCTCACCGGAATCTCCACTGCACGCCCCCGTGGGCCTCCGAGGACCTCCCGGAGGGGGGGGGGGGGGGGGAAGCCCCTCCAGCGGCCCCCGCCTCAGCTTGAGGGGAGCCCGCTGGCTATGTCCGCCAGAGCTTTCCGAGCCGGGCCCAGTTTGGTCTCGGGAGGGGCCCCCTGTCCCCCCCAGGTCCTTCCAAGGTTGGATCTGGCGCTCCGAGGGCCCCCCTGGCGGCTGCGGCCAGCACTCTCCCCTGTCAAGATCCGCTCAAGATCTGTTCCTGGACCCTTCTTGGGGTCCATCCCGGCAGGTTTCCCGAGCTGTCTGTAGCCCTGGCGGCAAGAAGCCCATCGCGAGGAGCAAGGGGTCCTTCTGGAGGTGTGGTCCTGTTTGGCGGCGTTGCGCTCGGGACGCCACCGAGCTCTAGCTCGCTGGAGATGGCCCGCAGGCAGAGGTGGTGCCGCTTGTTCCTCCTCTGGCGACCCATCTCGGGCGCTCCGGGAGCTCAGGATTCAAAAAGTTGACGTCTCTCTTTTGCTGCCTCCCTCCTCGCTCCTCCTCCTCGCTCCTCCTCCTCCTCCTCCTCGCTCCTCCTCCTCCTCCTCCTCCTCCTCCTCCTCCCCCTCCTCCTCCTCCTCCTCCTCCTCCTCCTCCTCCTCCGCCTTCGCCCAGCCTTCCGCGGGCTTCCGCCAGCCTTCCGCCAGCCTTCTGCCGGCCTCCTCCGAAGTCGAGACGCGCCGCAGGCGAGGCCTTGTCTGGAGCGCCCTGTGTGAGGCGCTCCAGGCCAAGTCCCGCGCCCACGCCAGTGGTGATGGTGGCGTCGACGACGAAGTCGACGACAATGGCGACGACGACCACGACGTCGACCACGACGACGGCGGCGCCGACGACGACGGCGGCAGCGACGACGACGACGTCGACGACGACGACGACCACGACGACGACGGCGTCGACGACGACGACGACGACGACGGCGTCGACGACGGCGACGACGACGACGACGACGACGACGGCGACCTGGGCTGCGGCCCGCCTCCCGCGGCGAGGCTCGGCGTCTCCGCTGCGGAGGCCGACGAGCTCTTCGACTTCCTGGGCGGCGGCAGGCCCGCCAGCGGCGGCGGCGCCGAGGCCTCGCGCCGCCCCCCGCCCGCGCGGGCCAAGGCGACCTCGCCGACGACGACGAGTGGTCGTGGTCGTGGTGGCCGTGGCCGCAGTCGTCGCCGCCGCCGCTGTCTTCGTCGACGTCATGGTCGACGTCGACGTCGACGTCGTGGTGATCGTAGTCGTGGTCCTGGTCGTCGCCGCCGCCGCTGTCTTCGTCGTCTTGGTCGTCGACGTCGTGGTGGTTGTGGTTGTGGTAGTCGTTGTCGGTGTCGTCGCTTCCGAGGGTGCCAACAATACACCTGCACCGATCCTGGCCGTGTCAATCTTGGGCCAAGCATCGGTGTACATGCCTTCCTGTCCAAGCTTGGATGGCGTATACACCCTGGGCTCAGGATTTGCCTGGCCAGAATCGGTGTAGTTGTACAGTTGGCGCCTTCACGTCGTCGTCGTCTGATGGTCGTGGTCGTCGTCATCGTCGTCGCCGAGGGTCGAGGATCGAGGTTGTTTGGATGCTTTTGGGCCTTCAGAGCTGTCTGGATTCCTCTGGTTTCCGGTTGACGTTGCGGTCGTCGTCGTCGTCGTCGTTGCAGTTATCGTCGTCGTCTTTCGTCGTCTGCTTCGTCGCCGAGGCGCTCGGCATTGTCAGGGTTCGTGGCCAGTTCCCGCTACATGGCCGGGGATCAGGAGCCGATGCATGGCACCTGGCCCGCGGCTGAAGCAATCGAAGAGCTATGGGCTCCCTCGCAGCTGTGGCCTCGTGGAAGCCCGCGCAGCACTGTTCGAGCGCGCGCGTGGGCGGGGCCCAGGAGTTCTGGCGCATTGGAGGTGGGTCCCATACTCCCCCTTCCGCTCGCACATGTGCGAGCCCCAGGGCATCCCGCCGCGTGCTCGAGGTCCAGGGTGTCGGGCCCCTTCGTCCTGGAACGGCGGCGTCGCTGTGGTCGTCTTCCCTGCCGAAGCGGGGCCATCGAACAAGAGACCACTGCGTGAACAGGAACTGTTGAAGCTCTGCGCGGAGTTCTTGGATCGGCACTGGGCCCCCCTGTCGGCGCCTACGGCGCCGCCCTCGGCGCGCCAGGGAGGGGGGCCCAGCGCCGATCCCAGAAATCCGCGCGGTGCTTGGCGCGGCGTGCTCACACCAGCGTACTTCTCTGCGCAGTTTCATCGCCGACCTTGCTGCTGTACGCCTGACGTCAAGGTGATGCCACGTGGTCGGAGTATGTACCGTGTGTTCAATCCAGGTTCTTCTTGGCCTCATGCTCATGCCGTGTGATCCGCTGGCGCTAATTAGCTGGTGCCTGCCGCCTGATCGGGAGCCTCGGTGCCTGCGATACTGCGTTTCCGCTTCGGAACAAAGTGTACGCGCGGGCGCGCGCGCGCACGTGCGCACGTGCGCACGTGCGTGCGTGCGTGCGTGCGTGTGTGCGTGTGTGCGTGTGTGCGTGTGTGCGTGTGTGTGTGCGTGTGTGTGTGTGTGTGTGTGTGTGCGCGTGTGTGTGTGTGTGTATCTGTGCGTGTGTGTATGTGTGTGTGTGTGGGTGCGTGTGTATGCGTGCGTGCGTGCGTGCGTGCGTGCGTGCGTGCGTGCGTGCGTGCGTGCGTGCGTGCGTGCGTGCGTGCGTGCGTGCGTGCGTGCGTGCGTGCGTGCGTGCGTGCGTGCGTGCGTGCGTGCGTGCGTGTGTGTGTGTGTGTGTGTGTGTGTGTGTGTGTCTGTGTGTGTCTGTTTGTGTGCTTGTGTGTTTGTGCCAAAAATCACGCTCACGCTCCACGCCGTCCGTCTCGCCCCTGTGAGTGAGGTGCTTCCCCGCGCTCCTTCGCCCCACCCCTCGGCCTCCTAGCTGCCTCGGGCGTGGATCTGCCCGCCCCTGGCGCTGGTCGCTGGCAGGGGACCCCGCTGCCCCTGCCTTTCGCCCCGCCGCTCGGTGCCCTCTCACCTCTTTTGCGTGTCGTTACCTCGCCCCGGCGGCCCGTCGCCTGTTCTCCGGCCGGCTGCTGCCCGCTTGCCGGGCCCGAGCTCTCGCGCGGCCTCTCCGTTTCACGGCCCACCCAGCTGGATCCCCTGGGTGGACCCTCAGCGGCGATCGCCGTTCCCGGCCTTGGCCGCGTCACCGCCCCGGCTTTTCCTCTCGCCTCAGCCCCGCCCCCCTGCCCCCTCCAGTCCCCACGCTGCCTCGGGCGCGGATCTGCCCGCCCCTGGCGCTGGTCACTGGTCCTGGGCCTTCGCTGCTGGCGCCGGCCGCCCTCCGCCGCGCGCCTGGGTGCCTCTCTCACGGCACGGTGTCTCGCCCCGGCGGTTCCCGTCTTCTGGCCTGGGATGCGTTCGCCCCGCCTGCCTCCGGGCGCGGACTCGATCTGCCCGCCTCTCGCGCCCCCGTCGTCTCGTCGATCCTCTGGGAGGACCGTCAGCGGCGATCGCCCTTCTGCCGCTCGGCATGCACCCGCCCCTGTTTCCTCTGCTGCGGGCCTCTCTGGCTCGCTCCCTGCTTGCCATATTTGTTTTGCTGGCGACCTCAAGGTTGAAGCGCTGCTTGGAGCGCCGAAGGCCAGCACCCTCGCAGCGAGATGTTATTCAAGTGGCCTGCGCCATTCCGCAGACCCCCAGAAGTAGCAAGTGCATGCGACGATATTGGATGCTCGCTGTTGGGTCAGGAGCTCCTTGGATGTACTTGAGGGGCTCGTGGGATGCCTCTCGGAGGCCTCCTTCAGAAACAGGGGATGGAGGAAGAGAGAAGGGGCACAAACTCCGTCATATTTTGTCCTTCTGGTCCGTAATACCCTCGAATAGAAAGCCCAATTCGGCTGAATTGAAGGATCGGCAGGAGAGCTCATACTCCCCCTCCACCATCAAGTGGTATGTCCGAGCCGAGCTGCAACATTCGTATAAAGACGTGCTGCCTCGCAGAGACAAGCATGTACAGTGGCGCGTGTTACTATCCAGGCATGCTGCTGTATGCTAGCGTGTGTGCCGCTGTCGAGGACCAGGTACACTGCGCACGCTGTTGTCTCATGACGTTGGCAATGGAACTGGTATATCTTTACGTTCTTGCCTATCTTGCACGCGCGCGCCGCCCCTCTCTCTCTATATCTCTCTCTTTCTCTAGTCTCGGCTAAAGTATATTTCCCCTGGTCACCCCCTCGTCCGCGCACATGACTTGGGCCACGATCGCAGAAACTTCTCTGGGACGCCCCCCTCTTGGACACCCCCGAAAACGGGGTCGACTGCGCGGACAAAACGGAGCCGACTGCACCCTCGCAGGAGCACAAGCTTCAGCACCCTGCCCTCCCGAGTTTCGGCCGGGTTTCGGCTGATTGGGTTCTCCCCCAAAAAAAAACAACAACAAAAAACAACAACCACAAAAAAAGTATTCGTGCCGCCTCCCCTAACATTTGCCGATGTGTTCTTTTCAGTCCGCGGCCCGCGCGAGGTTCCGAACTCTTCCCTGGGGGTGCGTTGCTTTGTAGTCCCAGGCCCGCCTCTGATGGCGTCCGAAAGCGTGCCCCGCGGGCCGAGCTTTAGTGGGAGAGACGCTTGAAAAGTCACACCGTCGGAGGTCCGGGTCCCCGCCTCCTGCAGTGTTCCCCATCTGAGTGACGGGAGAAGAGAAGTCGGAGGTAGATGGACCTCCTACCCTGACACGTCGATTGAGGAATGGGCCGTGTTCGGTTCGCGAGAGGGCGTCACGGCCGTCATTTTGCGGGTCCAGGTCCGTCGGTTTCGGTTCTCGGCCGTTTTCACTTAGGGGAGGTTTACTAAAGGTAGGTTTGTCCACCGCCGAAGAAGGGGGTCGACTGCACGGACATTCGCGCGTAACCTTCCCGCGCACGGTTGCGCGTGAGCACCTTCTTCTCCACGCGTTGTGCCCCGCTGGCGGTCCGCGTAAGCCGCGGCGTAAGGTCGCTCTGCTTTCTCACGTACGGCCCGCTTCTTCTCGTCGGTCAGTTGAGGCATCGGCAGTTCGTCCTCGGGGGGGGCCCTCGTCGCCGCGGCCGGATGCAACGCGGAAACTGGTGCGTTTGGATATTCCGGGAGTGGTCCGGGGGGCCGTTCTTGAGCCGCCCCTGTCTCAAGCCACCCCATCCTCTGGTGACTGCCAGCGCCGCTCTCCTGGCGCTCGGCCCTGCCAGTCTGCGGGGAGTCCGCGGCTTACGCTTGGGAGGCCCGCATCAAAGAGGCCACGAGGCGGTCTTCTGAAGGGCGTGTTCGCATGTTTCGTATTCGTTGCGCGGCCTCCTCGGCTCCTCGGTGAAGAGGAAATGGAGATTAGATGTAGGGGGGGTAGGAGGGAGCGGATGTCTTCTGAGGACTTCCTGAGCGGACCCCTCCAGAGCCTCGGGTTACCTTTTGACCCGTGGAGCTTCCTGGGGCATCGACGCGGTCTTCGTGGATCCTTGCTGCATCTTCCTCAAGGTTATGTTGACCCGTGGAGCTTCCTGGGGCATCGACGCGGTCTTCGTGGATCCTTTCTGCATCTTATGTTTTACGACGCCGTGTGGGAGCGGTTGCGCAAAGGGCCTCTGAGGTGAGGGGTGGGGGCGGGGAAGCCAGGCCAGAGTGGGCAGGATGCTCGGAGGCAGGCGGGGGGGAGAGGGGGCACCCAGGCACTTCGTCGCAGCACCGCCTCAAAGCCTCGTGTGAACCAGAGGCGAAGATGCTTAGCTGCGCCTCCAGAGTGGTCGTCTCGGCATGACGCGCGCGTGCGCGCACGCGCCGAAGGCGTCACTGCAGCTCTCGTCGCTCTACGAAGCTCTCGCGCGTGTCGCTGAGCCAGAGGTCGCCTGCGGGAGGGGGCATGGGAAAGAGGGCAGCGCGATTCAAAGAGGGAATAGCGAAGGGAGGAGGGGGGGAAGGGTGCAGAGCGAAGGGCAAGGAGGAGGGGAAGGATGAGAAGCAACGGAGGCAGGAGAGCCGAGAGGGTGGATGGGGAGGATTGAATGACCTACAGGAGATGAGGAGAGAGGCACTGGGGAGTGAATGGGGACTTTGTCTTCTATCACTACGAGCAGGAGCCCTCCTGAAGGAACCAAGGAGGAGTGGGGAGGAGGGCGGCCCCAAGGAGTTTCGCCTGGTGAGCGGCCATGTACGCCTCGCGGGCGCCTTCCAGAGGTCCTCTGGGCTTGCTGGCGACCTCCCGGCACCGAACTCGAAGAGCGTCCCAACCTGTTTCTTGAGGTTCCCCAGGTGTGCCCGCGCTTCCCCCGACGACTCGACGACTCCCTTGCTTGTTCCCAAGGCCCCCCAGGCGACAGCGCTCCTCCGAGGCCTAAAAACTTAGTTTCGAGCCTCCTGAAATGTGTTTTTGAGCTCGAAGGGCCCATGGCTCCCTCCGGAGGTCACCTGGGCTTGCTGGCGACCCCCTTGCACCGAGCCCGAAGGGCGTCCCGACCCGTTTCCCGAGGCCCCCCGGGTCTGCCCGCGCCCCCCCCCCGAGGCCCAGAAACAATTCAGACGGCCCCGAAAAGTTGTTCTGTTATAGCTCGAAGGCCGCCCTGCTTGTTCCCAAGGTCTCCCAGGCTCGACGGCGCCCCCCGAGGCCCCCCAGAAGCTCTTTAAACAGCTGTCCGAGCCCCCGACACTTATCTTTCGAGTTCGAAAGGCCCCTGATTCTGGAGCTTGGAAGGCTTGGCGGCGGCTCATGATGCTCAACCTTATTTTTCTCGCACCGAAGAACTAGTTTTCGCATTGTGGCCCTCCGGGCCTGCAGGCCTCCTCCCAGACACACCAAATCAAGCTTTTTGGTCCCGTTAACGTTTTCTGGCCCTGCCTCCTCCAGGGCACGGGTATGTTCATCTTCGTACATGGCACGTCATGGGCAGCGCCGCCGCTTGGACGGTCCTGCAGGGGGGCCCAAAAGGCGCGAGCTTATATTTCGAAGCTGACCTGCCTTGGGGGGACATGGAGACCTGGCGCCCAATCCGCCCTGGACTTTGGGTTTCGCACTCGCCAGGGAAGAGAATAATCAACAATTGAAGTACTGACAGCGCATCTTAAGTGAAGAGGGAAGGAAGGAAGAGGAGGAAGAACTGGAGGAAACCCTCAGACCTATCCTTCGAGCCTGGGCTTGAGCTCGGCCACGAGGCTTCCTCGGAATCGCGGGAGGCACGCGCACCGCCCCCAAAAAGCACATCGGCCCGTCAGTGTTCACGTCAATTCGGTGTCGATTCTGGCTTGCTTCGGTCGTTCGTGGTTGCGCGTTCGGTCGGTTTCGGTCGGTTGATTCGATTATGCAAGCGGCCTTTCGGTTTCGATCGACTTCGGTGTCGGTTTCGTGACCTCCAGCATGAAAGCAGTAGAAGACGGGTTCGTCGAAATGGGGAACAACTGATCCCGGACTGAAAAAGGAATTGGAATATGACACAATACGAAGACGGAGCCAGAAAAAAAGGCGCCTCTAGCGGGAACCATAACGGCCAAACGACAACGAACAAAACACCGGACAGCTCGCCCCTTGATATACGGGCGCAGCACCGCGCTGGATGCGATGAATTTCGGCTGGGCCAGGCATGGGAAGACCCTGACTTGGAACTGCCAGTGAAATACCTGGCCTGAAACTGCAAGCGAAATTCAAACTGCCAGCGAAGTATCCTCACACCCGTCGCTTAAACCTGCCAGCGAAATATGTTCAATCCCCTGATTTAAAGCTGCCAGCGACATATCCTCAACCCACTGATTTCAAACTGCCAGCGAAACATCCTCGCACCCCTCGCTTAAAACTGCCAGCGAGATATCCTCACCCCCCTGACTTACAACTGCCAGCGAAGTATCCTCACAAATCTTGCTTAAACCTGCCAGCGAAATATCCTCACACCCCTCGCTTAAACCTGCCAGCGAAGTATCTTCACACCCCTCGCTTAAAACTGTCAGCGACATATCCTCAATCCGCTGACTTGACACTGCGAGGGAAACATACTCACAACCCTGTCTTAAAACTGCCAGCGACATATCCTCACACCTCTCGCCTAAAACTGCGACCGAAATATCCTCACAACCCTCGCTTAAAACTGCCAGCGAAATATCCCCAACTCCCTGACTTACAAACTGCCCTCGGAATATCCTCACACACCTGACTTATATCTGCCAGCGAAATATCCGAAATATCCTTTCCCCCTGGCCTAAAACTGCCGGCGACATATCCTCACACCCCTCGCTTGAAATTGCCAGCGAAGTATCCTCACACCCCTCGCTTGAAATTGCCAGCGAAGTATATTCACACCCCTCACTTAAACCTGCCAGTGAAATATCCTCAACCCCCTGATTTAAACTTGTCAGAAATTTATCCTCAAACCCCTCGCTTAAAACTGCCAGCGAAATATCCTCACACCCCTCGCTTAAACCTGCCAGCGAAATATCCTCAACCCCCTGACTTAAAACTGCCAGCGAAATATCCTCACACCCCTGGTTTAAAACTGCCAGCGAAATGTCCTCGCACCCCTCGCTTAAAACTGCCAGCGAGATATTTTCACACCCCTCGCTTAAACTTGCCATCATAATATCCTCAACCCCCCGACTTAACATTGCCAGAAAACTATCCTCACACCCTTCGGTTAAACCAGCTAGAGAAGTATCCTCACCCCCTGACTTAAAACTGCCAGTGCAATATCCTCACATACCTCGCTTAAATCTGCCAGCGAGGTATCCTCACGCCCTTCGCTTAAATCTGCCAGCGAACTATCCTCAATCCCCTGACTTAGAACTGCAAGCGAAATATCCCTACCCCCTAGCTTGAAACTGCCAGCGATATACCCTCCCTCCCCCCCCCCGCTTAAACCTGCCAGCGGCGAAATATCCTCACCCCCTCGCTTCAAATTGCCAGCATAATGTCCTCAACCCCCTGACTTAAAGCTGCCAGCGGAATATCCTTACACTCCTCGCTTAGAACTGCCAGCAAAATATCACCATGCCAACCGCTTAAACCTGCCAGCGGAATATCTTCAACCCCCTGACTTAAAATTGCGAGTGCAATATCCTCACATACCTCGCTTAAACCTGCCAGCGAAGTATCCTCACGCCCTTCGTTCAACCTGCCAGCGAACTATCCTCAATCCCATATCACCACGCCAACCGCTTAAACCTGCCAGCGGAATATCTTCAACCCCCTGACTTAAAATTGTCAGCGAAATCTCCTCCCCCCCTGGCCTAAAGCTGCCAGCGAAACATCCTCACACCCCTCGCTTAAAATTGCCAGCGAATCATCCCCACCTCCTGGCCTAAAACTACCAGCGACATATCCTCAACCCACTGATTTCAAACTGCCAGCGTAACATCCTCACACCCTTTCCTAACACTGCCATCGAACTATCCTTACACCCCTCGCTTGAAACTGCCAGCGAAGTATCCTCACAACCCTCGCTGAAACTTGCCAGCGAAATAGTCTCACCCCCCTGATTTGACATTGCCAGAAAACGATCCTCACCCCCCTCGCTTAAAATTGCTAGCGAAATCTTCTCAACCGTCTGATTTAAAACTGCCAGCGAAATATCCTCACACCCCTGGTTTAAAACTGCCAGCGAAATGTCCTCAATCCCCTGACGTAAAACTGCCAGCGAGATATCCTCAACCCCCTAACTTACAACTGCCAGCGAAATATCCTCACAGCGAAGTAACCGCACACCCCTCGCTTAAACCTGCCAGCGAAATATCCTCACACCCTCGCTTAAAACTGCCAGCGAAATATGCCCAACCCTCTGACTTAAAGCTGCCAGCGAAATATCCTCACACCCCTCGCTCAAAACTACCAGCGAAGTATCATCACCCCATGGCCCAAAACTGCCAGCGACATATCCTCACCCCCGGAATGAAAACTGCCATCTGACGGCTTTGGTGGATCAGTTCAGTTCTGTCAGTCTTCTTCCCGGAAATCAAGTTACGGGCTGCGCCCGTAAAACGAATGCCCTGCCCTTCCCGAGAACCGCTAAGGAAAGGAGGACCTCAGGGAGCGGCCTCCCTCTCCTCTTGGGCTTTCCTGCCCGCCGCGCTGCTCTCCCGCGTGGGAGCGGGGGCAGCGCTCCCCCTCGTCGGGCCCCGGGGCGGGCGGCGGCGGAGGGCCCACTGAGTCTCGCGGCGCCAGGTCGGGGCTGGGCTGCCTCTGCCGCGGCGTTGCTTGCCTGCCTCTTCTCGATGCTCCTCAGGACGCGTGTTGGCCCAGGCGCGTGTGTTTACCCCGTTCGGGTCCGCCGATTGCGCGCAGCCTGTGTCGGCCCTCGTGCCGCCCGCATCGTATTGAGAGGCCTCGGTGGACAGGCCCACTTTGGCGCTAGCACACGTTCTGATGATCATCGGTCTTCTGCTCGGGGCGGTCCTTTCTGGCGGCGCCTGACTGCTCGCGACAGCGACCCGTCTGAGCAGGCAAGAAGAAATGAGGTGAGGACAGGAGAGGAGGGGACATGACCAGGCGAGAGCAGGAGGATGAGAGACAGAGAGGAGAGAGAGAGAGAGAGACACACACACACACGAGAGAGACGATATAGACAAAAGACGAGGAGGTACAGAGACGGAGGGAGAGGAATATAGTGGGAGGACACAGAGGAGATGTAGGGGAGGTTACCATGTCAGTCGCGCCCAGTACGGTGGATCGCCCGTGGCCGGTGGCGGCGCGGAGCTTGGCTTCTGTGCCGGACCTGGCATCGCTCCCACTGGGGCCAATTTGTAAGTGAAAGCAGTTTCCCGTAGTCTGGGGCGCTAGCGCAGCACGATCGCCTCGATGAAGCGTTGAATCGCAGGAGTCTTCTGGCAGGAACTGATTGGTTGCGAGGGCTCTTGCAATACGGACAAGACAAGACGTTATCCCCCAGCGCACTGCGTTATTGAGAAGTAGGGCAAGTGGAACCCCAGACAGCCGAGCAGCGCCACAGCCCGATCTCCAGGTTGAGATTGAAAGTGCTGCTTTTGTTGTTCTTGGTCTTGAAATTGGTCCACATCCTCGAGATCCTGGTCCAATAGTGAGGTGATGGCTCAGGTGTCCGCTTGCAGCTAAGTATCGTTTTCGTTTCGCTGGGCGTACGGACATGTACGGTTGGAGGTGGTGGTCGAAAGTAACCGCGCAACATCAGAGGTCGGCTACCAGCAGTCATGGGGCCAGCGGTTCTGAAGCCCGTCAAGGTCCCCAGTGTCCTCTGAGATCCTCCGAAGCCCACCTGAAGAATTCCCGCGCACCCTCGACCCAGACATCCGACGTCAATATTCGTTCACCACGCGGCCCCTGGAAGTCCCGACCCTTTCACCAGGGCGGTTTTCCATCCCGAGCCGCTTTGACGGTCCTGGGGCACGACGGTCCATCTGGGGAGAAGGCCGAAGCCTGGGGAGAGGGGAGAGGGCCGCAGCCTGCCCAGAGTCCTCTGCCGGTGCCGCCCGGTGGTGCCAGCGTGTGTTGCCTGGCGGGCGCCTCCTCCAAGAGCTGCCCGGCTCCCTCCCAGGCGCAGGGCAGGCTCACCGAGCTCCACGAGGCCTGGCCGCGCCCCCTGCTCGCCCCAGCGGCCTCGCCGAGCTCCCTGTCTCTCGTTCTCTCGTCGCCGCCCTGGCTGACGGGCCCAAGGTCCGACTCGCCGACGCGGGGATGTGTCCACCACGTCTCCTGTGGGCGTCGAGGTTTGAGACTTTCAGGCGTTTTCGTCATTTTGCGGTGGTTGTC
The DNA here is from genome assembly GCA_963575745.1 of Prorocentrum cordatum. NCBI lineage: Eukaryota > Dinophyceae > Prorocentrales > Prorocentraceae > Prorocentrum > Prorocentrum cordatum. The sequence goes on along the minus strand of CAUYUJ010022082.1, from coordinate 215,865 downwards.
CAGCCTCAGGATGCTCTCCAGCAGCTACGCCTGGCCGATGGCGTTCTGTAGGTGCCCGGATCCTCCCGAACGGCCGCTGGAGAGCCCAGTTAAACCTCCGAGAACCAGGAGGCAATGATAGGGGGGGATAGGCTAATTGGCGGATTCATCGACCTTCGGGGACCTCGGCAGGCGGCGGTGGATGTGGATATATTAGTCGGGCCTATGGATGGGGGGGGGGGGGGGGCAAAATGTGTCCATGTCCACCGCCCGCCGAGGCCCCCGAACATCGACACCCCTGGGGGCGCTGGTAATAAGTGGATCCCCGCCTCGCACAAGAAGCCTTGTGCGGACCCTGCCCTTCGAACTCGATAATGCGTGCACGTCGTGTGGCAGCGGTCGAGACACTCTGGTTGGACTGCGTGCCCTCCGTCAACTCGAACTCTTGCGAGTTATCTGACGCATATCCTATATCCCAAGGGGCGGGCTCTGGGTCCTGAGGCAAGCTGTGCCAGCGCGCTCAGCGCAGGCTTGGCCTCAGCGCGGCCTGCTGTGTGTCTTGTCGGGGCCATAGAGAGAGAGAGGAAGGGAACTCCAGGCTGGCCGCTGGAGCTGCCCTGTTGCTCGCGCGACCGCGCGATGCTTGCACTCACGCACGGTTGCCGTTCCATCGCATTCTGCAGTGAAAATATAAATATTTCCTCCCCTTGCAGTTAGCACTGCCAGAACTTATGTTGTCACTGTTGTTGCTACAACTGCGGAGTACGAACGGCTACTGATCATATGCTAAATCGTAGCCACCATCTATGAGCGAGCACAGCAGCAGCAAACTGCATCTTTCAGGACCCATATTCGATTTGCCCATTATATCGTCAGGCACGCTATATATTTGAGATCCAGCCCCGTGCCGAAACACTTCCTACCTGTCAGACAATATGACCGTGTGTGCAAAGTAGTAGATGCTACCACTTGTGGGCCGCTATATCAAACTCCCTGCAATAGCGATGTTCCAAGATGTGCTACTTACCATTTTGAAGCATATCCCTATCCTTATGTTTGGCATCACCCTACCCCGATGCCCACCTTAAGAATTCCCTCAGTTTCTGAGGGTACACCCCTGAGATTGTCATCGCTGTTGTCTTGCCGATCTCAGGTATAGGGACACGCTCGAGGAAATTGCTGCTAAAAGCCTTCGCGCTCGCAATGAATTCATAATCGTACGCATGCTACGTAAACGTCGTCAACTCCTGCTCCGTTGTCCCAAACGGCACATGCTTACCAGTAAGCGCAAGCATAGACGATGCCACCGCCTCGGCTTCGACTGAGAGCTCAAGTCCTATGCTCACATGGTCTCACCATTGCCACGACTACTGCCTCGCCTTCTGGAATGGTACCACTGCGTTTCTCTTACGGGGCTCTTGAGGCAGCTCGGACAACTTCCATGTACTACAATATCCATGTGGCAAACGTTTACCACGAGCTATACATTTGCATTGCTGTGCGGATCCGCGCCCTCACTGATTGGGCGAAGGCTTGTATAGCCTGGTGTGTGTGTTTGGGCCCAGCGTGGGGGGCACACAATGTCTCAGCAGGAAGTGAGATGTTACAATACTTGGCGTGAGCGGCAACAAGAATCTTTTTCTAACACGTTGGTGCCTGTTGGGTTCAAGGCGCTTGGGCGGGGCAAATGTTGATTCGCGGCAAGCAGAAACAGCGAAGCAAGCAAAAGGCACCCTACACTTACATGCCATCTGCTGCAAGCGCGGGCAGTCATTCGTGTCGTAATGGATCTCAGTGGCCATGGACAGCAGCGCTAACCGCCACACGCACCTGATTATAATTTAGTTTCCCACGACGTTCAAACGGTCGCTGCTACCAGCAGTACTTACACAGCGAGAAACTCGTGCTCATTCGTCGCGTCTCCAACTCATACGCACGATCATGTCCGCGCTCGCGCGCATATTCGTACATGCGTCCACCGTCACAATCACACGTTCGTTGGATGTCACATTTTTTGTGGCATAAGCATACGCATGTGCACCTTCATGCTCACATCCATACTCTTATTCCTCAGTGTCCAGCTGTCTATGGCAAGTCCCGCCGCCGTGCCTGGGTTGTGGGTTATAAGTCTGGTGATTGTTCGTTGGAATCTCGTGAGAGGCGCCTCTTGGAGGCAGTTTTGAAGCCCTTGGGGGCCTCTTGGGGGCCTCTTGGGGTCTCTTTAGGGCCTCTTGGGGGCTTCTTGGGGCCTCTTAGGCGCCTCTTGGGGCTTGCTGGGGGCCCCTTGGGGCGGAAGGTTAGAATTTTCGGTTCGTGTTCCTTCTCTGGGGCCCCTTTTGGGGCCGTCTTGTGACCCTCTTGGGCCATCTTGGGCGCCTCGTGGGCCGTCTTGGGACGCTTTTAGGCCGTCTTGGGTCCCTCTTCGAGGCCTATTGGTCCGTTTGGGGGTGGTCTTTGGGGCCTCTTGGGCCGTCTAGGAGCGTCGGACAGCCGAAAAGGGGAGAACGCAAAAATCTTTGAAACACGCAAAGGCAATGAATGACTTCTGCCTTTGGGGACCCTCTTGGGAGGCCTCTTGGAGGCCTCCTGTGACACCTTGGAAGCGGCTTGCGCTATCTTGAGGACATCTTGGGCGTCTACGAGCAATCGTTCGGCGATACGGGGCCGGCTTGAACCTTCTTGGGCCGTCATGTAAGCCTTGGAGGGCCCCAGGGAAGAGCCATGGCCGCCCAGGGACCCCAGGAGGAGTATGGCCGGTGCGCGCGACGAGGTGTGACGGGGAGATGGTGGGGCCCGTTGAAAGATGATAGAAACCCTACCAGACAGCACTTGACATTCTAGCGCGCCTCGACGTGCCAGGGGGCAAGCTGGCGGATGTGCTCCTACAAGGCTTTCTGGCCAGCAAATAGACGCCGCAGACCAATAACAAGTTTACCTCTCAGCAGCAGTTACAGCATCGACGTGCTCATCTGCTGCGTGGCAAGTTTCGATGCAGGAGTGGAGCAGCGCAGATCGCGCGAAAGGATGACATGTTGTTCTCGCCTCGGCGCCGCGCTCGTTTTTCGTGAGAGTTGAGGTCTCGTTTTGGGCGCAGCGCACCGTTTTCGTCCGCGCATTCGTCGGACGCGGGTTCGCCCGCGAGAGGGCGAAATTGTCGCTCTCGCCCTGGTGTCGCTCAGATTTCGCCTGATTGGCGCTATCGCATTGGCGCGGCAATCTTATCCACTCGCCAAGTCGTTGTGGGTGACCGGTTGGCTTGTCGGCCTAGCCCAAGTTTCTGTCATATTCCGCCTGAAAGCATTCGCCGAATCGCATGACAGCGGCAGCGGCATAAAGTCGCGCGGGAGCGGGCTAAAGATTGTCTTCGCCCAAGTGCCGCGCAGCGCAGTTTGCGCAAGAAAGCGGCAGTGCTGTTTACGGTACGGCGCATGATTCGTCTTCGCCGCGCTTATCGGACATTTGACCGCCCAAGAAGGAGGGATCCACGGTACTCTCGCCGCAGCATTGCGCAAGTATTGTCTGAACGTTCCTTTCGGGCCGTGCGCGGCCTCTGTTCTTTTCGCCACGTCGTCGGAAGGTGGGCCGCGCGCGAGCGTTTCCCGTTCGCTAGGTGGAGTCTGCAGGGAGCGCGTTCCAGACACATTTCCAATGTGGGTTACCATTGATTCCTATGGTATGGGAGGAGTGTGAGAACGGGCGCGGCCCGCTGGCACACTCGGCCTTGCTAGCTTGGCGGGTACTGCTCGCATTCATGCTCTTCCATGTCCTTGCAATTTGCTGTTATTATCCCTCGTCCTCTCATTCGCTTTCTCTCTCTTTCTCTCTCTTTCTCTCTCTCTTTCTCTTTCTCTCTCTCTCTCTCCGTATGTGAACTACGGGCAGCGACATCCAAGCGCCCAGCCCGCAGGCCCGTAACTTGTAAAACAACACTCTCTTCGTTGCCCTTCGTCCCAGCGGGCGCGCCCGGATGTCCCAATGGGCCTTCTTCGACTTGATCTTGCCAGGCCACGCCTTCGAACTGGATGCTAGCACCCAGCGCGAAGCCCTCCTCGGTGCGCCGCCAGGTGATACGAGACACCCGTCTCAATGCCAGGGCCCAGGAAGTGCGGGACCACGCGCAAGGCTTCCAGGGCGGCGGCCCTATAGAGAGAGCGTGGCAAATTGTACACCAGCTGGGCTGGAAGTGGCCGTCCTTCGGCATGCTGCTCGACGAGTGGAGCCCCCCTCTCGTGGCTCAATCTGCCTCTGGGCCTCTTCACACACCTGTCACGGGCGCCCCAGCCCCGCTCATTCCTTCGCCGCACTCCCACCATCCGCCACGACCTCGGCGCGGTGGCTCAGTGCGGCAGGGCGTCGGTTACCATGCCACGACCTGGCCACAGCGGACCAAGGGCAAGGCCCGTTGCACAGCCTGGCAAGTGGGACTGCTGTGCAACTACTTCTGCGGGGGGGACCACACGCGGCAACGGCGCGCCCGTGCCGAAACTCCGGCGGACACCTCCACTCTGTGCCGTTGGTGCAACGAGGATAAAGAGACGCAGGAACGCACTATCTGGCGCTGCCCCTGCTGGGCCCACGAACAAGAGGCTCTGACCACCATGATTTCCCAGGAGCACTGGCGGGATCTACACACACTCCACTGCGGTGTCCCTGTGGAGGACCCCCGAGTCCTCGATCTCCTAGCTGACCTGGCCCGCCACGTCCTGCCGCAGCCCCTCGCACGGCCGCCGCCCGAGGCCGCAGACCTTTGAGCTGTGATGTCACCACGGGGTGGCGATGGGCATGTGCGGCCACTGGCGCGGCCTGCCCCCATCAAGCGCACCCCCTCCTGTCCAGGGCTGGCTACGGCGTGTACTGCGGCCCAGCTCACCGCGTCAACTAGTCGGCACGGGCCCACGGCCTGGCCCAGCCGGCGCGGCGAACTGAGACCCTGGCCCTCCTCCGCCTGACTCTGCCACGGCGGAGCTCCTTGTGCACATTCTCATGGGTGCCAGGCGGTCGTCGACGGATCTGAAGCTCTCCTCCACTGGTGGCTGACCCATGGCGGCACACCGACCGCGTGACATTGCCAAACCAGACCTCTTCCGCGCCGAGAAGTTCGAAAGCCACCTCGGCGACCAGGGGATCAACGACGGCCTTCTCTCGCCCATCGCCGAGGCCTTCAACCAACACGCCGACGAGCTGACCACAGCAGGCGCACGTCTTCACCAGTTGCCGCGGGACGTGGCTGATGCGGCTAAGTGGCGCCATAAGTTCGCGGCTGTGCTCCACAGCGCAGCGGCTGCCATCCATGACCGCCGTCACCGTACCCTGCCCCTCCCTGACCGTCGGGCCGTGTACGCGAGGAGCGAACTTCACCGAGTGGAGCCACACCCACTCATCTCCGGTACGCCTTCCCCAGGCCCACCGGCTCCACCGGGGCCTGGCCCTTGGCCCCCCACGGCACCCAGGCCCACCGGGGTCCTACGTTTCCGACGACCTCGACGACCCCTGTTGCTTGCCACCCCTTGGAGACCTCAATGCTGATGATCATGACCCGCTCGGACTCGGTGGCGCCTTTGATAACGACGATGACGAAGACGATGCTGCGCCTACCCTGCACCCTCCTTCTTCTGGCCCGCTCGGGCCACTGGCCATGATGCTACCACTCCAGACGAGGTCATCAAGGACGACGCGACGCGTACAACGGCGACGACGCCGACCCGCTCGGCCTCGGAGGCTCCCTCTCTTGCAACGGGCCTGACGACCACCTGGTCGCGCCCCTATAGGTCCCCTGGTGCCCCTGCCCGCCCTCCACGGGACTAATGGAGCCCTATCGATAGTTGGAGCAGTTCCTCCCCACCCTGGGAGTGGTAATTACCTGAACCTGCTCCCAACCGCCCCCTGGGAGAGGACACGCATGTGGGCGGCAAGGGGTCGCGGACCGTCGTTGGGGGCGAGGCTGCGCATTCGTCTACGACGGGGACGTCGCCCCAAACCGTGGTGCTGGCCAGTTCCCCTGAACACCCAGCACTCTGGGCCTCCCAGATGCGGTCGGAGTAGATGGGGTCGGAGGATCGCTGGTGCATCACCGATACACCTCGATGCGGAGCCCGACTTGCTTCACGCCGACGTCGCCGATGCACCGCCGACGTCGACGATGCATCGCTGGTGCATCGCCGATGCATCGCCGATGTATCGGCGATGCGGTGCGATCCTGCGACCCCATCTGCTCCGACCCCATCTAGGAAGCCTCTAAGCATCCCGCTGCCGTGCTACCTGCCACCATGCACACACCCCTCCCCACCAGGGGACTGGCGGTCTGAGCAGCGATGCCCCTACCCACCAGGGAAACGGGGGTCCCCACAGGGGCGGTGGGTCGCCCCCTGGTCGGCGCCTTGCACTCACTCACTTCCTCGTGGCGGACCGTCATCCGAGCCGCCCGTAAGCCAGATCCAAGAGAACCCCACCCTCCCCCTCAGAAATCAAGGGGGGCAAGGGTAGGGTTCGCATGTGGCCCCCTACCGACGCAAGGTTGAGCCTCGAACGGCATGGGCTCGAACAAAACGACTGGGTTCCCACAGCTTTCGCGAGGAGTCTCGTTCCAAATGGGCGCGGTCTGGTCCCCGGGAGGTCCCCGAAGCTTGCGTCGCGAAGCTGAGTGGAGGCGCCAACGCGGGCTCATGTGGTCATGACCAACCAAAGTGCCCTTGTTCTGACTGAGCGCCAGGGCCCCGCCGTTTGCGTTGACGGCAGCGCCTGCGAAGTCTGGGCTCAACATGCCGCCCGCCTTCCCAGAATTATATGGGAATCCGCAAAGGGGCGGAGGAGGGAGGGCGCGATGAATTGGGCAACGCTCGGCCACGGAGAAATGGCCCCCCGCGGCTTGCGTCGATGGCCCGCGCGTGGGCCGGGGGCTTGACGGAGCCAGATGGGTTCCCAGAGCTTGCGTTCCCGGGCCCAGATCGAACGAAACAGAGGGGTTCCCACAGCTTGCGTCGACAGCGTGGCCCGGAAAGTCTAGATCCCAAGAGGGCCCCGCGGGAGTGCGTCGGGGGCAGCGGCGAGACCTGAAGGGGGAGACCAAGGGGGCTGGATCACCCTTTGGAGAGGTGTCGGGGTTCAACAAAGGGGTCCCCGCAGCCTGCGTCGATGCTTCCGCGAGCTTGCGCTCTTCGGGGCAGATCGAACGGAACACAGGGGTCTCCACGGCTTGCGTCGACAGCATGGCCCGGAAAGTTCTGATTATAAGCGGGCCCGGCGGGATTACACGTCGGGGACAGCAGGGAGATCTGCTTGGGGGGACCAAGGGTACTGAATCACCTGAATTGGAAAGTTGCGGGGCCGAACAGAAGGGGCCCCCATAGCTTGCGTCGATGGCCCGCGCGCGGGCGTCGCGCAGCTGGGCGGGGGTGCAAATGCGGGCCCATGTGGCCATGACCAACCCAAGTGCACTGGCTCTTTCTGAGCGCCGGGGCCCCGCAGTTTGCGTCGACGGCAGCGCCTGCGACGTCTGGGCTCAACATGCCGCCCGCCTCCCCGGAATTGCATTGGAATCCGCGAGGGGGCGGGGGGGGTCGCGACGAACTGAACAGCGTTCGGCCACGGGAGAAGGGGCCCCCGTAGCTTGCGTCGATGGCCCGCGCGTGAGCCGGGGGCTTGACGGAGCCAGATGGGTTCCCAGCGCTTGCGCTCCCCGGCCTTGATCGAACGAAACAGAGGGGCCCGCACAGCTTGCGTCGACAGCATGGCTTGAAAAGTTTAGATCCCAAGAGGGCCCTGCGGGAGTGCGACGGGGACAGTGGCGAGATCTGAAGGGGGGGGCCGATGGCGCTGGATCGCCAGACCTGGAGAGGCGTCGGGGTTCAACAGAGGGGGTTCCCGCAGCCTGCGTCGATGCTTCCGCGAGCCTGCGCGTTCCGGGGCAAATCGAACGAAACAGTAGGCTGGCGCGTCATCCGCGGCAGTGGGCAGGATGCCGAGCAGCTGGCCGTCGCCCGACCGTTTCGTGGCCCGGCGGGCGTCCGTGCAAGAGCAGCCCTGGCCAAACTATGTCTTTGCGCAGTTCTGAAGTGGATCGAATGCGAACATCCTCTCGATGTTGCACCCTGCTGAGCGCGACGTAGGGGCGCCCATGAGCACGCGGGCTGCGCCGCAAATCGACGACGCACTTGGTCAACGCGCCGTCTTGCGTGTTTGTCAGCGCGATGCTAACGCCATCTCGCTTCCCCCCCTTTTTGGGGTGGTGCCTCTCAGGAGTGCAGGCGGTGGGGTCAAGGCATTCCTCCACCGCGCCAAACCTTCACCTCTGGGTCGCCTCACCAGTGGTGTTGAAGCTTTCTGGGGTTGAAATATATGTAAAAAAAGGAAAGGTGCGCATGCGGGGCGTAGCGGGCACTGGCGTCCGACGATCGCGGCAGCGTCCTTTGCCGAGTGCCACGGGAAGCAGATGCGGGGCAGCGAGGATGTCCGTCCGTCCAGAGTTTCGGTGTCGACGTGGCGGTCGTGGACGGCGGCGAGGATGACTTGAGCGCGGCTCACCGCGCGGTCGCTCAGGGTAAAGTTGCGCATGATCTCACGGAGGGCCCCCGCAACCGAGCGCAGGCGTTGCGGAGGCGCCCCGTATTCGGTCTGCATGTTGAGGAACTCTGGTGCCGCGCGCGATTCGACGAAAGGCGCCCGCGCGGTCGATCTCGACGGAGTCAGCGCTGAGCCCGCGAGAATCTGGTCGTCAGCGCGTCTGCGTGAGGACGTCGTGGGTCGAATCGTCGACGGCGTCCACGGCGTCGTTGGCGACGGCCGAGATCTTGCACGAGGCGCGCGCGCAGGCGTCGCCAGGGTTCGGGGAACAGAATTCGATGGCGCCCCGGGGGTCGTGCAGGGTAGGACGCAAACTCAGCTCCACGTAGCCGGGGGCACCGTCGAGTGAGTGCGAGGTGGGCGCGGCGCCGTCGCCGATGATCTCCAGCCACGTGGCGTTGCGCGCATCTCTACGCTGTCGGCGCTTGGCAGCCAGGGCGCAAATGTCGCAGGGCCCCCGCGTAGTGGAGGAGCGCGCGCCCGCGGCGACGATGTCCCGCCTGGGCGCGCTTGAGGGCCGGGGGGGGGTTCCGGAAGTCGCGCGAGCGAGACGCGCGGCCTCTGAACCGCGCAGCCCGAGCGCGCAAGTCAGCGGGTCGTCGTCAGAAATGGGGATCTTGAGAGTAGGCTGAGCGGCAGCGCTGGCAGGGAGAAGTAAGGCCGCCTGGCCCGCGGTGGCGACGTTCACGCAAGAATTGCCGCGATGTCCCGCGTTGTGGTGGATGCTTTTTGGCCGCGGTGGACTTCCCCGCGCCCGCGGCGCCGCGGGCGAAGGTGAAGTCGGATTGGAGGGCGTCAATGCTGGCAACAATCGCGGACGCGGCCGCGCGCTGCCGCGGGTCCCTGCGCAGGGGTGCGCGTGTGCTTTGGTAGTGAAGCGCGCGGGGTTTTGCCGCGTGGGCGGACGTGGCAGGCGACGGTCGTTTCTGGGCGGATGACGGCGCAGGTGCGCCAACAGTCAAGATGTCACGCGCGTCGGGCCGCTCTTGCGCCGCAGCGGCCTCGCGCAAAAAGCGCTGCAGTTCTTTCCGGGCCGCGGGGACTTGGGGGGCGCAAGCCCCCGGTCCAAGAAATCCCCGGGCATGTGCTTCTGGAGCGCGTTGCACGGTGCGACGGGGGTCGCGTCGACGAGGTCGAGGAGTGAGCGCGAACCGTTGCTGGCGCGCGGTGCAGCGCAGGTCGACGAGCTCCAGGGGGGCGCGGGAAGTCCCGTCACCTTTGCGAACATGCCCGTTGCGAGCATGGCCTCCTCGCAGGCGGGGCACGCGCGGCCGCGGTGGCAGAGGCAATATTCGGCGCTCTGTCCCGGGAAGTGCAGAAGCATCTGTCTCAAGTGGAAAACTGTTTCTTTGGGCGGGGACGTTTCATCTACAGTCGACGCGCAGGCGGCTCGCCGCGGCTTCGGACGTAGACGCAGTGCCGGCGACTACTCGGCGCCGCGCCAACGCAAGGTCGGACGGCGACGTCCTCGGGGCTGCGAGGCCACCGCTGGGACAAAACTGGCCTTTCGTTCTCGGGGGGCTCGGTGAGTTGAGCGCCGAATTGCTCCTGCAAGAAGCACATGTAGCCCTTTGGGCAGACCTTGCCAACAATGAAACGCTCGAAATATGAATGGTACATCCAGCCCAGGAATGGTTCGTGCACGGGGCGGTAGAAGTATCGCTGGAGCTAAGACGCGCTCTGGCCGCGCGCGTCGGCCTCGAATTATTCGAAGAGCGCAGCCCTATCCTCGCCGGGAAGGCGCGCGGGCAAGCACGCAACTGTCGGGGCGCGGTCGTAGGTGGCGTAACCGAATATTCGCCGCGCGCGCTCGGTGGCCGCGCGGCATCGGCCACGGAGCCAATCAGTAACTGCATCGACTGGTTGATCGTCTGACCCAGTTGCGCAACGCGTGCGGTCCCGCTGCTTGAAGAGGCTTCTGAAGAGATGGTCAAACATATTGACGGGCCTGGCGAACTTGACGTTCACATGGCCGGCCCACTTCAGCCACGCTCGAGGGGGGTGCTCGACGACGAGCCGGCTGCAACGTGCGTTGCGGCGGCCGTTGGCAGGGCCGCTGGACAGGCAGTTCGGGCATGTTCCATTGCGCGGGCGCCGGCGATGATGCGGGCAACCTCGCGCGTCGATCTCGGCCGAGTCTTGGTAGGGCCGAGGACATCATTTGATGCGTTCCTGATTGGGGTCGCCCGGGTGGCAGAAAGGAGTGCACCGATGAGTCATGTGGAGAGGGGCGCAGTCATAGTGGGTCTGGCGTTGCAGGGGCATCGCGTGGGATCAGCTCGTCAATCTCGTCTGCGCCGCGCGGTAGGTCGTCGACGGCGAGGGCGATGCGCGCGCGAGGCAAGCCGCGCATCTGGCACTATCGCGCGAATGATGCGCCGTCGGCGCCCGCAGAAGTCTCTTTTCAAGAACGCGATCATGTCCGTGAGTCCGGGCCCCCCCCGAAAGAAAACCCGGGCGGGTGGCCCCGTCCGACGAGCGAGCTCCAGAGAATCAACGTGAATCCCGGAGGTGGCGAGGGGAACCAGGGGCGCTGGAAGGGGGAACAACCCTGACGCCAGCGGCAGGTTGACCAGAACTGTTGGCAAAGGTCTCGCAGAAGTCACGCCAGGACGCCCGCGTCGCCGGCTGTTCTCGGCGACGTAAACCGAGACGTTCGCCCTCCATTCGGCAGCGCGCGTTCGCGCGCCATTCGTTTAGTCGTCGTCCGCGCGCGCATGTGGCTCAGACGAAGCAGGCGTTGGCGGTGCCGCCGCGTTTGACTGGCGCGGGTGCCGTTGACCGCTGCATCTGGGCTCCGGCCACGCCCTCGGGCGGGGAACCGCAACGGGTAAGACAATGGCTCGTAGAAGGGGTGCAAAAGGGGTGGAGATGCCGGGGTGCACTCGTGGAGTGCAGCATGCAGCCAGAATGTGAGAGTGCGCGGCTCCGAGCGACCATCGCTGCGGGCGTCGGCGATGGCGACGAGCTCGTTGATGCGCAGGCCACATTTGAGGTGGGCAGCTGCGTCGGGGCCTGGGCGGCCGACTGCGCCGAGGCGCCTGATCTCGGTCATGAAAGGAGGTCAAGGGGCAGCATCGCATGTTCAAGACGCCAGAGTAGTTTGGTACCGAGCTGCAGCGTGGCAGCCTGTCGGGCTCATTCTTGAGGGTCGACGACGAGGCACCGCGCTGCGGCGGGTCCTGTGCGGCGAGCAAACGTCTGTGCAAAGTGCCATGCGCGCGCAAGATGGACGGACGCAAACAGTTTCCGAACCGCGGCTCCTTCGCGGGGCCAGCGCTCTGGATTCAGTGGACAGCAGAAGCGAATGAATTGTTATTGCGGCGGCTGACGGCGTGAAGCTCGTGGGGCGGGGCGCGTTCGCAGCGGCGTCGCGAAGGAGATGCCCTCTCGCATCGGTGGCCGGCCACGTGGATTGTCGCGCGCTAAGAGGAACAGGGGGAGGCAAGGGGGGAAAGCCGTAAAGGGAACGGCCCATCTGCCGATGTTGCAGCAGAATGCGAACGGCTCGCAGGGGAAGGGGCGTGCTGAACATCGCGGGCGTCCCCGACTCATGTCCACTACCGCGAAGGTTTCGTCGCCATGGGGTGGGCGGCCGTTCGCGGCGCGTTCCCGGCAAATCTCCGCTGAATATCGCTGGCGGTGGGCAGGCGTGTCACTGGGCATTGCGCTGCCGCGCGGGGCGCATGTGGTCTCCAGTCGGGGGCAGGTCTGGCCAGATGTCCGGGGGGCAGCACTCGTTGTGCAAGTGCGGCATATTCGAGCCGCCCGCCTGATTTGGCAGTTGCTGAAGCTTTCGCGCGGGAGGTCCAGGCCACGCGGGGGCAATGCAGTTCAGGAGCGCCGGGTCGGCAGCGACCAGCGGGTCGTCCGTGAACTGGCAAGGGTTGGCCGCCGTCGCCAGCATGCGCGCGACGGAAGCGCAGGCCTGCGAGGAACGCAGTTACAGAGCCAGGGAGGAGCCATGCCCCAGAAGCAACCTTGCGGGGGCTGGCGAACATGGGGCCGTCTGAGCCCAGGCAGCCACGAAGGAGGAAGGATGCAACGGAAATGGCGCTGACGCAGACGAGAGGGCGAGCGCGGGCAGCGTCGCCTTGCAAAGAACCGGACGCTGTATAAGTCGCGCGATTGGGGCTAGGGGGGCGATGCGGAGAAAAGGGGGTGCAAAGGGCAGGTCGCTTGTGAAAAGGTCGCCTGAAACGTCCGAAAGAGCGGAGGTAGTGCAGTTGCTGTGCTAGTTGGGCCCCCCTTGAACCTTCGAGAAACCCCGTGGGTTCCCACAGCTTGCGTCGATGTTGCGGTTGCGTCTCCGTCGGATGTGAGAGGGTCCTCGCGGGTTGCCACAGGTCGCGCCAAGGATGCAAACAACGCAGGTGGACGCTGCCGGATCTTAGAGGAGCCCTGGGGGATCTCACAGCTCGCATTGATGTGGTTGCAGAGTTCGCGGGCCATTTCATTGCTGTCTTTTCGGGCTGCTTTCGGATCTCAGAGGAGCCCTGCGGTTGCCCAGAATTTGCGCCGAGGTGGCAGTGGAGCCTCCGTCGGACCGTTGAGGAACCATCTGGATTCCCAAAGCTTGCGCGCTGAGCTGCTTCGGGATCTCTGGAGAGGCCCGTGGATTCTCACAGCTTGCGTCGATGTGTTGGGCCCTTCATGGGAATGTACAGGAGACATAATGTATTCCAAAGATTGCGCGTCGGGCTGCTATCGGATCTCAGGCGATCCTGGCGGGTTCCCACAGCTTGCGTCGGTGTGTCAGCAGAGCTTCCGTCGGACCATAGAGGAGCCGTTCGGGCCTCATTGCGTGCGTGCTGGGCTGCTTTCGGATTTCAGGGGAGCCCTGCGGGTGCTCGCAGCTTGCGTCGAGGTGGATCTCACAGGGGGGCCTGTGGGTTCCCACGGATCGATGTAGGAGCGGATCGTCTGGCGGACCGTAGAGGAGCCATGCGTGCCCCATTGCTTGCGTGCTGGGCTGCTTCCGGATCTCAGGGGGGCCTGCGGGTGCCCACAGCTTGCGTCGAGGGGGCATCGGAGCCACCGTCGGACCGTTGGGGAGGATGTCTTCGTCCTCATTATCCTCCTCCTCCTCCTCCTCCTCCTCCTCCTCCTCCTCCTCCTCCTCCTCCTTATCTGCCTAATCCTCCTCCTCCTCCGCCCTCCTTCCTGTCCTTCCCCCACATCGTCCTTGTCATCCTCGTCCCCCTCCTCCTCCTCCTCCTCCTCCTCCCCCTCCTCCTTTTCTTCCTCCTTTTCTTCCTTCTCCTATTCATCATCCTTCTCCCCACTCCCTTATCCATCCATCCATCCAACCTGCTCTTTCTCCTTATCCCTCCTTCGCTCGGTTCGGCTGTCATTCTTTGCTCCTGGACATCCCTAATCGCCTCAACTCACCTGGGCGTCGTTTTTGGATGCGCTGTTGGGGATATTTTTTTGATCTGCGGCTCCAAGGACGATTCCAGAGAGCGGGTCGTATCGAGCATGGGGCAGCGCGCAAGATAATTGCCAGCGGGCCAAAAGCCAACGCCGGAGTGCACATGTGCCAGAGAGGGCGTAGCAAGCTTTGAGGGCCAAGCGAGATAATTGCCAGCGGGCCAAAAGCCAACGCTGGGATACACGTGCGAGGGGAGAACCCCATTTGGCCCAGCAAAAGCAGGACGGCGAGCAGATAATTGCCAGCGAGCCCGGCCCCCGGTGAAAGCGAGGCTTAAACCAGGAACCCTCACTCACGGAGCAACTGAAAGTTCATGGTCGGCTGCGCGTAACCAGTGGGTTGAAGCTCCACTGGGCACGGTCGTCAGGACCGAAGTGCGTCGAGGGAGGCGTGGGCCTTCCCGCCGACCCCATCTGGCCAAGGTGCGCCCAGGCGGGCAAATGACCATGTCCGTGAACGGGGCCAAGTGGTGAAGCCGTCGTAGGCGCCTGCCAAGGGGGGGGCCACAGAGCAGTGTCGACGTAGGAGGTGCGCGGTGTGGAACGACTGGGGCGGGCCTTAGGCCGGCGGTCCCAGCCGCTCGATGGCCCAGGCGGGCGAGGCGGGCCCATGTCCGAGAGAACCAGGCCAAATCCAACCGCGTGCGTGGATTATTTCAGCCGACGCCACACGGGCTAAGTCCACGGTGCACCGAGGAAAGCTAGTCGCAGCGCGGCCACAGAGGTGTCCCACATCCAGGGGGGGGTGCAGGGAGTGCCACGACCTGTCACTGCGGTGAAACCACCACGTCGAACGTCCTGCTGTGGAGGTCGAGGTGAAGTGGGGGGGGGGGGGGGGCGCAGCCGATAGCCGCAGGTCAGGTGAGTACGTGGGAGAAGGACGAGAGCCCAGCGGCCACCGTCAGCCAAGGACGCAGCCCTGCGTCGTCGGAAGGTGGTCAGGAGGGTGCCTGCCTGGTGGGGGGGGGGAAACGCCACCAGGTCGCTGCCGTCGGATGCGCTGCTTATGGAGCGAAGGGGGGAGGGCCTTCGGCCTGCAGCCCCAGCCATCCAACGTGAGTGCCCAGCGGGCACGTCGGGCCCATGTCAGAGAAAGGGCCAAAGTGAACCGTGTGACGGAAATATGGCAGCCGTTGCCACACGGGCTAGGGTCCACGCTGCACCGTGGGAGTCTAGACGCAGTGTGAGTGGTGCACATCGCCCCCAGGAGGTGACACAAGTGTATTGAGGCCGGGGCCTGTCACTGCGGTGAAATCAGCCCCTGCTGTATAGGGTATAGGGACTACCCACGGAGGTGGTCTGCGGGGGCAGCCGTCCGCATTGTCTTTATCCTCATGAACTGCGCCCCTGTGGGCGGCAAAGGGGCGGTTGAGGACCATCGGGCTGCCGAACCACTGGGCCCCACAAGGCACGTCGGGGGCCCAAATGGCCCACAGGGTCAGCGCGATGGAGACCACTTTGTATAGGGAGGTGGAGGCAGCCCCCAGCTGCCCGAGGTCGTTGTCATCTAGAGAGCATGCGCTGCGTTCTGAGACGGGTTGAGTGGCGACTCGTAGTATTGACATAATCAGGCGGGAAAGGCCTTGAGCCGCAGACGAGCTGCAAGAGAGTGCGATGGAGCCCTCTCCGACTGTCCCTCGACGAAGGAGCTGCCTTCCTGGGCCTGGGGAGAAGCAGGGGGGCAGCGCTCAGAAAGGGTAGACCCGTCAGGCTCACTTGCGAGCGAAGTCCCGCCCACGCTGCCGTTTGTCAGCGTATTGAGCATCTCCTCTGGGGGCAGAACGTTTCTCCCTGGTCCTCCAGTCGGAGTCGGACCACGTGTCCTGACGGTGGTCCCACCCTTCCCATGCCTGCCATGTCTCCCATCGAGCTGCGGCACTGGGTGGGCCTGTCTGTTCGGCGACCCTGTAATCGGTGTACACCGGGGGGGAACAAGTGGCGTCTTTTGGTTTGCTCCATGGGCACCGTCGATCCTCCCCGGTGGGCTCGCTTGAGGCTGCTGCTTGCGCGGGTTCCCTGTCGTCGGCGGGCACCGGGGGAGGACATGGCGCCGTCTTGCTGCCGTCGGCCCATGGATACGGGCGACCGCCACCCCTGGGACCTTCGTGGGTGTGCGTCTTGGTGTTACGCTGTAGTTGCTTGCGATGCCTGTCCGTAATGGTTGGCCAATCTACGCGGAGCTGGTGTTCGTCGTCCATCCTGTAGGCATCGAAGCCTGCTTTGTCCCATGCCTGGAGGAAGTCTTCGCGTAGCTGCACCGAGTTCCTCTTGGGGTCGGACTTGATGTTGACCCATGGGCCCCCGTGCTTGCTGACTGACTTACGGACCCAGGCGGCCCAGATCCCGTTGAAGGCGCCCCCCAGCGTCCTCTGCAGTCGGCTGATCTTGTCTTGTGCTGGCTCGTCCTTGTTGGTGTCTGATTCGCTGATTGAATTCAAGTACATGGGGAGACCGCCCATGAGGTCATCAGGGCGCGCTGGTGGGATGGATGCAGCCTGAGGCTCGCTTCCTCGGCCTGTGCTGCGATGCTGCCGAGAGGCTGGGGGGCTCTGGCGGGTGGTCTGTGCGGCCGAGTGAGGCGTCCTCAGGAATAGGGGGTGGCCGGCGCTCCGTCTTGTTTTCAACTAGCCTCAGCTTCCTGTCGTTGTTGGGGTTTTTTTTTTTTTTTTTTTTTTTTTAAAAAAAAAAAAAAAAAAAAAAAAAAAAAAAAAAAAAAAAAAAAAAAAAAAAAGCCGCAGGCGAAAGCGCCGACGGCGGGCGGATTGTTGGGGATACTTTTTTTTTTACAGCCGCAGGCGGAAGCGCCAGCGGCGGGCGGTCGCGGGCGGACTGCGGCCGCGACTAACGGCGGGCGCGCGCGAGGCCGCGGTCAGGCGGCACGCAGCAGCGGCCCAGGGCGTCAGAGCCAGCGTGCAATCCAGGGAGTCTGCAGAACAGCCCCTGAACGAGACATGCAACGGCGCATCCAGGGAGTCTGAAGACAGGCACCGAGGAATCCGAGCGCAGCCAAAATGGCGCGTAAGGCGCTCCCAGCTGTTCGGATACGAACAAGAGGGAACTGTCCCGAGGACGTCGATCCAGGGAGTCTGTCGGGTAACACAGACTGACTGGAGACACAAGCCAGCGGAAGAGCCTGACGGCGGATCAAAGTCGCGACGCCAGAACACGCATCCAGGGTGTGGAAACATGTAGGCAGATTGTTGGGGATACGCGAAGCGTCAAGAATGTCCCTCTTGGATTGTGCGCGCGGGCAGCTCCACGGCCGGAACAACCGTTCGAATGTGCGCCCTTTGGTGGCGTGAGAGTAATTATGCATCGCTTTCCGACTGCCAACTGATGGAACACACTGAATGCAAATGCAAGAGGACCGCATCATGGAGCGCGGGGCAAACGATCTTGCACACTGGCATCACAGACGGCTATACTGAATCGTGTAACGCATGCCCTGATGGTCCCCGGAGGCCACCCCGAGGACAACGCAAAAGGGGGAAGGGCGAGCATCGAATCGAAATGAAGCCGAAGGTCAGATGGAGCCGAGGCAAAAAGACCAGTCATGTGGATTCCCACGGGGAATTCTTAGAGGTGGGTGGGAATTACCTGAGGAGTTTGCTGGGAGCTTCCTGCATGTGTTTTGAAGCCGTTTCAGGGCCCGTTGGGAGCCGTTGGGGGCAACTTGAGCGTTTCTTTGACCGTCGTAAGAAGGCCCTGACGCGTTTGACGCTGTCGGAAGCTCTCTGAATGGTTCTTCTGAACTAGCTTGAGGCCATCTTGGGTCTTGGGGGGCGCTTGAGATTCGTCTTGGAGGATATCGTGGAAATTGTGAAGGTCTCCCGGACTGTCTTGGGGCTGTTTGGGGTCGTGCTGAGGGCCTTTGAGGCGGTCATGGGACGATCTGGGAGGGCTCTTGGGGGATGTCGGGGCGTTTTTAAAGGCTTCTGGCACCGTTACGGGCCGTCGGAGGCCGAGAGGACGGACATGCCAGAATCCCTAAAAAATTGACGGGAAACGCATGATCTGGACCTTTTGGGCCTTTATGAAGGAGCTCTTGGATGCTTTTCGAAGCGTCTGGGAAGTGTTTGGTGAGCCTCTTGGGTTCTTCTGAAGCAAATTCGGGGCCTCTGGGTGCGTCCCGGGGGCTGACGTGGGGCCATCGTGGGGCCTTCCAGATCCGTCTTGGAGGATATCGTGGGAATCGTGGAGGTCTCTCGGGCTGTGTTGGGGCTGTTTTTGGGCCGACCTGAGGGCAATTTAGGCGGTCTTGGGGTGATCTTGGAGGGCTCTTGGGGTACGTCGGGGCGTTTTTGAAGGCTTCGGGCACCGTGTCGGGCCGTCGGAGGCCACGAAGAAGGAGATGCCATAACCCTGGAATCAACTGACGAAAAAACGCATGATGTTGACCTCCCCGGCCTTTCTGAAGGAGCTCTTGGAAGCTTTTCGGGGCGTCTAGGAAGGGTTTTGGGGAGCCTCTTGGACTCTTCTGAAGCAATTTCTGGGCGCCTGGGTGCGTCCTGGGAGCGTCTTGAGCAGTTTTGAGGCTGCTTATGCCCGTTCTGGAGCGTTCGGGGGCTACTTGGACGGTCCAGGGGATGCCCTGGAGGACTTTTGCAGACTCCCTTGGTGTGCCCCATCTTTGTCGGTGTTTCTCTAGTATCTCTCTCACTCTCTCTCTCCCTCCCTGCCTTTTTTTTCTTATTTCTCTCTCTCTCTCTCTCTTTCTCTCTCTCTCTCTCTTTCTCTCTCTCTCTCTCTCACCATCCCTCTCTCCCTCTCTGTCTTATTTCCCCATCCCTGTCTCTCTCTCTCTCTCTCTCTCGTTCTCTCTCTCTCTCTCTATCTCTCCCCTTCTCTCTCTCTCTCTCTTTCTCTCCCTTCTCCACCCGTTCATCAGTTCCTTCTCTTCGCCCCAGTTCCCTTGCCTCTTCTGTTCCGCCTGGCTCCATCCGTCACCCCGCCTCACCACCCACCCCGCCGTTCGCCCCCCCCCCTCCCCCCAAGCAGCCCTCCTGCTTCCCCGCCCTTTCGTGGCCCAAGACGCCACAGCAGAGCCAGTTGATGGCAAGGACGGCGCGCGGCGGGTGATGCCGAAGGCGAAGAAGGCGCCCCCCGCCGTCGCCGCGTCTTGTCCCAGCGGCCCCGCGGCGCGTCTTCTCGGTCAGCGGTGCCCTACGATGGGCCGGGGGGGATCCTCAGACCTCCAACGTATTGACCAATCAAGACGGAGGGGGTTCTCAATGTTCGGCCTCTGAGGGCCTTCGCAGAGCCCTGGGACCGTCAAACAAGAAGACTCGGGATGAAAACGTGCTTTGGCGAAAAGGTCGGGATTTTCTGGGACAGCGTATTGGTAAATTCACGGCATCGGATGCTTGAGTCCCCACCCCAGACTTCTAGGGGTCGTGGGGTGGAGACGAACAAAGTTCCTCTGCTGGTGGCGCTGGGTCTGTGCGCAGTTTGCCCCGCAGTGCCCCTTGGGCTGCGGACGCGGCCTGCGATCACCGTCGCTGCGACGACAAAAAGGTACTTGGCGACATCGGGATCTCAGGTGCCGTTGTCTGGTCTCGGAGGCAATCTGAGAAGGATCCGCGGCGAAGGACCGGCTCCAGGGATTGGCTGGAGGGCTCTGGGGCCCACGACGTCGGAGGAGAGCCAATACGCTGAAATTAGGACCGCTTTGGGCTGAGGAGGGGCTCGGGTTCTCGGGCCGTTCCTTGGATTTATGTCGTGGAACGTGTTTGTGGCTTAGGCCCGCCGTGGCTCGCTTCTGATTTGGCGTCCTTCATGCTAGCACGCTGGCGTCCTTCATGGTAGCACGCTGCTGACTGTATGGGGTTCCCCTGCAACATACGTCGTGGGGGTCCCCCTCGTCGCTGCTCCCATCCATCCTGCCCCCCTCCCGAGAGCGAGTGTAAGACGCGGGAAAGGGGACGAGGCGTGGAGGAGGGGAAAGGGAAGGGGGCAGGGATAGAGTGGAGGAGGAGGAGGAGGAGGAGGAGGAGGAGGAGGAGGAGGAGGAGGAGGAGGAGGCGAGGAGGAGCAGGGTAATGGAGAGGGGAGGGGCAGGACTTGCAGCGGGAGGGGGAAGGGGAAGAGGTGGACGGGGGGGGAGGAAAAATGGGGGCGGGAGACGGAAACCGAGTTGGAGGCAGAGACGGAGCTGGATATTTAGACGGGCATGGGCGCGAGAGAGGATATTACGTCCAACAGGTAGCCGTCATAGGTAGCAGTACAATTCGAGTGCAGAGGCGCGCCATGCGGGATAACACGAACAGCGTGATCGATGTGTGGGAGCGTGTGTGTGTATATATATAGACAGGTTGTACATACAGGGGTGTCGCGCTATTTGAATTTCGCACCACTTGCCCCACTTGCCCCCGCTTGCCCCACTTGCCCAAGTGGGGCGGGGCAAGTGGGGCAAGTGGGCCATTGCAAGTGTGCCTCCACATTTCCGCAGCGGCGGGCGGGCGGGCGGGGCAAGTGGGGCAAGTCTGGGCGGAGCCGACACATGTGGACGAAGCACTGGCGGCGGTCGCTGTTGCAGCGTCTGTTCCGGCAGCTGCCCCTGGAGGACCTGGAGACGCCAGCGCGGATGCGCCACCTCGGGCGCCAGCGCCAGAAGTTGCACCGACGATTGGGACGGCGCCGATATCTCCTGATGACGTCCGAGATTTCTTCGCGAGTCGGAAGAATATCAATGAGTTTGGCTCGACGCCCGCACGTCTGGCGCGCGGGTAGATGCTCTCGGCCGGCATGGCAACGGTGGCTCGCGCCACCGAGCGCTGGAAGAGGATTCTCGAGTAGTTGGAAGCTAAGGGAGATCATCGATACTTCATGCTCAAGTCTCGGCTCGAGTCGAAGCCGAGGCGAGGGGGGGCGGCCCCCGAGGCAGCGACCCCCGCTGCTGCGAGCATTGCTAGGAAGGAGGAGGAGGACTGGATGATCAAGCAGAACGTTTTTACGGTCGCGGAGCCAGGTGCGTGTAGGCAAGAAACAGGTAGGGACCCGATCGGAACCAGATGGGAGGACACCAGCAAGAGAGATAAACATCGCCCTCGGCATCGCTGCAAACTGGCCGCACGCGAAACAGAAGGCAAACAGAAACCGCGCCCCGAGTAGCATGCTGCAGCAGAGCGTTTCATCTGCGCGCCAACTCTGGAGGCGGTTCGGCCATTGTTGAGTTCGTTTGTGACGCAGCGTGTTTCCAAACGAGGTTTGCCCATCGATGTCGGTTTTCTGGGGCGCTTCTCGGGCGCGCTTGCGCGCGCGGGGGGAGGGGGGGGGGGTCGGCGCGGCGCGGCGCGTGCATTATACTTCCAGATGGTCGTGGGGCTACGTTGAACGAAAGCATGCGCGGCGCTCGGGGCGCGGGTCAGATCTGGCAGGGTGAATATTTGAATTTCATGAGAGATGTCGAGCTGCGTCAAGGGACGCCCAATCCCTCTCTTCTCTTTCGCGAGCACGACGAGGCGAGAGGCCTCGTGCGCGGCGATGATTTCATGGTCGTTGGCGATGAGGTTACTTTGGACGATGCGAATTCCAGGTTAGCTTCTAAGCTCGACATGAAGGGTTCTGGCGTCCTGGGGCCAGAGGACAAGGATTTGGAGGGAGCGGTTTTCTTGACAGGGTCATCCGATATGTTCGAGGACCTGGGGCCTGCATCGAAACGGATTGATCGGCGACATGTTGAACCGCTTTTGAGGGACAACGGTTTGGACGAGGATTCGGCGAAGGCAGTTGACGTTCTGGCCAGTGAGGAGAGCGTCGCGGAGGCCTTAGAGGAGCTAGAGCTCCCTGTGCTGGACCCTGCAGGCGTCAGAGCTGACCGTTTCAGCGCCATGCGCGCTGCGTATCTTGCCCAGGGCTGACCCGACATCGGCGAGGCGGTCAAGTCGCTGACCAGGAAAACGCAGCACCCCAATGTTTCAGGCATGGCGGCAGTCAAGATGTTGTGCAGGTTCCCGTGCCATTTCGCCCGCTTCTCTCCAGGCCATGTCTAGTGAACTCAGTATGTCGGTGGGCACTGACTGGGCAGGATGTCCTATCACACGTAAGAGTACGCTTGTATGGTAACAATGTTCGGGGAGCACACTTTGAAGACAAATATACTCTACAGTCGACAGTCGCAATTAGCAGCGGAGAAGCAGAATACTACGGTATCTTGAAGGGTGGAGCGGCATGCCTTTTGGTCAAGGCCATATTGGAGGATTTCGGGTTCTCGTTTCAAGTGCATGGGATGAGTCAGGTGAAGGATGAGCTTCCAGTTGCGATTGTGTCGCATTTCTCCGCGGCTCGAGCTGTTGCCAAGGTTAAGGCAAACAGAAACACGCAATGATTAATTTTCTGTGGATTCAAGAGAACCTCTTGAATCGCCTTCTTATGGTAATCCTTGGAGGTGCCAGAGTGAATATTGTTGATCTCTTATCTAAGTGTGTCTCTAATGCAACTGCCTCTCGGCACCTCAAGGCCATGGGCTTCGTTTTCCGATTTGTCTGGAGCCAGTTGCGCAGGAAACCTTAGGCAGTCCACATCGTGTGAATTTGAATTCGCGGAAGACTCGTCCGCAAATCATGCAAACTTTTCTTAGGAGGGATGCAGATGTTAGGGCCCCTTGAGGTATGTTTGGCACAATTTTCCCACTCGTGAGTTGTATCATATATCTCACGTTGTTGGTTGGTGTTTCTCACGTGCACGCGTATGTTTTTCACCTTGAATTTGTTCGTTCACGTTTTGGCTTAGTTTCAGGCACTGCGCTGGAAAAAAAAGGACCACATCACAGGCAGATTATATTTCAGGGGCAAGTGGGGCCAGTTGAGCAAGAGGTGGGATATGGGGCAAGTGGGCAGACTTCAAGTATCAAACTACGCAGCATGTCTTCTCTGTACATATATTTATATACACGTACACATATATATATATATATGTATACACATGCGTGTACATACATGTGTATATATAGTATAAGTGTTGGTTGTGCTGCTTGTCGGAGGCTCCCCTCTGTTATGGCCCAGCTAGGGCCTCAGACTCGCCGCGCGATCGCTTAGGCCGGAAGCTCTCGACCCCTTCTCGCGGGGGTGCTTTTCGTCCCAGATCGTTCGTTCACGGTGACAGCGCCCGAAGAACGGCACCCAGGCGTCGAAATCATCGAATGTCCGATCTCGATATTCGAACCTCGAGCCTCGAACCTCGAGCCTCGAGCCTCGAACTTCAGAAGCAGCTCCCGCCCCCACCCCGCGGGGAGGCGAGCGCCGCCAAGTCCCTGCGGCACGACCCCCTCGCCGCCCAGATCGCCGAGGAGGAGGGCAAAGGCGTCCGGTCAACTCCCCGCGCGAAGGCCTCCCCCCGAGCTCTTCGCGGTGAGCGCCGCCGGGGAGGGGGGGGAAGGGGTCAGGACGGCAATTCCAGAAGAGGGCGAGTTGAGACAACGGTAGTGGCCTGGGGGGGGGGCTCGTCGCCACGGGTGGAGGCAGCTCGGACAACTAGTGCGTTTGGACCGTTTTTTGTGCCGCCGTTGTCTCAATTCGCCCTGCTCCGAAGGGAGAACCTCAACAGGTCCAGGCTGGTCCGCGGCATATTTCTCGGCCCGGCACGGTGCAAAATGTCTGCCAGGATGGCAGTGTTCAAGCGACGTTTTTTGGCCACGTGAACTTCGCGACTGTAGCCTTGACCCGTTTCGTGGCGACTAGGACGCTTCCTTGGCCGCCGCGCCAGCAGTGCAGCCGATGCGTCGCAGAGACGCGGCGTTTCAGTTCAGAGCGTTCCGTAGCACTCTCAGAGCGTTTCGAAATTCGCCGGATCGGCCGCGGCGCCCGAGCATCCTTTGGACCCTCCCTTTCTCGGAGACTTCGAGTGATCTCTGCCCGAGTGTGTCCTCATCCTGTCGCCTTAGGGGGGGAGAAGGAAGCAACGACACAGCTGTGCAGACAGCCGCGAGTCCTTTGGGGCGCTCGGACCTCCTTCGAGCCATCGTCCCAGGGATAGTTGGTCAAGCCGGCGATGGCCTGACCAGAGGACGACCGCGAGTACCCCTTGTCTTGGCGGCCTTGATGGCTGCAATCTGGGATCCGTGGGGTCAAAGTAGAGGCCACCAATCTGGCCAGGCTGCCTGGCCAGGCTGACCTCTTGGATCATTGCAGTCCCTGGCTAGGGTCTGCTTGAGCCGCCTTGGGATACCCAGCCTCTTTGGAGGCCGAGGCAGCTCCCGGCCTCCTGGGCCGACCACGCGCTCTTTGCAGCCGCCGCGGGGCGAGTCCTCCCCCGGAAGCGGCGCTACGCAGAGCGCGCTCTCGCAGCCCGTGCCGAGAACCGGACGCTTCCCGCCCCAACCAGCTGCCCCTGGAGACCCGTGAGATCCCGCGAGCTGCAGTTCTGGCGGCACCTCGAGGCACTGCAATTACGTACCATCCAGCTGCGCGGCCGCGCACATCCGCCATTGCGCTCGGGCGGGCTCCTGGGGCGAGAGTCGAATGATGAACAACTACATAAACATAAACTGTTGGAGCTCCACGCGAATTTCTTGGATCGGCGCTAGAGGCGCCGCCAGCGGCTGCCCAGCGCCGATCCAAGAAATCCGCGCGGAGCTCCAAAAGTGTATGAGTGTTTATGCTGTTTTCTGTTTCTCTAGCTGGGGGGGCGCTCAGAGGGGTAGGTGACCTGGGCTTGATCCCGCTCGAGCTGGTCTGGTTCTGGTTCCACCTTCTGCCTGGTAGGCAAGGAAAATGCCAGAGGCTGGATATGACCAATGAGCTCGTCTTGGGCTCGATGCGACGGAGGGGCAAGAGTCGAGGCCAACAGCAACATCGATGGCACGACACAAACCCGCCGCTGCAAGCGCGGTGGCGGACCTACCCATGCTTCACACGTTCGGAGTCCCAAACACATCCATTCAAATTGACCGGGCTTGGGGAGGGGGGCGGACACCTAGGCGCTAAAGCGGCCCCAAGAGGGCCCCCAGACGGCCAAAGACAGTTCCAAATATCATCCACGCGGCCCCACAGCGGCTCCAGAAGCCCCCAAAATCGCTTTCAGCCCCCCAGGAGGCCCCCGAAAAGGCTAAAGCCGGCTCCAAAAAATCATCTTCGGTGCCCGAGAAGCCCCCGAGACGTCTCCAGAGAGCTCCAGCGACCCCTAAAAGGGCCCCATCAAGCACAAGTCGCCACACTGCTTCAGGAAAGCTACCATTTTCAGCAGATTCGTTGTTGTTGGATCTTCGAAGCGTCCGAGACGGCCCGAGGGGCCAACTCCCCAAGAGGGCCCCAAGATGGCGCCATATGACCCCAGAACGGCCCAAGAGGCGCCCAAGACGTCCCCAGGGGACCCCAGAGGGCCCTAAGTAGGGCCTGAGAGGGGCCCAAGACAGCCCAAGATGGCCCCAAGGCGGCCAAAGAGGCGCCCAAGATGGCCCAAGACGACCCCACGACGTTCCAAGAGGCGCCCTACACGGGCCAAGAGGGCCCCGAGAGGCCCCCACGGGGCCCAAAAGAGCACCCGAGGGGGTCCCAAAATGCCTCATAGAGGATTCAAACCTGCCTCTAGGAGAGGGGGGTCGGACGAGAGGCGAGAGGCCCCTCGCGGCCGCAAAAGAGCAGTTTTTTGACGCCCCAGTCGCCTTGGATACTTGTTTTCCGGACGACGACGATGACGAAGACGACGACGGCGACGACTCCCTGTCGCTCCGCGGGGTCGGCGGCGAGCAAGAGGCGATGCTGTGCAACGTGCGCAGCGACATCCCCCAACCGCTGCCCCGCTGCGTTTCACATCTTGCCGCGACGCCGTCCCGACCTTTCCGGCGCAGTTCGAGACGGCGCCCCGCCCGCCCCCGCGTCCGCCGCGATCCCGGCACGAATCTTCCAACGCTGTTTTGGCCTGGATTTTGGAACGCTTTGCGCGAAGCTCGAGCACCCCAGCCCCCGCATCAATGCATTGGACGTTTTCAGTGGGAGAACGCTAAAGCGAATTTCGAAGGAATTGCGGCAGTAGCTGACAACCCCGCACAACCTAGCGCGCGCCACGAAGCCTCAATCCGCTCAACTCCGTGGATGCAAGCCACGGGTCCACACAATGTTTTAGATATGTACAGTTCCGTATGTATCCTTAGCCGTAACCATGTCGGCTCAAGTCCAGAGTGTCTCGTTCAGGTCTTACACGGGGGCGTCCCGGCCCCGCACTGTGCTGTTCTGAGCGGCCCCATGTGCTCAGGAATGTTTTTTGACACAGCGTGAGGCCACATCTCCTCAGGGGCACATCGAGGTTTCGCCCCTCAGGACCTCGCCTTCAGATTGTCCCTCTCGAGTTTTTTGAAGGGTATGCCCGACAAAATGTTGGAATCTGTTTATCGTTGCTACGGTGCTCGCAAAGATCGCGAGGGCCGCAAGGAAGCGACCGAGCGGTCTGCGGCTCGCGCGCATCCGTCATCCCAGTCCAGCGACGCCGACCAGCGCGGCCGCGGCGGCGACAGGACGCATCGGACTCAGACCCCGAGTGCGCCTGTCATTGGTCCTCCCACTCCTCCTGATCCTCCTCGAGGGCGCGGGGGCCCATTGCGCGGGCAAGGCGCTGCTCTATCGCCGCCGCTGGCGAGCAGGCCCCGCGTCGCAGGCGCGACCCTGGCGGCGTTCTGGGCGCGGTCAGCGCGAACATTGCCATGCCTGCTGACGCGCCCATCGAACTCATGGTCAGCAGCGCCAATGACAACACTGCCGAGGCAATCCGAGCTCTCGCCGTGGACTAGGATAACATCATTGAAGGGACCGACCT
This sequence comes from Prorocentrum cordatum, assembly GCA_963575745.1. NCBI lineage: Eukaryota > Dinophyceae > Prorocentrales > Prorocentraceae > Prorocentrum > Prorocentrum cordatum. Next base: position 189,150 of record CAUYUJ010022082.1, on the reverse strand, counting down.
CCGACTTCGCGAACTTGACAGATGGGCTCTCGACGCTGAGCGCGACCAGAAGCTCATGCGCGAGCAGCTCGCCAGTCTCCAGCAGGCCGCCCACCGGCGCGAGCAGGCGGCCCCATCCCTCGACGCGTCGGACACGGCCAACTTCGCGAGGGAGGTCAGCCGCGCCATTCTCCAGGCGAAATCGAAGGAGGTCATCGCGACTGAGGCGACGAGGGCACTGCCCGAGCCCTGGCTGCCAGACGCTGGCTTCGAGGCTGACAAGTGCCACGTCGCGGGCGACAGCCCCGGGCGGAGGCTCGTCGACGCCCTCGACGGCTCTGCAGGAATCGCCGCCAAGCGCGCCGCCCGCGCGCAGAAGCGCTTCGGGGAGGGCGGAAGCTGCAAGCGTTCAGGGGCCGCAGTTCCTCCCGATGTTGCCGATGATGCGTTCGGCGGCTTGGACTGGAACGGTCGTCAGATGTGGCGCGAGACTCGAACGAAACTGCCCGTGGAACCCATCGAAGGAGCGGCCGCTGCCGGGCGCCGGAGGGCCCGTCGCGCCTGGGGGGGTCGCCCGCCGGGGCGCCGCTCCTGCCCCGCGCGGCATCGCCCCAGGGGCCTTCGCCGAGGCGACGGCCCCTGAACGGAGCTGCCATCTCTCGGTGCTGAGACCGGCCCGGATCAGGCCGTCTCCAAGCGGGCCTTCGAGGGCGCCCGCGGGGGAGCCGACCGCGCCCAGTGGCCACTTTGGCCAGTGAGTCGCACCGCGGCGGCGCCCCTCTCTTGCAAGCGTCAACGCCCAATGCCGCCAAGGCTTCAGCTCATAGCTTTGCCATTCATAGTGTTCGAAATTCCGGATTTTCGGACGAGGATCGAAACCTCTGCGTCTACGAGATGCGTTCGGATTTTATGTTGGCTGGCACGGGCCCCGACGAGATCACTATCGTCCGCCCAGGGGACTTCAGTTGATACAATCAGTTGCTTATGCATCCGCGCACCACGAGGTCGATCGTCGCCTCGGCGTGGACGCTGCCGACGGCGTCCGTCGCCCGCATGAGCGCGGGTGGAAGCGAATCTTCGGCATGGTGGTGGAGGTCGACGACGAGCTGCCGACCCATTGCGTCTCGGGCGAATGGCAGTCGAATCTCGCTCAGATCGACCGCTTCTTCTTGTCGACGCCGGGCTGTCAGGCCCCGCAGCGCCGCGCAGCGGCCTCTACTCCCGACGTGCCCGAGGATCTTCACGAGCGTGGTCCGAGCAACAAACTATCCCGCAGCGCATCTTGAAGGGCCCTGGGTTCACGGCGCAGTGCCAGCGGCTGGTCGAGGTCAGGGACTCTTCTGCGCCGACGCCGCGCAGCAGGAGAGCCATGACAAAAAGGCTCCTGAAAGAAGCTGCCAGTCATGGTCGTGACCGGCTTCTCCGCGCGTCTCGCGGGGAAACCCACCTTTCGGTACCTCGGCGGCTGTCGGGGGCAGTCTGGGGCCTTGGGGGGCGACGTCAAGTTGGCACTCGGATTATTGCAGTCGACCAATGGCACGGCAGCTCGGTATATTTCTATTGAGTCTCTGGTCAGTTCAGTTCGTTCGCCAACCTTCGCCCGCGATTCTGCCGCCGAACAGCAACTATGCAATGGTGCTCGGACTGTCGCGCTTTGGGGGCGCAGGCCCGCGGATAAATCATCGAACAAGGTGGTCAACGCGTTGCCGCGGCAGCATCGGAAGCGCGCCGTTTTGCGGGCCTTTTTCTCGTGGCCCCACATGGCCCCCCCTGCTTCGCATGGCGGTTGCGCCCATGGGCGATCGCGTTGGTCGAGGGCGCGGCGCTGGAGATCGCCAAAGGGTGGCCGCCCCCCACTGATGGGAATGACCACCTTGCTGGCATCGCTCTCAAACTTCATATGTACATCGTGGCCCCCTCGGCGCAGCAGTTCCCAGATGGCATGCGCAACGAATTCCAAGCGTGGATGACGGCGACCATTCCAGATTGGGGTGGCTTTGCTACCGACGCGAAGGCCGAGCACCTCGGCATGGTAGTCGGACCGGGCGCCGCAGGAGCTGGCATTTGGCGCAAGACGACGGCTCAGGACATTGTTGATGTCCTCGACCATGCCATCGTGGACGCCACCACATACTCCTCGGCTCGCCTCTACACCGAGCTCGTCCTGTCAACTCTAAGATTTTCTGCAGAAATTACGGCCCACGCCTCGATTTCTGCGTGCACGTGAAGCGTGGGCCCTCTTCAAAATATGGCGCATGCCACCACCATCGTTAACTAGAACTGAGATTGTATCGCCAGGATCTCGGCATGCGACCAGACATCGCTCGATGATGGCAGTGGGCACGGCGACTCTCGCGAGGACGGGCCACTGCACGGTGACGAAATGGAGCGAGCTCCACGTGTGGCTGAGCAGCCAGGCGGTGGAGCACGGATCCTTCCTCGCCATCGGTCCGCAGGACGTGTCTCAAGCTTTCTGGCAGACGAGACCATCGACAGCGGTTCCATGGAGCAGGCCACTGCGGCCGACGTCAACACCCCCGCGCTCGCAGGCCCAGCGCGCGCCGCTCTGCGCGATCTGCTCGAGGCTGAGAGTGCGCGGCCTCCGCGGGTGCGGGTGCAGAATGATCTGTCGGCTTCCCTCCTTTCCTCGCTTTTTCCCGACATCCTCCATCTTGCGCTCTCGCGGCGTCTTGCCGCGTGGGCGGTCGAGGATGAAGTTTGCTTCAGACCTCCTCTTCGGGACTTCGTCGGTCAGGCTGCTCTCGCATGGCAGTCGGCCATGGTCAAAACTGCTTTCGGCGCGTGGCTAACCACGGTCAGGCTGCGCACTCGTGGGGGACCATTCGCGGTAGGTTTCGACGTTGTGCCGCCTGCCTTTACACATTCATACACGACTTGCATTGTCCAGTGCTTTGGTCGTGGGCCGATCTGGGGGACGTTGTCACCCGCCCTCGATTGCCGCCAGGCTCGGATTCGATTTCGCCCCTAATGCATAATTCGCCCCAGTCACCCGCTGAATTTGCCGCACGTCCTCAGCCCTGGTCGACTTATCTCGAGCGCCCGCGGAGGCCCACCTCTGGAGGACCCTGCGTGCGCCGTGAGTACGGGCCATACATACACGAACACATCTTTATGTATGTACTTATAGATAAGCACGCCGCTGGTCTATATATGTATACATATACATGTGTGTATGTATGCGCATGCACAGGCCAGGCACGCACGCACAGGGTGTACACATCATTTACAGCTATATGCACACAAGACTGCATTGGCACGTCGAGCCATGCACCTTGGCCCTTGAAGCTTAGTATGCAGGCGGAACGGCAGGACAATCAAACAGACAGTGTAACGATAACTCCTTGTTGCAGTTTCTGGCATCGCCGCTTTAATAATGTTCTTCGTTATCCTTCAACGCTTTTGTTTCTCATTCTCGACCTACCCTGCGAATTCTTCCCCATCCTCTTCAGCTCTTTTTGCGGAGGCTCCTCCTCGGAGAGCTTCTGGGGGCCTCACGGAATTTTTGCAAGTTTGTTTCAGGCCCTTTGGAGGCTTCCTGGGCGTCTTCTGGGGGCTTCTTGGGGCTTGCTCGGGCCACCCTGCCTCCAACCGCGGTCTCCCTGAACGACGGGGTCACGATTTGGAGTGCTTCGGAGGGTGTCTTGGGGCCATCATGGGCCGTCATGGGGCTCTGTTAGGCCATCTTGGAGCCCTGCTGTGCCGTCCTGGGGCTCTATTGGACTGCCTGGAAGCTCTTTCGGATGGTTTTGGGGCGATTGTCGAGCTTCGGACGCCCAGAACACCGAAGAAAAAGGCATTCCCAAAATCATGCAACAACCTTGGAAAATAATTGTGTGTTTGTTTCTGCGTCTTGGAAGCCTCTTGGGGGTCTTCTTTGGGTCGTTTTCGGGCGTCTGGTGGGTGATTGGGGCCTCTTGCCCTCGGGGAGGCGTTCGGCCGCCCTCCTGACCGATTTGGGCCCGTTGCCTAGGCCCAGGAAGGGCTTACAGGAGCTCTGAGACGCCTCGGGGGCCTCCTGCAGTGGCGTCCAGAGGGTCCCCAGGGACACGGGTCCGGGGGGGTCTAGAGGGTCCCAGGAGCCCAGGATTCGGGGGTTCGGGGGGTGGGTCCCGGGTTATAGAATTATTTAAATGGGAATACGTATGATGTTGATGATGATGATGATGATGATGATGATGATGATGATGATGATGATGCTGATGATGCTGATGATGATGATGATGATGATGCTGATGCTGATGATGACGATGATACTGATGATGGTGGTGGTGATGATGTTGATGGTGATGATGATGTTGATGCTGATGCTGACGATGATGATGATGATGACGATGATGATGATGATGATGAGGTTGATGAGGATGATGCTGATGATGATGATGCTGATGATGAGGATGATGATGATGATACTGACGATGCTGATGGTGATGATGATGATGATGATGATGATTATGATGACGATGATGATCATGATGACGATGATGATGGTGATGTCCATGATGACGATGATGATGATGATGATGATGATGATGATGATGATGATGGTGATGATGATGCTGATGCTGATGCTGATGCTGATGCTGATGCTGATGATGATGATGATGATGATGATGATGATGATGAGGAGGAGGAGGAGGAGGAGGAGGAGGAGGAGGGTGGCGCTCGCCAGCAGCCACCGAGCCCCGCCCCCCCCCGCGAAGCGGAGGCCCGCCGGGGCTCCACGGCCGACGAGGAGCGGCGCCCCGTCCCCGCCGAGCGCGCCCGCGCGAGGGTTTGGAAGCTCGGCCGCCCAGGTCGGGTCGGACCGAAAGGGGGCCAGAGGAGGAAAAGGTACGGATACCGCTGCTCGTCCTGGAGAGCCCTTGTCACCACGCCTGGGTTCTCCTCGAAATCTTGGTCAGGGCGCGCCAGGGAGAGGTCAGGGGAGTAGCGGTATCAGTGCGTCCGTCGCGGGCTCGAGTTCTTCCAAGGGCCCATGACGTATCGTCGTCTGCGTTTGAACGCGGTCAGTCGTGCACGCGTGATCGCCGAGGGCGTGCTTGCACGTACACGTATGCCTGCTCAGCTCTGTGCTTCGGCCTCCGTTGGCATCACTGTGAGGGCATTTCTGTCCGTACTACGCTCGACCGTGCCGGAGGAGGCCCGAGAGAGAGTTGCGCGGCACCAGGAGAGCGCATGACGGAGCCGTCTGTGATTCGGCAGAGTGATTGTTGCAAGTTTGGGATGCTAGACGCCAGGAGGGGCGATACGTGGAAGTGAGGTCCTGAGTTGTCCAGCGGTTGTGGCGGGTGGGTGGCTTGGAGATGATGCGGTTTTGCGTGATGGCGGCGATGGTGGTGGTGCGGGGCTAGGGGGCACCCAACGACGCACGACGTCGACAACGACGAAGACTCGCCTCTGCCGTCGCCCCTAGCGTTGATGTCTCCCCCCGTCGCTCTGCTTTTGCCATGGCCGCGACTGGTCGTGGCTGAGGAATTGCCCTGGAGGGGAGGAGGAGTTGGTGGAGATGCCCTGGAAGAGGGGACGGCTGTGAACTCGGAGGCAGTAGTGCTCATTAGTGGCGCAAGCAGCGCTGGCATCAAGAGCCGGCTTAGCTTGCCACTGCTTCGGCCCTCTCATCGTTCTTTCCCCCCGTACATCTTGTTCCATCCTCCTCTCCACTCTTTTGTATTTCCTCCACCTTCCCTGCTACTGTACCTCACGTCCTTGCAAACCTATTGCACGCGCAGGGAAGCAGCGACCGAGGGCAGCGCGAGCTGCTTAATGTATGTTTTTCGGCGGTCTGGAATGTTGAGCGTTTGAGCCTTTCTAGAAACTTGGTAAGGCGGGAGGACGTCTCATGAGAGAGCCTCCCTTGCCATTGGCGAGTGACGACTTGCCAAGTCGTCTACGTTTGGTTGGTGTCGACTGGCTTTGTGGTCATCTGGTCCCCAATATGATGTGGCCCAGGCTGACCCTCCCAGTTCTTTTATTTTGCCGATTGCCGGATTGGAACCGAACCTAGCCGCAGGTCAGAGGCAGGAGCTGGCGATGCAAAGCATCGCATACCATCTGGTCGCATCGCAGCCCCATCATGTGACAAAGAACGCGCATATTGTCGTGTGTTAACACTGTATGGCGCCTAGCTCTTGATCCTCCCCTGTCAACATCCGCTGCCTGCAGAAGACGCGTATTGCGTCTAATACCACCTACGTTCGCTGTGCAGTTAGAAGGAAAAGAAACGATAGTTGTCAGACTATGCCCGTGAAGCATTCGCCGTGCCCCACTGCCCCATTCGGCGTGGCGTGCATGAACCAGCATTTGCTGTGCGTGCTCAAAGACGTTATCCTGGAGACGTACCACTATCACCGCGATCTTCCTACCTGACGACCCCATCCTTCCACAAAAAACATACCAATTACAAGCATTCCTTTCCTTTACGAACTGATGTCTTGTACAGTCGATTCGGGCCGCTATTGGATGATCCGCAGAGCCTCGACCAAGCAGGCTTCAGACACGGTTTCCCCACCGAGGACAATCTGATCATGACGGGGCTATTGCACAACCGACCGGAGGAATGGCAATTACCACTATGGGTCCCAGCTGTAGGCTTGAAGTAAGCATTCCAAGGTGTCATCCCCAATTCACTCTAGGAAGCACCCAAGGGGCAGCACACACTGACATCATACATCCACCTCCCCCAACAACCCTACACCGACCAATCGACCAAACCGCCAAAGTACGGACGGACAGCACGAGCAGGGAGTTCGACATCCAGCGAGGCGTGAAGCAAGGAAACCCTCTGAATTCGGTGCTGATAACTGCGTTGATTGAACCTGTCTTCCAGTGAATGCGGACAACATTGCGGACCTCGGTATACAGATGGGCATTACCAGATGGGCCGTACGGAATATACCTTCCTGACCAACCCCCGATTCGCAGACGACATTTTTTTTGTGCAGCGAATCTCAGCCAATACAACGCTTGCTTCTTAACCTCAAGAGACAATCCACCGAGTACGGCCTGGAGCTACACCCAGACACGACAAATATACTGACCACCGTCACCCAGCGTCAAGTAGACATCGACGGGGGCTGTGTGGGAATGTTGGATGCAAAGCAGACCACGGAATATGTGGGCAGGAATTTTACGAACCAGGGGTTCCACGACGCAGAACTCGACCACGTAATCGCTTCTCGCTGGCGCCATTTCAACCATGCGAGACAAGAAGCGTCATGCAAATACCTCTTTGCAAGCCGCCTGCATCTTCTCGACGGGACCGTGACGCCAGCAATGATTCACGGGTGCAGTCTCTGGATCCTTACCAAAACATGTGTACCGTACTACAGCGTGCAAAGCGGACTGCGATCCGGATCATAGTGAGCATTGGCAAAAGACGGACACGGGGAAACAAAGGAAACGATGGCAAATCTCATCTCCAACCTTACAGCACCTAGCAGGAGGACAACAAATGGGTAGGACGTCCAATGTCAGACAGAGTCTCCAACGATAGCAACTCCAGACAACGACGGCAGCTTCAGCCACGACGATCCCAACGACGACTTGAGCACCAACAGTAACGACCACGACGACGGCAGCACCGGCACTGTCGACCGCAGCGCCACTCACAATGACGACCTGGAACCCTGAGCGGCTTTCATGCGAAGAGCGAGGCACGCAGCCGACGCCCATCCCAATCGCGCACATGTCGACGATTGGGCTTCGCGATGCCTCAAGACAGAGTGAATGTGGGCCAGCCGAGTTCCGAATGGACCTGCGGACCGATGGGCACGGCGCGCCGCCACATGGAGATCGCCGGCGCACGACAGAACAATAGCCCAGCGGAAACACGGCGCACGGAGGAACTGTTGGGACCACGACATTGTGAAGATTTGAAGGACATGGATCTGGCCCCTCGCTGGCAGAGACTACCTGACGATTCTGGTTCGGGTGGCGGTTGGCCTGGGCATGTGATACTTACCCAGGGCAGGGCTTAGAAGCCCCACTCATACAGTAGACCATGGACCACCAGAGCTTGACACACACCGAGAGCTGAAGGCTCTGGCCATTCCGCGCAGGCCCACGGTGGCCCCGCCTGGGGCGGTGCCGCTTGCTCGCCTCGTCTCGCCACTGCCCCCAATCCGTCGGGCTTCGACCCGACAGGCGATGGGCTCGACCTCGCAGGCCGATCGCGCTGTTGTGAATGCTCCGCCGCATATGCGATTTCAGCTTCATGGGCCTGCATGGGTCGCCAGGAGGCCAGTGGAAGATCCAGTGCGATGCTGATAACTCGAGCCTCTCACTGTAGAGCTCCGCAGACAGGCCAGCCCAACGAGGGGGGGTTGTCCATGACAGGCGTCGGCACACCCTGCGCTGTACAACTGAGTGCAGGTTGCAGGCTTTCTCCCCGAAGTACGGTGTATCACGCGAGCGCGAGCCGGCTGTGAAGTCGGCGAGTACGCCTAAGGAGTGTTGTCGTCGTCGCATTGTCTTCTGCCCGCGGGCTGACCTGATTTGACGTTGCAGAGTCTTCATCAACTGCTGTCAAGCCTAGCCGCAGCGATTTCTTTCATGGGCCAACAGCGCGCTCGACCAGCGAGAGAGCCTCGTTCGAGACGTCGTCCCGCGGAACGCGCGCGCGCGCCGTGGCCGTGAGATCCACCTCAGGCGATACTTGGACCGTGTATTGCGCAGCTGGCCCCGACGGTTGCGAGAACGACCATTTAGGGCCCAGGATTAATTTTTTATGGCGCTCCGGCTGTTCCTAAGATTCTGTCATGGGGAATGTGTTTCCTTACTGGTAGCACGATGATTGTAGGGCGGCCTGGAGGCCGATGACGTTCTCCAGGATAGGGCAGACGATGGGTCGTCTGACAAGAGGTGCCCTGCGATCCCATGGAACTGTTGCCCCAGGAGGCTGGGGGACGCACAGCCAAGGCGCAGCAATACAGACCTCTTCGGGCCCAGGAGGGGATGGTGTCCTGGCTGTTTTTTTAGATTCGAGTCGTGGAACCTATTCGTGGCCGAGGCCTGTCGTGGCTGGAGATGGCCCCTCCCATGGAACTGCACCGGGGGGCTGGCAGGCGCATGTTCGTGGGGACGAAGCGGAAAGCTGCTGGCGAGTCCAGCGGTTGGGTCGAGGATGGTTTCTGGGGTGGCGTCCTCTCGGCCAACGAGACCCCACCAGCATTCACTCTAGAGCTATCTGCTTCGGGAGGGCCCGCGGCACGCACCTGGTGGACTGGGAGCGGGAGCCCCCGCGGCAGTTTCGGCCGCTGGGGACCAGGAGGCTCTCTCTGTTTTTCGGAGGAATTGGCGCACGGAAGCGGCGCCTCGGGCAGAGATGTCAAGCGCTCCCCAATCTGCGGGGCCCCACCGCGGCCCCAGGAAGATCCCGGCGGCTCCACGAGGGGCCCAAATATGTCTCCAACGGGGCCCCAAGATGGCCCCGACATGGCCCCAACAGGTCCTCAACCCTTCAACCCGAGGCTCCGCCAAACAATCTTGTTCACGCGTGGCGTGTCGTCTTTTTCGCGGTAGGCCAGCGGCAGTTATAACGACGAATTGCCAGCTATATCCAGTCGACAGGCCAGGGGGGGAAGTGGTGGGGGGCCCACCCCATCCCGCCCTCCATCTCGCTCCTATCCGCGACGCCTATAGGCACGCTGTGCCAAGGTGAGTCCCTATAAGTAGGTGCGGCTGGTGCTCAAATCTGCAGGATTCGTCCCAGAATTTCTTGACGCGGAGATCCCCAGATGTGCACCTCATGTTGATGGCACACTCCGCTAGGAGACAGCATTCTTGGCGAATACATGGGGAAGACGAGGGCGAGAGAGACGCCGACGACTACGACGACGTCACTTACTTCCTCCTTCCTTCTCCTCCTTCTCCTCCTCCTCCTCCTCCTCCTCCTCCTCCTCCCCCTTCTTGTCCTGCTTCTTCTTCTCCTCCTTTTCCTCTCGGCACCTCTCAGGGGAAACCATCCGTGAAGAGGAGAAGGCCAAGGAAACTCGATCAGGGTTAAAACACTGGAAAAGCATTGAGCAGCGAAACTCGAGCCAGGAGCTTCGAACCTCGATCATCTGGCCTTGGCCACCCGAGTTGCCCGTTCGGCGGCGAGAACCCTCTTCCTCCTTCCACATCCATCCTCCTATTCCTACTCCTCCCTCTTCCTCCACCTCCTCCTCCTACTCCTTGCCCTTTCTCTTCGCCATCCCTCCCCAGTTCCCCTTCACCACCTCCTCTCGCAATCTGAGCCCCGTGGGATGCTCGAGCCAGCGGTCTGCCTGAGAACTCCTTACGGCCTGCGTTGGACGCAGACGAGTCTGCCCACCGAAGCTGACGAGGCCAGGGGCTCTCAGCATTAGTTCTAGAACAAGAGCTACGCGGCCAGAGGCTCGCGCAGCTGACAAGGCCAGAGTCTCTCGTCATAGGACATTCTATTCTGGAACACGTGAACTGCGTGGCCAGGGGCACGCGCAGTCGTCCTGGCCGTCGTTCCGTGCAGGCACCCCTACGACTCCCCATGGGATGCTGTAGCCCGCGCCCCGCCACCGAACCAGGCAAACCGCTTGAGACATCCTCGCAATCTGAGGCCCTTGGGATGATAAGTCAAGCGCGTCGTGTGAGACATCCTCAGGATCTATTTAGAGCGCAAGCGAGCCTGGCCGCCGAAGCAGGCGAACCACCGTCAACATCCTCGCCATCTGGGGCCCTCGGGATTCTGAAGCCACCCCTGTTGGACGCCGAAACCAGCTCCTCGCCTGACATCTTCGCAAACTGCTCCGACAACAGAGGCTGTTGGGCACGCAAACGTGCAAACCGCCTGAGACATCCCCGCAATCTGGGCACGAACGGGCCCGTGCAATACCCCCTGGCGCCACCCGTGGGGAGGCTGAACTCAGCGCCTCGCCTGAGACATCCTCGCAAACTGCTCCGACGACAGCAAATGTTGAGCATGCAAGCGGGCCAGCCGCCTGAGACATCCCCGCAACCTGGGCGCGACCTGGCCCGTGCACTACCCCGTGGCGTCCCCGGCCCCCCCGTGAAGAGGCCGGCGCCAGCGCCTCGCCGGAGACACCATCGCAGACTGCTCCGAAGGCAGCGGATCGAGACATCCCCACAACCTGGGCGCGAGCGGGCCGGTGCAATACCTCCTCGCGCTCCCCCGTGGGGAGGCTGACATCAGCGCCTCGCGTGAAACATCCTCGCAAACTGCCTCGAAGGCAGCGGATGTGGAGCATGCAATCAGGCGAACCGCCTAAGACACCCCCACAATCTGAGTGAGAGCAGGCCCGTGCAAGACCCCATTGGCGCCCTCCCCAGAGGAAGCTGAAACCAGCGCCTCGCCTGAGACATCCTAGCAAATCCGAGTGCAATTCAGTGTGAGGTGAGAGCGATTCTGAGGCTCCTGGCGCGAGCTTCGTTGCTCTGGTGGTGCGTGCGCCTACGTGTGCGTAAGTAAATATGAGTATGAGTCAGTCTACATGTGAGTGGAACAGGGTATGAGTGACCTGAGTATACCTTGATTTTGACTAGTGATGCGAATGAGTCTGAGCTGAGGAAAGCGGCTCGGAGTGTGAGTGAGTCCGCATATGAGTGATCCCGGGCATGAGAAATCTGAGCAACAGTGCATCTGAGCATGAGATATCTGAGAGCGAACGCATCTGAGTATGAGTGAATCTGAATCTGAGTGAGTCTACTTGTGAGTGAGTCAGAGAACGATGACCTGAGGTTGGGAGGTTCCTGTTCCTGTGTGCGTTCCGCGCTGTCGAAGTAATTATTCACTGCGTGGGGCTCCCCATATGTGTATATCATACTCATGCCGCTTCCCGTTGAAGGACTCTGTCTGTGAGCATCTGGTGTGAGAGCGAGTCGGCGTGGAGGACGGGCGCGACAACGACGATTGAGACAGCGACGACTCCAGTGATTGCAGCGGGCATCTTCCAGGAGAGATGGGGGAAGCACAAGTGGAAGAGCGAGTGGGTATTGGGCAACCAAAGGGGGGACTGATGAGCGAATCTGAGCATGAGTGATCTGAGTGTGAGTGAATCTGAATGTAAATGAACCCGGGTATGGTTGAGTGTGAGTGTCAGCGGGTCCAGGTATGGGGGAGTCTGCGTACGAGTGGGCATGCGAATGCGTAAATCTGAGTATGGAGGCGTCTGATTGAGGGTGAGCCTGAGTGTGGGCCAGTCTGGGTGCGAGTGAGTATAAGTACGAGTATGAGTATAACGAATAGGAGTCTGAGTCTGTCAATGGGTCTGAGAACGGGTGAGTCTGGCTACGATTGTATCTGAGAGTGGGTGGGTTTGAGTGTGAGTGATTCTGAATGTGAGTAAGTCTGAGTGTGAGTGCGTCTGAGTATGGGTATGATGAATACGAAACTGAGTTTGAGTGCGTCCGAGTACGAGTGAGTCTGCCTACGAGTGGGTCTGAGGGTGGGTGGGTGCAAGTGTGAGTGAGTCTGAGTGTGCGCAAGTCTGGGTGTGAGTGAGTCTGAGTACGAGTATGCAGATTACGAATATGAGTATGAGCGAGTCTGAGCACGAGTGAGTTTGAGCATAAGTGAGTCTGGGACATCAACACAATCTGGGCCCCCCTGGGTGTGCGAAAGCCAGCGCCTCGCCCGAGACTTCGTCAGAATCTGCTCTGGACGCAACGGAGCTTTGCCAGCAAAGCAGGGAGGCCTTTCGAGGCATTCTCGCAATGTGTGCCCCCAGGGGTGCGAAATTGTCCAGGATGAGATCCAGCTTGGCCTTCTCCCATTCCTCGCGTGTCTTGGCGTCCGTGAGGATCAGGTCGTGGGGCGTTGGTCTTGTCTTGGGCAGCTTCCGGCCCGAGCGCGTTCAGCGTCTGGTGCTGCACCGGGTCCACGCTCTTGCCTTAGCGCTTCTTCTTCTTCTCCTCCTTCTTCTTCTTCTGCGAGGTAGCTCCTGCCTTGCGCTCCTCCGCCTCACGCGGCATCTGTGCCGCCAGGGCCCAGTCGAGCCATCCTCTCCTCTGATGAGGGTAGCCCCAGGTCCTGACCAGCTTGTCCAGCTGCTCGCGCGCTTCCCCCTGCTCCAGGCATCCGCCCCTCCCGCTGTCATCCGCCTCGCGGCCGCCATGCCCGCTGTCGTCCGCCTCCCGGTCGATCGATCCTCTGGGCGAACAGCTTTAAGTGCGCCTGGATGCCCTCTGCTCCCGCGCCGGGGCCGCCTGAGCCCCTGGTGTCGCGAGGTAGCGCGCCGCAGCCTCCATGTCAATGCTGTCGCCGCCATCCTGGCCCCTCTGGTCCTCGCCCCCCACCGAGGCGGACCCGCGCCCCGGCGCGGCGGGCTGCCAGGCCATCCTTTACCTGCCCCCCCGCCTCCCGGGCTCTTCGGCCGCCAGCACTCCCCTCTCGAACCTGATGGCCTCAGCGCGCAGGGCTGCCATTCTCGCTGCCTCCTCCTCGGGGCTGCGCACCGCCCGCGCGTCCGCCGTCGCCCTGGGCAGTGCTCCCGGGCCTCGCGGTTCCTCTGTCGGAGGCATTCCCTTTCCCTTCGCGTGGATGGGCCGCGCCGCCCTCCTGCGCGTCCCTGGGGGTGGGTGCCTGGCCCCGGGAGACCCCGCAAAGCCTTGCGTCTCTCCTCGCGGCATCGGGAGAGGCGCGCGCCCGGCTGGCATCGGAAGGGGCTCGCGCTCGCGCCGGGGGCGCGGCGGCGCAGGGCAGGGGGCGCGACGTCCTGAGCCTCGGCTCCCGCTCGCTGGGGGGCGGGGCCTGGGCTGCGGCCGCGGCGCTGCTGCCGGCTGCCTGGCGCTCCGCGACCCTGCTCGCCAGGTCCCGATACTTGCGCCCGATGGTTGCGCGTTCCTGACGCCCCGGCACGTCATTCTCTCCATGACGAGCGCCAGCCTCCTCGCCCTCAGCCTGACACGGGGCTCCGCCGAGGCCGTGCGCGCCGCGTTCTTGCGCGCCCGCGCTGTGTGCAAACTGGGCCGCGCCATTTGCGCAACATTTGACCGGGCTCTGTCTGAAGAAGTGTTGTACATGGCACATGAGCCACCGGCCCGGCGAAACGTGCGACTCGAGACCCGACGACCATCTCTCAAGATATTGTCGCGTTTGGGGCGCACCCGTTGTGACCGACATCACGTCGAAACCAGCCATCCCCCTGACGAGACATCATACCAGCCCGCGGCAGCAGGCACTGGCGACCCCGAAGGGTGTCTGGTGTGTGCCGCCGCGGATACAGTCAAGACGTTGAAAGAAGGACAATGTGGGGATCGGGAGGGGCTATGGTTTTCGAGCCGCTCCTTAGATCTACGTAGGTCGGGGAACTTAACCGCGTGCGGGCGATAATAATGTACCCCTCCCGCCCCTTAAGCCCTCCTGTTTTTCTTATCCCCGTCCAATGGGATTTAATTGTGGAGAGGGGCGCGAAGGCCTGACTTTATAATCCACGGGGAAGGTTGCGACTCGAAGTTGCTATCATCTCATGTTGACTAGCAACATAATCAAAAACGCTGAGCATGGCCATCATCATCATCATCATCATCAGCATCAGCATCAGCATCAGCATCATCATCATCATCATCATCATCATCATCATCATCAGCATCAGCATCAGCATCATCATCATCATCATCAGCATCATCAGCATCATCATCGTTGTCGTCGTCGTCATCATCAGAACGTACCTTCCCTGGGAAAATCTTTTATTATCCCCGCCAGAACCCCGAATTTTATTATCCCCGGGGTACCATTATCGCCCGCTCAGGGTTACTCGTGGCGGGGGCTCGCCGTGGTCAGAAAACTCCCCCCCATTCCCTCCTCCGCGACCCCTCTCTCCTCCTCCTCCTCCTCCTCCTCCTTCTCCTTCTCCTCCCCCTCCTCCTCCCGCCCTCCCCCTCCCCCCTCCTCCTCCTCCTCCTCCTCCTCTTCCTCCTCCTCCTTCTCCTCCTCCTCCTCCTCCTCCTCCTCCTTCCCCCTCCCTCGTCGTTACCAAAAATAGCAACGACTTGCACACATTGTTTATGCTCACTTTCCTATTTGGTTGAAGCGCGCCCGATTGTTATGAGTTCGCCTTGGTGGGCCCTTGCTGTCCGATGTCGGTTTCGCCCTCTTGAAGCGCAGCGGGCTTCATCTCCTCCATCGTTGCTTTTTCTGCGCGCGCGCTCTCTTTCTCTCTCTCACTGGATCGGCTTTCCAGTGCTGGCCAGGGCCGCCCCTCCCCCTCCCTCCCCTCCGCCCGTCCTCCCGCCCTCCACCCACCTCCCCCGGAGGAGGAGGAGGGGGAGGATGAGGAGGAGGAGCAGGAGGAGGAGGAGGAGGAGGAGGAGGAGGAGGAGGAGCAGGCGGAGGAGGAGGAGGAGGAGGAGGGCCCCTTCCCACCTTCCCCTCAAACAGGAGGGCGTGATCCCCGCGCGGGTGTCCCGGAAGCTACTGGAGGTGGCGCAGGCCCAGAAGGCGCCGCGCGGAGGGCGGGAGTTTCTTGCTGCTTCTCCCCCTGCTCTTGGTATTGCTCCTCTTCTTCCTCCTCCTTCTCCTCTTCCTTCTCCTCGATTCGTTTTCCTGACAGATAATTCCTCCCCGTCGCACCCCGCAGTTGGTCGAAAGGGCGGGCTGGGCGTCTCGCTTGAAATTCTTCACACGCTACGATCCCGAAGCTTGGAATTTGCAAGAGATTCGCTGATGGAGGGCGGTCCGTTTTCAAAATATGGCTCTCGCCTCAGCGCCGCGCACACTCGTCTTCTAAATGTACAAAAGCTTCACGGATGGAGGGCGGTCCGTTTTTTACATGTGGCTCTCGGCTTAGCGCCGTGTACATTCGGTCCAGCAGCTTGCAAAAGGAAGAGGTTCACGGATGGAGGGCGGCTCATTTTCACAATGTGGTTCTCGCGTTAGCGCCGGCCACATTCGGTTCAAAGTTTGCAAGAGCTTGGCGGATGGAGGGCGGCATCTCTTCAACATGTGGCTCTCGCCTTGGCGTCGCGCACATTCGTTGCAAGAGTGTGACGGATGGAGGGTGGCTCTTTTTTCAAAATGTTGTTCTCGCCGTCGCGCCGCGCACTTTCGCCTTAAGAGTTTGCAGCAGTTTCAAGGGTTCTCATGGTTAGCGCACCAGGAATAGGTTTTTGCACGATGTCGGAACGTCAGGGCGCAAGGGTCACATGGATTCGCGGTGTTGAAATCCCAGGAACGGCGTTCTGGCACGATTCAGGCTTGTCAAGACGCAACATCAACAGTGATTCGCGACGTTGAACCCCAGAAATGGAGTTCTGACACACTTCTGGGTTTTCAGACGATTGTCTTCTAATGGGGCATGTCTTCTTGTGCAAATGAAGCCGCGCAGGAGCTGCTGAAACAGGAACTTGGAGGGAGGGTTTATTGCTATAGTGTTGATTCGTCTTGGGGTTGCACTGGTCCTCCTCCTCCTCCTCCACCCCTGCTCCTTGTGTTTTTCCCCTGTCACACCCCGAGACGTGTCGGTAGGGCAGGTCACGCGTTTCGCCTGAGAGGTACTCACCAAGTTCGGACCTTCAGTTGAGAATCTTCAAGAGCTTCACGGATTGAGGGCGGGCCAATTTCAAAATGTGCGTCTCGTTTCAGCGCCGCGCACATTCGGTTCAAAGGTTTGCAAAAGTTTGACGGATGGAAGGCGGTCCGTTTTCAGATTGAGGCTCTCCCCTCAACGCCGTGCTCATTCGTTTCCGAAGTTTGCAAGAGCGTCCCGGATGGAGGGCGTGCCGTTTTTTTGTCAATGAGGCTCTCGTGTCAGCGCCGTGCACATCCGTTCTAAAAAATTGGAACAGAAGGATGGAGGGCTGTTCTTTTAAACTTTTTATTATCGCTTTAGCGCCGTGCGAATATTCGTCGTAAGACTTTGCAGCAATTTCAAGGGCTCCCATGGCTAGCGTACCAGGACTTGTGTTCTGTCGCGATGTAGGATGCACATGGCGCAACAGTTACGTTGATTTTCAGTTTAGAAGTCCGAGGGATGGAATTCCATCACGATTCTGGCTCGTCAGGACGCAACAGTAACGGTGATTCGTGGCGTTGATGTCCCAGGAATGGTATCCTTGTGCGGTCCAGGATTTCAGAGTGTCGTCTCCCAGAAGGGGTAATTCCTACAGTGGAAAATGAATATTGCATGGACATACGAAGAGGAACCTTGGAGGGCTTATTGCAACATCGATGATGCGTCTTGGGCTTGCACTGGTCCTTCTCCTCTTCCTCCTCCTCCCTCCTCCTGTTATTATTTCCCCCCCTCCTCTTCCTCCTGCTCCTCCTCCTCCTCTTCTTCCTGCTTCTCCTCCTCCGCCTGCTCCCCATTTATCGTCTTCTTCTTTTTCCTCCTTCTCCTGACGTAGGCCACGGCAGTGCAGTTTCTGTCGGGCGGCCGCGCCGATTCGAGATCAGGGCGTGCGCGGCAGGCAGAGTGCGGTTTTAGTGATTGTTCTGTCAGGATTGCGCCCACGCCGCGCGAGAGTTTGCGCTGTCAATCTGCAGCTGGGCCGTGCGCGCATCGCAGATCGAGAGTTACGCCATGCGTAACGGTCAATCTGCACGCTCAATCTGCATCCGTGATTTCAATGATTCAGCATGCGACGTGTGCGCAGTGAGTGCCACGCATTCAGCCCGTGAGCAAACCAACCCACGCCCGCTCAAGAGGGGCTAATATTCTGTTGTGCCAGCGCTGGTTCCAATATTCTGAGAGTGGGGGTGGGGCTGTGACGCTCGTGCTTGGTAAACAGCGCGATTCCCCTATCACCCTCTGTTTGCTCCAGCCTTTTCTATCACTGGCCCTCCTGCCCACACCCATATCCTCCCCTCCTTGCCGTCCTCCCCATCCGATCCGTCCTCTGTAGCCATTTTGGCTCGTTTGGTTCCCTCGTCGCATGGGGACTGCGACCGACCGCCACGAGATGGCGCCGGACCAGCAGACCTTTCCAGCCCAGGCCAGCGCCGGCGACGCTGCGAAGTATGCGGGCCGCGGGGTCTCCGCGAACAAGGGCGATGTCCACGCGGCTATCGCCAACCTGGACAAGGGCCTGTACCCCAGGGCGTTCTGCAAGGTGAGCGACGCAGAGAAACGGCTTCGTCTTCACCGACATTGGCGCGTAAGTTGCCCGCGGAAGGTCGCGCGCAAGCGTCTTCGTTTCCAATGCAGCGTGCCGCGCTGGCGGCCCACGTAAGCCGCGGCGTAAGGTCGCTATGTCATCTCGCGTAAGACCCTTTCTTTTCCTCGCCCAGGTGGTCCCCGACTACCTGTGCGGCAGCGAGGACCACTGCATCTCGAAGAGGGAAAAGCTGCATAAACGTATATTTTCAGAGCTCCGCGCAGATTCCTTGGATCTGCGCTGGGCCGCGAGGGGGGGCACCCCTGCCCTGCCCTTGGCGCAGGTCCAAGAAATCCGCGCGGACCTCCGAGAGTGTATGTCTGTACAGTTGTTTGTTCTTCTATGCATCGTGATGCACGCAGACGGGGCAGGCACGAAGTCGTCCCTCGCCTACGCGTACTGGCGAAGAACGGGGGACCTCTCGGTGTGGCGCGGCATCGCCCAGGACGCGCTGGTGATGAACCTCGACGACCTCATCTGCGTGGGCGTGTGCGGGCAGGACCCCATCATGCTCTCGAGCACCATAGGCCGCAACAAACACCTGGTGACTGGAGAGGTGATATCGGCCATCATCGGTGGTACCGAGAGTCTGCTGGCGGAGCTGAGGGAGCACGGGGTAAACATCGTGTCCACGGGCGGGGAGACTGCAGATGTCGGCGATCTGGTTCGGACCATCATTGTGGACTCAACCGTCACTGCACGGGTGCGCCGCAGCGACATCATAGACAACAGGAATATACAAGAGGGCGACGTGATTGTTGGCCTGGCCTCCTTCGGACAGTCCACCTACGAGAGGGAGTACAACAGCGGCATGGGCAGCAACGGACTCACCGCAGCACGGCACGACGTGTTCCGCAAGGAGCTGGCCGCCGAATTCCCGCAGACCTACGACCCCGGCTTGGCCTCCGAGCTGGTGTACTGTGGGCGCCTTGACCTGGAAGACATCGTCGAAATTGGCGGTGGCCACAAGGTCACGGCGGGCAAGATGGTCTTGTCCCCCACCCGCACGTACGCCCCGATCATTGCGCAGGTGCTGGCGGAGTGCCGGCCCGAGGTGCACGGCATCGTGCACTGCAGCGGCGGCGGTCAGACGAAGATCCTACATTTCCTCGGCAGGGGCCTGCACGTGGTCAAAGACGGCCTGTTCCCGGTGCCCCCGCTGTTCCAGGTCATACAAGAGCAGGGCGGCACGCCGTGGCAGGAGATGTACAAGGTGTTCAACATGGGGCACCGGATGGAACTCTACACGGACAGTAGCACCGCCGCCAGGATCATTGAGATCTCCCGCTCGTTCGGCGTGGCAGCGCAGGTGGTGGGCCGCGTGGAGGCTCTGCCAACTAACGGCAGCGGTCAAGGGCCGGGAGCGCAGTGCACCATCAAGTCCGAGTTCGGCGAGTTTGTGTACAAGTCGTGACGCATCCTGGACGAGGGGGATGCACGCATCTGGGTCCGGAAGGTTTGGCCTGTCCGGGCCGTCACTATTCCGAATAGTGTGGCGCCAGTAGTTTACTCTCTTTGGCCTGGTGGGGGTAGGGGGATGTAACATGGGTTGCCGCAGAACAGTCGCGAAACTTTAGAAAGTGGGAAGATGTAGGAAGTGGGAAGTGGGAGACGGAATAGATAAAGACCCTTGGGCGGAAGAGTGATCTTGGAGAGAGGGAGGGAGAGATGGTACTAATTGAGGTTGTAGGTGGTGTAAGCGGGGAGGGAGCCTCTCCCTCGTCCCTCCCCTTGCTTTCCTCCTCATCACGATCGTCCTCCATGAGGGAAGTCCGCCGTGCCTCAGCATTGTCTGTTTGCGAGAGCTTTTGCGGCTCAACATTCCTCATCCCTCTCCGCCTCCCCCCGCTTGCTTCGGGGGCGCTGTAGCTGCCGAGCAGCTGCGGGATCGCGAGGGCAGCGGCCGCACGCCATTCTTCTGCAGCGCGCCGCCCCAGGGGCCTCTCTTGACCCAGAGAGCCGAGACACATCGGCCTCCTTTGGTGCCCGTCGCTCGCTCGCCGCCCTCCCCTGTCGGGCGGGGAGCTGCCAGAAGTCTCCCTGGCCCCTCCCCCCAAGGATCTCCAGGGCGGCCCCACGCCCTACAGCGCACCCCATCACGAGGCCCAGAGGGCCCCAGGGGCTCCAAAATGGAGCGCAAAGCTGGGGATACCCGGCGGCTCGCACAAGGGGGGTGGCGCGAGGGGGGGGGGGGGGGCTTCTCGGAGAGCAGGGGGGCTCTTTCGAAGGCAACCCCCCTCGAGCCACCCCCCTTGCGCGCGCCACCAATCATCCCCAGCGCCTCGCCCCATTTTCGAGCCTCCGGGGCCCTCTGGGCCTCGTGAGCCCTGTGGAGCCCGCCGAGTATCCCCAGCTTTGCGCTCCACTTGGGCCAGGGACACCTTCGGCAGCGGCCGAGCCTCGGCGGAGGGCCAGTTGAGACAACGGCGGTGGGACAACGGCGGCCCGACCGCCCGTCCCAAGTCTGTCCAACATCGGTCCCCAGACCCCTACTGGGAGGGTCATGGCGGATAGTAAGTAGATAGCCCCGTTATATGTTTGGTATAAGGTGGGTATAACTTACTTATAACCTTCCTACCCAGGATACATCCAACCTAAGTGATTATTAAGCGCCCCGTCTACTTAGGCCGCTTAGGCTATCCATCTTCGGCGGTTCGGGGCTTTACTAACCTAGTTAGCCTAACCCCATGTGGATTTCAAATTGGGATCGTATGATAGTTACATGTAGTTACTATGATGGTTACAAGTAGGTTAGTTATGTCGGTTTTAAGTTGGTTAGCTAACTTGATTACCGAAGTTGGGGACGCGCTCCCTGCCCGCGCCAGCCCGATCTCGAGCATACAGCTCGGCTTCCCGAAACAACGCCCCCCCCCCCACCCAGAACACAAAAAAGACAAGCAGATGCATCAACATATTCAGTCACGCGCATAAAAAGTAAGCAATGACCAAACAATGAGCAAACGCACGAGCAACGGCGTCAGCAGAAACGAGCATGCGGCAAACGCGGCAAAAACCTCCAAGCAAAGCAGGACGCACCATCAACACACATACACATCTGATCACGCGCAGAAGCAAACAAAACCATGAGCATAGCCGCACTGGCTCAAGCCGTTTCGGGCCCTCCCTGCCGCCCCGTTCGGGGCCGAGCTAGTGCTTTCGCCTTCGGAGGGCTTCTGCGGCGCTCAATGCCGATGCATCAGAGTTTGCAGGCCGCCCTCACGGACTTGGCGGAGGGCTTGAGGGCCGTGATCGCCCAGTACCAGAACGCTGATGAGCAGGGCGCCAAGCAGCAGAACGCAGCAGCTGATAAGTTGGCGCAGCTGCTGCTGGAGAAAGGGCTGGCTTACCGCGCGACGGCTGTACCCGACGACGTCGGGGTCCACCCCGACAACCGATTCGGGATTGGAGTGGAGTGGCACGAGGTGCACATCTTGGCAGGCATCATCATTCGGTCTGGCTGGAGCTGGTCCGAGGTGAAGGACCCAGTGGCCATCGAGGTTGGCAACGGGGACGAGGGCTCAAAGCAGGTGCGCTTCAACGAGGAGCTCGTTGCATCGAGCGAGGGCTATTTGGCGAGGGCCTCGAACACTATGAAGATGTTGAGCATCGCATGCAGCAACACCAACCAGGTCCTTCGCTGCATCTTGCACTGCACGAAGAGCTACGAGACGGAGTTCGTTAACGAGGACGGGTGCATTAGCCAGGACGCGGTGCTCAGGGCGTACACTCGCATCAAGGAGGCGATGGAGACGGGTCTCACGTGGATTGCCATTCGAGCCGAAGTTGTCGCTGAGGTGCCAGACCTTGCAGCGTTCCTTTCCGAGTCACACACCATTGGGCACGGATCGCATCGCTTGCAGAGCAAGGTTCAGACCCTGATGCAGATTCACGCAAAGATGCGCAGGGTCGCGCACTTTGGCAATGCGACGATGCCGTCAGTGGTGCGGGACATCGAGCGCACGCGCCCGTACCTCAAGGGGCAGGTCGATGCCATGGCCACGCGCGTGCAGAACTTCGGCGGAGGCAACCCGCCAGTGTTCCTGCAAGAGCTGAAGGCGTTCGCCAAAACTTTGGGGGACAACGCTCGCGACGTGGGCTCGGTCACTTTCAGTATATTGGGGAAGGCTCGGCTATCGCAGGTCCACGAGTGGGTCACTGCGTGCATGAAGGCGTCCTTGGGTGCGCCAGAGCAGTACATGAGGGACGGCGGCGTCCGGCTCATCACGAGCTCTGATGTTCAGGCCGTGGAGTCTGGGAAACTTCGCAGCATGGCTTTCGACGCCGTGGCCAAGCATCGCTCGGCCGTGCACTACCTGAAGGAGGGCTGCAAGGTTACGGACGCCCACCTGTTCGAGCTCGACGCGCGGATGGTCATGACGACGTACGGCAAGAAAGCTCGTGGACGCAAGCAGTTCGACGACTTAGACTCCGTGGTGCAGCAGTTCGTCCATGACGTGCGCGAGGTCTGGCCCGCCGCGGCGCACGTAGAGCCCCCGTGGCAAGTGACCGTGCCCGACGAGCCAAAGATTGCCGTGGCCGCCATGGTGCAGTACGAGTCGAGCTCGGGCTCGTCTGGCCACGTCGTGAAGACCGACATCCTCGAGAGCAAGGGCTTCGAGCTCAAGGCGAAGGTCAAGGGCAGGAATGGCGCGAACGTGGAGGGCACATGGGTCATCTTGGAACTCGGCGAGGGCAAGGTTTGACCGATGCTGCTGCTATGCCCCTTGTCATCTTAACTCCTCCTCCTCCTCATCCCCCTCCTCCTCCTCCTCCTCATCCTCCTCCTCTGCTTTCCTCTTGCGCCTCTCTCCTCGCGAGGTCAAGCTGGTCCTGGACGACGGCGCCCCGCTGACAAGGCTGTTCAAGGAGGGCGGCACCCCTGTCACCAAGAAGCGCAAGGCAGAACACGAGCTCCAGGTTTCCGCCAGCAAGCTCGTCGACGACTTCGAAGTGATCTCCGAGGAAGAATCTACTGTCGTGCAGGTGGCGGGTGGCACGGCCATCGGGCTGTTGAATAAGGAGGTGATGAGCGAGCTCAAGCGGGCCTTCGTCAGGGCGGCCCTCGACTCCGCATACAGGGAGTACGCCCCCACGGTTGAGCTGACCATCACGTTCGCGAAGTCTGGCAAGAAGGTCGTGGCCGACAAGCGGTGCGCGAAGGGCCAACTCGAACTGATTCCGCTGACCCCGAACATCGGGCACGGCGCAAAGATGCCGCAGAACGGGATTGCCGTGAACATCAAGATGCCAGAGGCCGAGCACGAGATGTGGCTGCTCCAGAAGACGACCCTGCCTGGTGAGAAGACGGCGCAGTTCATCGTGCCCTGCTGGTGCATCCCCTCGACCCCTGACACCGCGGAGGTGAACGTGGCGTGGTCCACGGTGAGGGTGATGGTGAGCACGTGGAGCGCCGAGTCCGAGTCCGAGCGCCAGGACGATGTCGTGTGCGTGCTGCCTGCCATGACCAACACGAGGGCCATCGAGAAAGGCAGCGAGCTCTTCCAGAAGGGGCCCGACGCTGGTGCTGCGCCGAAGCGCTGATTGTAGGTTGGCAAGTGGACGTTTGAGTTTGCTGCCATGGTGTGCCAGCCATAAGTGACCAGGCTCGTGATCGCTGGTGCTCTGACTGCACCAGCTTCGAGGACAGCGTGAAACAAGCGTCGCAGCCCCCCAGCGATGGCGAGGTGCAGCCTCTATGTTGGACCAGCACCCCTCGAAAGTGGCGACTGTTTCGCAGATCGCAGCCACGCACACGCACACGCACGCACAAAGAGACACGAACACCAAGAAAGACAAAAAGCGCAAAGCGCCATACTTGCTAAACTGGAAAGCGACACACAAACAAAACACGCGCAAGCACGCAGCAATCACAGCAGAGACACACCCGCAAACACAGAATGTCAAACAAAGGCCAGGCCAGAAAAAAAACAACAAACACACGAGGGGTAGGCGTAGGAGGAGGAGGAGGAGGAGGAGAAGGAGGAGCGGGAGGAGGAGGAGGAGGAGGAAGAGGAGGATGATGTGGAGGAGGAGGGGGGGGAGGAGGAGGAGGAGGAGGGGGAGGAGGAGGCGGAAGATGACGAGGAGGACGAGGAGGAGGAGGAGGGGGGGGGGGGGGGGGGGGAGGCGGGGACGAGGGGGAGGGGGGGAAAGAGGAGGAGGACGATGATGATGAGGAGGATGATGAGGAGGAGGGGGAGGAGAAGGAGGAGGAGGAGGAGGGGGAGGAGGAGGGGAAGGAGGAGGGAGAGGGAGGAGTAGGAGGCGGAGGAGGAGGATGAGGATGAGGAGGAGGATGCGGAGGAGGAGGAGGAGGATGAGGGGTGGGGGGAGCGCCCCGCGGCCGCGGCCCCCGCCGCCTCGACGAGAGCGAGGCGATGCCGCAGGACCGCCCAGCGCCGTGCCCCCGCAGGAGGAGGATGAGGGAGAGGAGGAGGAGGGGGAGGTACGGTAAGGCAAGGCAAGCATTGGGGCGGTGTGCTCGCTCGGCGCTTGGCTGGGGGTGAGACGAGCAGAGTGGAGGAGTGGGGGGGAGGAGGAGGAGGAATGAGGAGAAGGAGGGTGAGGAGGATGAGGAGGAATGAGGAGAAGGAGGGGGGGGAGGAGGAGGAGGAGGAGGAGGAGGAGGAGGAGGAGGAGGAGGGGGAGAAGGAGGAGGAGGAAAATGACGACAACGGCTGGGGTGGCATGCGAGCATAGCACTTTTGCCCCCCTGTTACGACGGGAACCTGCTAAGTAAAAAACTAAATCGCGACGGAGACGACGACGACGACGACGACGACGACGACGACGGCGACGACGACGACGACCGAGCACGGAAGAGCGACTGTAGGAGCAGGCCAAGTCTGTTAGTTCCCTCCAATGAGTCCTGCATGTTTGCTAACGGGCTTTCTTAGGGAGCTCGAGATATAGGGCCGCTTGAGCAGCTAAAGTTCCAGACACAGAGCGTCAGTATGTTTAAACATATTGGCGCTGTGTATTTGGCCGTAAAAGCCATCGTCGGGGGCTGTCTTAGAATGAAGTTTTGTGATTTCAAGCTTTGCTTAATTATTTAGTGCTGTGCACTCCCCTTCGGGCCTTTCCATCCATCCATCCATCCACCCCGTAGCCAATTTGGGCTCAAGCGCCAGCTCCACCTCTTCTCCCGAGGCGAACGCCTCCACGCACTGACGCAGGCCGCCGATGCCAGTGTCCATCCAGGCTGGCTGCGCGTGCGTGTCGTCGGACGGTAGCCCGCCAACGCCGCGCAACAGCTGGGTCGCGAGAACGATATCGGTGGAGAACACGACGTTCGCCTTCTGCGACAAGAGGGACAGCAAGTGTCACAAGCTGTGTGGCCGCTCGTTCAGGGTGGTCGATGCGATCGCGAAGGCTCGGAACAACAAGGTCGACTCCTTGATGACCCAGGTCGGCCGTGGGAGCGATCCTCTCGGCGACGCTGAGGAGGAGGAGCCCGCGCCTAAGCGAGCGCGCAAGGAGTTGATCGACGACGTAGCGCCGATCGTGGAGGTGACGACGCCCATGGCCGACGGCACTACAGTGACGATCAACGTGCTCACGACCGCTCACCATCGGGACAAGCTGGCTGTCGAGCTGTCGTGCAGCGTGCTCGAACTTCTTGCGAAGGAGCCAGCCGTGACCGAAGTCGGCGAGGTGAGGCCAGCCTTTTCGCCCGAGCACGTGCAGTGGCTTCCGCGCAGGCACGCGCTGAGGGTGAAGTACTACGATGCCAAGGCGAATAAGTACAAGCAGAAGTCCATCCAAGTGCCAACCGATGGGAACGCGCAGGAGCACGTGGACCGCATCACGAGGGAGCTGGAGGCCTTCTACGAGAGGCACCACGGCGGGCAGTTCGAGGCAGCGGCCGTCGGCGGCGCCTGAGTCTGGGCCCCGTGCAGAGGCAGCGCTGCGCCATCCTCGGCGGCATGCGTTGCCCAAGTCGCGCGTGCTGTCTTGAACGGCTTGGGGCAAGCCGCTCGCTCGCGCCTGCGACGGGGACGCGGCTCGGACAGCTGACGAGGGAATTCACGCCAAACGAGCCTGTGCGAGTCGTCAGGGGTGGGGTGGCAGGAGGAAGGGGGGGAGGTCAGCACGCTGCATACCACCAGACATCTCAGGTAGACTGCGACGAAGCCTCATATGCACCAACGCAGCTGGCTGCATTGGTGCATATGCACCAGTGCAGCCAGCTGCGTTGGTGCAAGTGCAGACCCCCCCAGGGGATGCACCAGTGCAGCCAGCTGCGTTGGTGCATATGCACCAGTGCAGCCAGCTGCGTTGGTGCATATGAGGCTTCTGGGGGGGGGCCGCCCATGAGACGCCGATTTTGGGGCCGATCTCGCATTCGGGGCCATCAAAGATCGCCTCGTGCGATGGTCGCGCGAGAGCTCGGGGGGGGCATCAGACTGTGCGCACTGCTGCGGATGCGTTTGTTTCGACGGCTTTTCGCAGGGGTGACACAGGACCTGGCGGTCCGTGGACGGCGGGGGATGGGCCCGATGGGCCCCTCAGGCCGCCTCCCAGGCCGGATATGTTGGTAGGTTTCGGGTCGCACGCGCCCCGTCCATTCACCTCGACTCGCCTCCGCTCACCTCCGCAGCAGTTTTAGAGAAGTTGTTTTGGCTTCCCCACTGACTGACCGTTGACCCGACCGCACCCTGCAGCATGGACTTCGAGGCTGAGCGCCTCTGCTCGGTCATCTCCCAGCGCCTGGCTTTCGTGAACACCCAGGTCGGAGCGGGCATGCCCGAGGCCGTCTTGCTTCAGGCCCAAGCGAACTCGCTTTTGGCGACTTTCAGCTCGTCCACGGGGATTACGCTTTCGGTGGCCACCCAAGCGACGGAGCACATCAACCGTGGGCCGTGGTCGGCCGACCAGAAGCTCATGCTGGCGACGGCCCTCAACGACGCCGCCGCCGCCCAGGAGCTGGCGAAGAGGGTTGGCCACACTCGCTGCCAGCAGTACTGCTCCGACCTCTCCCACTTCCTCACGGCGTCCGACAGGAGAGCGATGAAGAACGCTATGATGTCGGAGGGAGCGAAAGCCCAGACCTTGGGCGCACGCATGTGGCGCGTGGGCATCACGTGCCCTGCTGAGCGCACCCTGAAGGCAGCTGCGGCCATCATCGTCGCCTGCACCTATTCGGACTTGAGTCAGGTGCCTGGGTCCAAGAAGGCGGCCCTCTGCGACATGGTGCAGGATGCCGTCAAGAGCATCGACAAGAGCAAGACGTACCCTCATGGCCACCAGAAGGACTTCATGATGCCGTCGGACCTCACCCCTGCCAAGTACAGGTTCGCGCACCCCGACGCCGCTGATCCGCCAGTTGCCGCGCCAGCAGACGTCGACATGAGTGGTGTCAAGATGTGCCGCAGGAAGACGTCCAGCCAGATCGCAGGGGCGCCTCTCAAGGACTCAAGGATAGGAGAGCGGCGGCAGCTAGTTCGGCTGACCAGCCGCCAGCCATGCAGCTGGCCCTCCCGCCGCCTCCGCAGCAGCAGCAGCAGCGGCAGCAGCAGGCGCATCACTGCCCCCTGCAGCTCTTGGCGGGACTGGCCAGCCAGGCGCTCGGCAGCAACGCGTTCGCAGCGATGCAGCCGTTCGCCCAGCAGTTCGGCATTCAGCTTTCGCCCAACCTCTTCTCCAACCAGCACGGCGCGGCCGCGCCCTACGCCCAGCCAGGCGGCCAGCGCTTGGCTAGCCAGGTGGCCCCGCCATCTACTGTGGTGGACGGCGCGGCGGCCGGTTGCGCCGACCTGCTCGACGGCGACGATCAGATGGATGCCGAGGACGAGCTCGAGCAGTTGGAGCAGAACATGAGGGCGGCCGCGAAGGCCAAGAGGGGCAGGGACAAGGACGCCGCGGCGGCGACCAATGCGGCCAAGGCCAAGGGGGACAAGGGGAAGGCCAAGAAGGCGAAGGCCAAGGCCTCCCCGCTCCGCAAGCCAGCAGCCGCTTCCCCTGCCAAGGCCGCCACGCTCCGCAAGCCATCAGCCGCTTCCCCTGCAGGCGGCTGCGACGAGGAGGGGGAGGAGGATGAGGATTAAGGTAGTGAGGAGGAGGGCTGAGGGACGATGAAGGGGGAGGTGGATCGGACGGGGGGCTCCCCTCCTCGTCCTCGCCCCGCCCACTCCCCCTCTGCCTCCTCGCCCTCCTCGCGCCCGATGCGAGGCGGCTCCAAGAAGGGGAAGCGCACGGTGAGCTACTCCGACTACCTGAGGCCCAAGGACGCCGCGGGTAAAACTCGCGGGGCCTACACCAGCAAGGCACGCGACGCAACCAAGAGGAACGCCATCAGGGCGGGCCTCTCCGATCACGATGCTGTTCTCGTCGCCCGCGAGGCTTTCGCGGCAGCGACTGCGGTGTGGATAAAGGTTAACAATGCGGGCTCCAAGTAGGATGTACAATTCGCTACCTTGGCCTCGCTTTAAGCAAGGCGTTGCGTTGCCGCTTCCTCTGCTCAGACCGACAGCGGGCTATAGCCACTGCCGACGTCGCAGCCCCCTCTGCCGCACATCGGGGCTTGGTGTGCATAGGGTGCGAGGCTCACCCCCGCGAGCATTTGGTACGCGCGCACAGACAGAACTCGCAGCTGGCCCATGTACCGCCAGGCTGCACAAGTGCGAATAGCAAGACACCGTCAGCATCAACACCTCGACCATCGTCATCCTAGCATATCTCCCTCATCATCGCCAGCCTCCCCCTCATCATCTTACGGGCTCCCCGCCTGTGTATCATATCCCCCGCGATGTAAAGGCCGCCAACTTAAACGACGCACGCCACAACATAACCACCCAAAACAAACAGCGAAGGCACGTAAAAAACAACAAAAAACGCAGACTACCAACAAACGAAACATGCGGCGAAACATTCGCTAAACCTATGAGTTTTCTGCAACACCTCCTGTTACTATTATCAAGCAATACTGATGCGTGGTGCCGTGTTGCGCGCTTTTCGCGCTCGTCACGAATGCAAGTGTCGCGCGGTGCCGTGCTGCAAGGCTGGTGCTGCGCGGTGCCGTGTTGCGCGCGCTTCGCGCCCGTTGCGAAGACATGTGTCGCGCGGTGCCGTGCTGCAAGGCCCGATGGGGCCGCGTGTAGCCGACGGGGTGGCATGGGTCGCCCTGCCCGTGTTCGCCGTTCAGGCTCAAGCAGCATGGCCGATGCCAAGAAACTTAAGCTTGCCCACCTCGGCCGCGACGCTCACGTGAGCGCCAGCGGGCTAGAGCACATTCTGAAGCAGCTTCGGGATGATGGCGGCATGCTCCCCACGATGTTTTCGAGTTCCAGCCAGAGGCGGGCGAGGCAGTCAAGTGCTTTCCAGAGCACAACATTTGGATCGCTGGTTCAACGGCGGCGACAACATTTGGATCGCTGGTTCAACGGCGGAGTGTTCCCAGCAAGAAGGTCGGTGACCCGCCTGTCCAGCTGTTCTTCCAGCACCCCTTTTGCGTTCTTAGAGGCGGCGTGCAAATCCAGCGAAGAGTATCGCGCCGCATTGGTGAGGGTGCTGGACACGTCTAACAACCACGTCTCCATCGTGTTATACACGGACGAGATCACACCAGGACAGGTGCTGCAGCCACACAACACCAGGAAGGTCCAGGCCGTCTACTGGACCTTGAGGGACTTCGGGTTTCCGATCTTGAGTTGCGAGTTGGCGTGGGATACCGTGCGCGCGCCAAGGTCAGACACCGTCGCAGAGCTCCCTGGTGGAATGGCTGAGCTGTTTCGGAACGCGGTCAAGTTCTTCTTCGGGGGGCCTACTGGGCCCGATTTGCGACACGGCATCTCCTTGTCGATCGCAGGTGAGGCAGCCCCTCGTCTCGCGACGGGGCGCATGGCCATGCTCGTGCAAGACGAGCGGGGCCATAAGTTTTCGACCGGCGTCAAAGGGTCGGGCGGGCTCAAGATATGTGCGCTGCGCCAAAACATTGCGGCGCTCAAGAGCACGCACCTGCCCGACCCCACTGGCTTTCTCATCCCCTCGACGAGTCTCAACGTGGCAGCCTTCAGGTTGCACTCCGATGAAGGGGTCAAGGCAATCCAGCGGAGATTGCGGGAAATGTCGGTCAACGGCTCGAATGCTGAGGTGCAGGAGATGGAAGCGCTGCTCGGCTTTAACTACATCCCGACGGGGCTTCTCCAGGACGAGGATGTAGATTTCAACCTCCCCAGTTGCTGGTGCTACGACTGGATGCACTGCTGCTGCGTGGATGGCACCCTAGTCAAGGAGGTTTCGGAATTTGAGGAAAGGCTCGCGGATCATGGGCTGGGGGGGGCGCATCTCGACCAGTACATGCAGTTGTGGCGCTGGCCAAACGCATATGCTCACGCCAGGCAAGTTTTCCGCAAGCACGCTGATCACTCGCCCGCTGGCTCAGCGTCTGAGTATCTGTCCCTCTGCCCAGTGCTCGCCCAATACGTCCGCGGCGTTGTCATGAAGAAGGGGGTCCTTGGCAAGGAGTCGGCCAACTTTCTTGCTCTTGCTCACGTGATGGAGTTGCTGCAGATGGCAAACAGCGGCGACGTTCAGGCCGATGAGCTTGCGCGGGCAATCCACGCGCACCTTGTGCTGCACCAGGCAGCCTACGGTTTCAAGCTGTGGAAGGCCAAAGAGCATTACAAATTGCATATCCCGAGCCAGCTGCAGCTCCACGGAATGATCATATCGACTTTTCTGCACGAGCGGAATCACCACGTGCTAAAGAGAGTGATGACGCCACGGCACAGTTTGACGGCGTTCGACCGTTCTGTTTTAGAAGAGGCTACAGTCCAGCACCTCTACGATCTAGGTCGCCACAATCTTGCCAAGCCCGATTTAATTACTCTAAAGTCTCCAAGCAAGCATGCGAAGGCGTCGTTTTTGAAGGTGTTCCCTTTCGCCATGGGGTACAACGTTCTCATGGCGACCTCGGCGTACGCACACGGCCGAGTTGTTTCGAACGGTGATGTTTGCACAGTGCTTGGGGATGACGGGCTCGTGCGGATTGGCAAAGTACAGTTTTTCTGCACAGTCGACGCGTGGGTGGGGTGCTGCATGGCCCCCTGGCCACTCGCGGGTTCGCGTGGGGAATCTGCAACGTGCCAGGCGCAGGGTCACGGCACATTGGTGCCTCTGTTTCGTTTGCAGGAGCCGTGCGTGCATAAGGATGCCCCTGTAGGGCAGCTGGCTCGTGTGTTGCTGCCCCCGAACTTCAAACACGCAGGCGGGAGGCTTCGGACCTGATTGCATGTGGGACCAGTTGATGTACAATCGATTGGGTGTTTGGGAGGTCCTCATTCTGTATCTCTCCCCCTCTCCTTCCTACTCCGACTCTTCCTCCTCCTGGGGGGCCCATGGGAGCCATGTGGGGCCCTGGACTCGCTCTGGGACCTTCTGAGAGCCCTTTGGGACCCACGTAGGGCTTCCGCCCCCCCCCCGTTGCTTTGCGTTTTCCTATATCGTCGAGGCTGCGCCTCCCCGCAGACCCGCTCACTTTGGGACCTCCTGAGAGCTCCTCGGGACCCTCGTAGGGCTTTCGCCCCCCCCCCGCCGCCTTGCTTTTTCCATATCGTCGAGGCTGCGCCTCTCAGCAGACCCGCTCAGTTTGGGACCTCCTGAGAGCCCTTCGGGACCTTCGCAGGGCTTTCGCCCCCGCCGCCGCCCCGCGGCTGCGACTACAAAAACGATACGACGATATTGAAAGTCTGCGGCAGCTAACTTAAACAAAAAAACAAGTTAGCACAATCAACCTAACCGCTTAGCATAGTTACGTAACCTACTTACAATCGTGATTTTAATCACCTTAGAACCTCCAGCCGCTAACCTCATGTCGTAACTGGCGTATGTGGATACTAACCACATTAGAACTAAGCTAAGTACTTAGTAAGCTCGGTGACGCTCCCAGTACCGGGGGCCAAACGCACGAGCTTCCTGAGCTGCGCTCAGCCGCTGCGCGACGAGGGGCGCCCCCGAGGCGGGCCCCGAGGCGACCCTCGTCTTCTCTGGCCCTCCTCTGAGCGCCCTCCCCCCTCCCACCTCCCTGCGGCGCCTCTTGGGCACCGCACCGCGGCGCAGCGCTCCAGGCGACGAGGCGCGACGGCGGCGCCGGCGCGCCCGGCACCGCCGCCCGCCCGCCTCGCCCGCGCGTGCCCCGCGGCGCAGCGCCTCTGCCGGGGCGGAGCGCGGCGCACTCGGCGGCCGGCTGGGCGGAGCCCGTCGGCCTGCCGAGGCCCGCACGCCCGTGATCGGGCGTTGCGCAACGGGGGGGGGCAAGGAGCGCACACATGCGACGTCTTGATGTGTTCAATGCGGGGGCCAGGAAGTCAGGAAGTCCAGACCCTTCTCGGCGGACAGGTTTTTCATCGCGGGTCGTGTCTTCCGGTCCCGGGGCCCCTCGAGGGCCCCGCGAGATCGAGACAGCCAAACATTGCCCGTCGTGCTTTGTTCACGATGCGAGCATGCTCGGGAATGGGGGGGTGAACGAAGATGCACCTTTCGTGCACCTTAGGGGCCCTAAAGAGGCCCCGGGGGCCCAAAAGGGGCACCAGAGGTGCACGTTTTCTTCCCCCCCCCCCCAAGTTATCGCCCACCCATTGAGCAACGCCCAACGTGAGGCGGGCCCGCGGCGCACCGTTGAGCGCGGCGGCGTGCCATGGCTGGCCTCTGGCGGCGGATTGCTCTGCCGCGGAGCGCCGGGAGGCGGCACTTCGCGGAGCCCGCGGGGATCGAGGGAAAAAAAGAGCCGCACGCGTGAGAGGTATCTTCCTGGTTGGAGTCTAGTATAGCCCAATCCGTCGGAGCGGAGCGCGATCTTTGGTGTCCATCCGAAGCTGCACAAACGTAAGTTCTCGGAGCTCAGCGCGAACTTTCGGATCGGCGCTGGACCCCCTGGCGGCGACTCCGAAAAAGCTGCATCAACAGAGCCTCTCAGAGCTGTGCAGCATGGTGGCGTAGGCCGTGCACGTCAGGCTGCTAACGCGATGCAAGGCCGAGCCGGCAGTGGTGAGCCGGTCGTCTCGTTGCCTTGCGCCCATGTCCGACGGAACAGTCTGCACAGCATGCACTCTTGGAGCTCCGCGCAGATTTCTCGGATCGGTGCTGGACTCCCTGTCGGCGCCGCCAGCGCTGCATGTGGCGCGCTCCGCGCGCCAGGGAAGGGGGTCCAGCGCCGATCCCAGAAGACCGCGCGGACCTTCAAAAGCTTACGTTTCTTCATGCTGTTTGGCCTCTTAGAGGCGAGAGGTGGCCGCCACGAAAGCTCATCTGCGCCTTCCTCATCCGCAGCTTCGGGTCCACGACCTGCGGCCTGTCTGCCTCGGCGTGTGGCTGTCTTTCCGTACGTCTGTCTGTCGGCCAAGAGGTTCTGTCTTTTCGCTCTCCGCACTGCTTCGGTCCACAGCCAAGATTCTGAAATAAGGACCGCCTTGGGCTCGGGAGGGGCTCTGATGCTCGGGCCGTTCCGTAGACTGAGGTCAGGGAGCCAATTCGTGGCCGAGGTTCGCTGAGGCCAGAGAGCCCCCTTCGTTTCTTTTTCGGCGTTCCTGATGGTAGCACGATGGCTGTACGGCTTCCCTGTACCTGTGTGGCACCAAATTCAGGTGCCATTCGTCTGCAGCCGTTTGGGCTCAAGCGCAGGGCCCATCGCCCAGTTTGGCTTGACCGCAGGGCATACATTGCGTCAACCGGCACAATATGGCAGTCCCCGAGTTCAAGCTCGTGCTTGTTGGCGACGGGGGCGTGGGCAAGACCACCCTGGTGAAGCGCCACCTGACGGGTGAGTTCGAGAAGAAATACATCCCGACCTTGGGTGTCGAGGTCCATCCGCTCGGTTTCACGACAAATTGCGGGCCCTTGAAGTTCAACGTCTGGGATACGGCCGGGCAGGAGAAGTTTGGTGGCTTGCGTGATGGTTACTACATCCAGGGCCAGTGCGCAATTATCATGTTCGACGTCACATCGCGGATCACGTACAAGAATGTCCCCAATTGGCACCGCGACATCGTCCGCGTTTGCGAGAACATCCCGATCGTGCTAGTGGGCAACAAGGTGGACGTGAAGGATCGCCAGGTCAAGGCCAAAAACATCCAGTTCCACCGCAAGAGGAACCTGCAGTACTACGACCTGAGCGCCAGGAGCAACTACAACTTCGAGAAGCCGTTCCTCTGGCTTGCCCGCCGCCTCACAAATCAGGGCAATTTGCAGTTCGTGGGGCAGTTCGCGAAGGCCCCAGAGATCCAGATCGACACTGCCCTCATCGCCCAGCACGAGAAGGAGCTGCAGGAGGCCCAGAACGTCGCGATCGGAGACGATGACGAGGACCTCTGAAGACCCCTGGCGCGGCGCGCGCGCGAGGCCTCGCGTGGGTGCAAGCCGTGAGAGTGGCTCCTGCGCGTTGTTCGGGATTGTAGCCTGCAGCGCGCAGGTGCGCTCGACTCCTTAACTGTTTAGCCTCCCTCCCCCGCGGCAGCTACCCCCCGTGCCCTTCACATGCCGTCGACCAGGGCCAGGGAAAAGGCTGGTTTCAGGTATACATCATCCGCATCGCCATCGTCGTCGTCGTCGTCGTCGTCGTCGTCATCACCGCACTCGGGGCGGGCGGGCGGTGCAGCTTGCTGGTCTGGCCGCTGGGCAGCTTGCTCGTTGGGTCCGCGGCTTCGACTTTACCGTGCAACGTACCCTTTCAGCTGCCCATCATCGTCATCATCATCGTCATCGTCAGCGTCATCATCAACATCACCATCATCATCGTCGTCGTGATCGCCCTCGCCGTCGTCGTCGTCGTGGCCGTCGTCGTGGCCATCATCATCAACATCCTCCTCATCCTCCTCGCCGTCGTCGTCAACATCACCGTCGTACCAATATCGTCATTATGGTCTTCATCATCATCACCAGCATCATGACCACCGCCGCCATCATTAGCATCATCAACATCAGCATCACCAGCACCAGCATCGTCATCATCAGCATCATCACCATCATCATCATCATCATCATCATCATCATCATCATCATCATCATCATCATCATCATCATCATCATTCTTATTATTGTACTGATTATCGTTATTATTCGTATTATTATCAGCAGCATCATCATCATCATCGGCGGGATAATCGTAGTCGTCGTCATCGGCATCGTCAACATTGTCGCCCCCGTGTGCCAACACGAATGTGCATTATCCTACTCTGTCCGATGCCTGTGGTCATTTTGGTTCCCTTGCTCGGCCGATTTTGGACAATGGTTGGGCGCAGATGCTGGCCCTTGGGCCGTATGCCCTCGATGCCGCGCGGCGGCGGGCCAGCAAAGTGCTTCACGAATGCGATCTCCTCGGCCCGCGCCTGGCGCTGCAGGCGGACGAGGCCGAGTTCGAGGGAACGCTTGTGCAGGTCGCGGCGGCCGCGGGCCTCAGCGTGGACCAGGCAGTGGCCGAGGAGGCAGTGCAGAAGCGGCTGATGCGTTCCATGACTGACCTGAACGAGCCATGCTGGAGGACGCTGTGGCGTGCCTCAGGGTGGCGGCCAGCCGAGGTGCGTCCGAGGCCCCGCCGCCGTTGGGGGCCCCACCGCCGCTGGGGGCCCGTGCGATGGTGGGGACCCGCTTCGTTCGGAGGTGCCGGGATTCGGTGGAAGTTTTGCCTGGCCACGCTGTTCGAAGAGATGGCAACACCTTCGCTTGGGAGCGCGGCCCTGCATGGACCCGGAGCGGGCGAAGGACGGCATCACGGGCCGCACGCACATCAACACGGTGAGGTCGCAGGTGCTGGCATGGAGGCAACGCGCACGTGGCTCTTGCGCGGGGCCGCGTGACCCCTGACGTCGTGCACTTCATCGGGTGCGTGTATGCCAGAGTCGCCGAGCCGTGCGGGCCGACGGTGTCCAACCAGGCCCTGCGCGCCATGGTGTGGGCAGAGCGCGTGGCAGGCGCAAGCCAGAACGACGCGCTTTCCGCTCGACCCGAAGCCCAGCAGGTCTTCGCGAACGCGGGGGTGCTCTTCGGAGCGGGCATAAGCCCGACGACGAGGGCATCGCGGCTCCGCCTGGTCATGGGCGAGCACCTCGCGCGGTACTTACACAGGGTGGCGTGGCACCGCCTTGTCAAGGTGTGGGCAGTGCTCCGCTACGAAAGCCACAGCTGGTTCTTCGGGCCATCTTGAGCGTCTTCGAGCGATTGTTTTACGTTTTGGGGCACTCCTGGACAGTCTTAGGGGCCTCCTGGAGCCCTCTTGGCCCATCTCGGGGCCTGCGCTGGCCCGAACAGCTCATGCAGGAAACCGCGACGGGTCCCAAGCGGCACGCAGGAAACCAGCAGAAATTTCGGAGTTTTGGGCCCAGGCCTTTTACAGACTCCTGAGGATCGAGGGCTAAGGCTCAGGGGATTGGGCAAAGAACTTGAAGACACCCCCCATTCGTGCCCAGTGGCACGGTAGGATACATTGCTCCACGGTCAGATTGCAACACCGAATGCAATATCGAAATTTTTGGGTCGCCCACGCTGGGAAACAGACGCGTGCAGACAGCGAATGTTACCGCAGTTGTGCATGCCGTATTTCTCTCACCATCTTCACGCCCTCCTACTGATCTCTCTTTATTCGCATTCCAGCTCACCCCCTATCGTTTGTAGTCCATGCTCGCCCTTATTCCCCCTCCTCCTTCCCATTTTCCTCACCCACCCCTGCCCTCTCCTCACTCCTCCCACGTGTTTTCCTCGTCGGCGCCTCGTCGCACTCAGCGTCGTGTCCGCGCCCCCCCAGCGCATCATCTCGGTGCCGGCGTTCCTCCTCCTCCTCCTCCTCCTCCTCCTCCTCCTCCTCCCCCTCCTCCCCCTCCGTAACTATTGTGGCTCAAGATGCATGTTCCCCCTGGGAACGAAGTGGATGCCGCTAGTCCGCGGCTAGTTCCAACCTCTCCGCCCGGTCCTTTCCAGGCGTGGAGCGTCGCGCCAGCGCGCGACGCCGCTTTGCAGTGCTTCCCTAAAGCCGCCGTGTTCGATGGGACCCAGCGGTGGCGATCGGCCGAATCATGTCTCTACCTCTCGGGAGCAAAAGAAGGAGAAGAAACATAAGGACGAGAAAACAACAAAAACAGCAGCGTGAGAGATCCGACTCTCGATCGCGTCTGTCGGCCCGCAATTCATCACATGCCCCTCCTGGCTCAGTGCGCTAACGTGGCGATCGTTGTGATAAAGATGGCGCTCGTGAGCATCATGTATCGCGTGATGCCTCTGGCCATGGTCAAGGCGCTCCCAGTGGCGCTCATGGCTCTGGAGGTCCTGCCAGTGTCGGTCGTTCTGGTGTGGGTTGGTCTGGACCTTTTCATTGTTGAGGCCGCTGCCGTGGAGATGGACGGCAGTCTAGGCGCGGTGGGTGCGACTTCTTTTCGACGTTCTCCCCCCCCCCACATGTCCGCAGTTCCGAAGACTCCGATCGCAGGCATGGCGACCCCACCGCTGCCCTGCCCGGATCCTTGGATGCAGGGTTACTTCGATGCCATAGAAGGTTCGGCCATCCAAGAGTTCACCGCTGCAGCTTCTGGGTCTTTCAAGTCCAGTCTCCCACTGGCGCTCAAAGACGCCGCGGGCCCTCAGCTGTCGAAGTTGGAGCAGCAGCTTCTGGAACACATCGATGAGGTCAAGCACAGAATGGCCAGCATGGAAGATAGGACGTCGGCGAATGAAGGACTGGTCGCCAAGATGGAACGCTGTCTTCAGCAACGGGAACAAGGACTGGATTTGGCGAAGCAGAGGCCGCAGTCGGAGCCTGTGCGCAGCGCTGATCGGGATCGTGGTCCTGATCGTACCATTATTGTTGCCCGCTCTCCCGAGCCCGCTGCCAGGTCCGCCGTGCTCGAATCGCTCGGCCCTTGGCTGCAGGACGTCGGGTGCGCCGAGAACTTCGAGTGCGCTGTCATTGGGGGGAACTCGGGCAACATCTTCACCGTCGCTTTTGCTTGACCCATGGCCGTCTCAAAAAAAAAGTCGCAAGCGTGCCCGGGCTGGCCTCGAGCCCGCAGCTGATTGGCGGAAACTCGCGGCTTCCAGCCCCGCCGGCAGGCAAGTCCCCCTGTGCGTCGGCGTGGACAAGAGCCGCAAGGTCATCTTGCAGGAGGTTGCCTGCAAGAAACCCCAGCGCGCACTGGAGGGCGAGTTGCAGCTGCGGGTCTCCGTCGACCGGGGGGGCGGCCAGTTGCTGCCACGCTGGGGCCCGCTTGCCCGCGTTCTCGCGGCCCCCCTCTCCATCCCCGCGGTCGAGTGGAAGGCGGCGGCGCTGGGATATATTTGAGTATCGACGTCTATTCTGGTCAAACTGGCGGAGCGTGTCTTCTCTAAGCGGGCGGCGCAGTTGTCTGGGTCACACATTCTTCGGTCTCGCTCAAGTCAGGCACGTCGCGCGATATGCTAGCTCCCTTTTGCACTTCCACCCTGCGACTCAGCCGCGCAGGCTAGCGCACTTGAAGCGGTTGGCGACTCTTGACGCCAGTGCCGCTATCCAAGAAGCCCACGGTGCACGTGGCTGTGGATTGAGCTCTTCAACACAATCAGATCAAACATATCTTGTTTTCGCCATATGCTGAAGGCGAAGTTCGGTCGGGAGATGGCCTTGCCTTCGCGCCATCAGTTTTTGGGGCGCACGTGGCGCATGACGCCGCGGTCCCTGGTAGGGTTCTCCACTGCCGAGTTGCCGGCGGCAAGCTCAACTTCACCATTCATTGGCACGCGCGCAATCATGAGACCCCTGGCGAAATGATAAAGTTCATCCATCTGCGTATGAAGCCTCAGAAGCAGAGCCCCGTCGCTCTCCATCCTCGAGCACAGTCATGCTCGTCGGTGATTTCAAGATTGCTGGCGAAACTGGGGAGCGATCGACAGCGTTTGAGGCCTCGCCTACATCGTCCATTGCTGAGGGTCGTGGATCTACCTGTGGTGGGCGATGTTCGTCGGCTTCAGTTTTGCCCCAGTGCTCCGGGCGGGCGGCGTTCGTCGACGTCGCGGGCCTGCTGGCAGGGTGATGCGCCGTGGAGGCGCACATGGCGGCTGCTTACAGAGTTGGCCGGCGATCGCCCTACCCATTGGCATGCGAGCGCGAGTTCGGCGTCACGCATCGAGTCTTCACTGGCTCGGTCGGCTGGCCGATCTGCCAGACGTTTCCGAGTTGCTCGACAGTCGGCGAGCACGAGGGAAATTATCGCTCGCATCTCTCGGACCATTCCCCTGTCACCACCGTCTGGGGTGCTCGCGCGCATGTCCGCCATGAGTACGATGAATGAAAGCCAGACTCTCGCCGCCGTCCTCTCCCGCGCTCTGTCAACGATGGCCCCCTCTTCTCCAAGCTCATCGTCGAGCGTGAGAAGCTGACGAGGCTTGATCGACCGGAACGGGGCCCCCCATCGCCTACTCGAGCAGACCGCTCGGCGTCGACGTGCTGCTGCGGCTGCTGTGCGCGACCTCTCGTTCCAAACTTTTGCTACTGGCATTTTGTCCCGGGCTGCGCCGTGGAGATCTATGCGTAGGCTCGCGTGGCGACAGGACGTCAGATTGGCTCGGTGCATCCTGGCGCGGCATGAGTGGGCCCGGAAGTGCGTGGCTGTCGTCTAAGACACCGTCGCTTTCACTGACCCTAGGTTCCACGATCTGCACACCAGCCTTCAGAAGCAAGAAGCAGCAGCTCGAAGAAAGGCCCGCGAGGCCGCCGTGGAGGGTGCCCAGCCCCCCGCCCAGCGTTCCAGGCCCCTCGGGCAAAAACGCGCAGCTGCCCGTCGAGCGCAGACGTGGAAACCCTAAGCTAGGGGGAAAAGTCTGGCCGGCGCAACTGGTTTTGAAACGGCGGCCCCGTCGCGAGGCCCTCGCCGCGCACTGGGCACCCACATTTAGCGACGTGGCCGCTCTTCCTCGCGGGGCCCCGCGTTGCGCTGATAAGTGCGCGTCCTAGATGGACCTCATGGATCTCGCGCCGCCCCCCCCTCAGCTTCCCCAGAGGTTCCTGGATAAGGCGTCTTGGGCAGCTCCTGGCCCAGATGGGCCCCGCTGCGCGGCGTGGACATATGGGAAGGGAGTGCGGGTGCTGATGGGGGTGCTGAGGTATCTAGGCATGGGGGTTGTTGCGCCGCCATCATTCTCTGCGTCGTTTGCTGTCCTCACCCCGAACCCCCTCCAGACGGGCCCCCCGGAACCCGACGAAGACGGCGTCCTGCGCGCCCCCGAGGGCGCCCGTCCTTTCGGCTTCGAGAGCACGGCCAACAAGGCTATCGCTACTGCATCGAATGGGCGCTTCCAGAGAGTCGCGCAAAGAACAGGGGCCAAATCGCAGAATGGCTGCGTCCGCGGCCGCAACTTCCATCGCAACACTTGCGCCTTGGATCCGCGTGCCAGTTTGGCGAGTGCGTGGGCCCAGTCTGTTGGCAATGCAGCCCCTTCGCTCCTCGCCTTCGACTTCGCCCAGGCGTTCCCAACGCTTCGACAAGAGTGCTTGTTCTGCTACCTTCAGAGATATCGCGCCCCCTTTATCTCAGCAGCATCGATGCTATGCCGGCGCGGTGGCCGCCGACCCCTTCCCCCTCGATCTCGAGTGCTCGCTCGTTTCGCTTCGACCCACTCCTGGTGCCATTGGGGCATGTGCAGATGACATCAGAGCTGTTGCATGGCGTCGTCGCGCGCGCCGTCGTCCGGCGCGAGTCTCGGCGCCGGCAGAGATCTTCGCCAACCTGAGACTGAAGCCCGCGAAGCGCAAAAGTATTCCATTATGGGCCCCTCTGTCTGACGAGGTCGCCTCGGCGATCTTCCCTGGTTTTCAGGCAGCCAACGACGCGCGGCATTCATGCGAGGCGGTTGACAAGTGCATGCACCTTGGTTTCTGGCGCGGGCCTGGAGCTACACTTGACGACCAACGGGTTGCTCCTGATCTCAAGCATCAATACTCGTTCCGTTGCCACTAGTCAGGACGGCGCACCAGCAGATGCCGCGTTTCGCATGCACGGGCGCTCACCACTCTCTCGTACATCGTGCAGTTGTCTTGTGTCCCTTGGGCGTTGGGCCAGCGACAGCGCTTCC
Source organism: Prorocentrum cordatum (assembly GCA_963575745.1). Taxonomy (NCBI): domain Eukaryota; class Dinophyceae; order Prorocentrales; family Prorocentraceae; genus Prorocentrum; species Prorocentrum cordatum. Next base: position 148,059 of record CAUYUJ010022082.1, on the reverse strand, counting down.
TGTCGGCTCGTCTCCTACGTATTCCGGGTTCGATGCCTTCGGCCGCTGACATCTTCTGGATATGGAAGCTTGGGATGCATCGTTCTACGTCAGCGCGTGCGCAGGGTGCGGCATCTCTTGTGCGTGCACCTCTGGTCACGCTTGATCTTTGGCATCCCCAACTTGTGCAACATCGCCGGCTGGTGCAAGACATTGGTTGCTTCGGAACATGGGATGGCTTTCGCATGGCCCTGCAGTTTTGGAAGGATGCGCCGCTTGCTCTACGTTTTGAGCGCGCTGCTCTGGGCCCCCCTGGATATGCCGAGCTCGCTCGGGCTGGATATGTTGCTCTACGTTGCTTTCGTGGTCTTTTCTCTTCTCAACTGATTGAGTCTCTCGCCCCCGAAGGCGCGCCGCGCCCCACTGCTGCGATATCTGCGGCGAGAGAGGTGGCGCAAGACGACGCCCCTGAATCTAGACCTGTCCGCACAAATTCATGGCGGCGACCTTGGGAGCAGTTGCAGCCGACAGTCGGATTCTCTGTGATCCAAAGGTCGGGTGGTTGGAGGCAGGCGCCAATCGGGCTCGCCCTGACACAAAGGTCGAGTGCAGCGGCGGATGCAAAAAAAACGGCTGCTGCGTGTGCGGTTGTGTTGGGAGTCCCGCATCGGTCAGACATTACAGCATTGAATGTGGCCGTTGCCGCCATCTCGCTACTGTCATCCTCAAGTGTGATATCCCTGTTCTTCCTGCGTGGTGGGTCGGAGTGAAAAAGGACAGGCCATTGGGCCGCTCATGGCCATGCACCATTATGCGAGACCCATGTACTACAAAGCGACTGGTGACACATCTTACGGTAAAGCGTTGCCGTTGGTTGTTCCTGCTCGGCGGACCATGCGCCTGCTTCTCCGTGGTGCCCAACTAGAGCATGCACGCTGGCGTGAGTTGGCTCGCGTGCTGCTTGAAACGCGTGCTGATCCCCCCCGAAGCTGGTGCATCGGGATCTACGTATGGCGACGATGAGGGCTCGAACTCGCCCTCGTCTGAGTAGCCCCCCCGTCCTCTTTTTTTGAGGCCCTCTTTGAGACTCCCGTCTTGAGGCCGTCGGAGGGCGTGCATTGTCGGAGCCCTTTTTCGTGTCTTCGGAGGCTCATGGTTTTGGGCCATCTCTGGTGGGTAGGTATGCCAGCCTTCGGCGAGTTCGGGGACTCCCGCGGCCGCCCTGCCGCGCAAGTCTCGTTCTCCGACGCGCAGGCCGCCCCTCTTTTCTGATCGCAGTCAGTCTTATTGACTAGTTGACGGCTTTCCTGAATTAAATCACTGTCTGGACTCCGATAAGTTGTTTAGGCGGTGAGGCTCTGGAGCCTCAGCGTCCTATCTGTCAGAACCGTGGTTTTCCTGCTCTCGGAGCCTTGTCCTAGGGTCCAGGGGGTTTTGTGTGCGCCTCTTCCCTCGCTGTAAACGTCGAGGGGCAGGAGCCGAGGCAGCAGTTCAGTGGCAGAGGTCAGATGTTGGATGAGACCCTCCTAGGTACGCTCCGCATCCTCCGCCTCCTTCTCCTCCTTCTCCTGCTCCCCCTCCTCCTCCTCCTCCTCCTCCTTCTCCTCCTCCTCCTCCTCCTCCCCCTCCTTATCCTCATCATCATCATCATCATCATCATCATCATCATCATCATCATCATCATCCTCATCCTCATCCTCATCCTCATCCTCATCCTCATCCTCATCCTCATCCTTCTCCTTCTCCTTCTCCTTCTCCTCCTCCTCCCCCCCATGGCACCTTCCTGTTTCGCAATATAGCTGCTGGAGTTGCTGCTGGGGCGGGGCCACCCCAGAGGCCGATATCGAGGAGGCTGAGGGATTGAAAAAAACACATCGCCTGGGATCTTGGGACGATGCCGAAATCCACCCGAAATGCATCCCAGTGCCCATCCCGGGTTCCAAACGCATCAGTTTCTCGATCTGCGCCCAGCCGCTGCAACGAGAAAGGGTCCCGAAGGCAAGAAAGCCTCGATCCCTGATCCTCGAGGCTCCATCCTCGAATCATGCCCTCGGAGATCCGAAACAGCGAGGCGGGAGGGAAACCGTGAGGAGCAGCAACCGGGAGCGCGGTGGCGGGGGCGCTCAGGCGGACGAAGGCGACGACCTCGGCCCACTCGGCCTCGACGGCATCGGCGGGCTGTCCTCGGTGGGCGATGGAGGCCTCGCCCCTCGACGGTGTGGGAGGAGGGGGGGCAGCAGTAGAGGGCTTGGGGATGAGAAGAGAAGTTTCCCCTCCCCCCCTTCCTGGGGAACGCTGGGGGGGGGCTTTTCAAAATTCTAGGTTTTCAAATGTTTTCGTCGGTTTTCGACGGTTTCCCAGACTCGGGATGCTCTCCAGCAGTTGCGCTTCGCCGAGAGCGTTCCATGGGTGCCCGGATCGTCCCGAACGGACGCCAGAGGCCCGAATTACGACCCGAAAACCACCACGGGACCGGCCAGGGGTTCCTTGCTATCCCCTTTTTCTCTCCCCTCTCCCTCTCGCCTACCCTCTTGTAAAGTACAGCTTTGGTCCGTAGCCCAACCGTTCCAGCCTCGCCTTATCACCGATAAGACGCGAGAAGTCGTCAGCAGGTTTGAAAGAAGGCTTCGCCCTAAGGATTATTAGGCCTTTGTGGTGTCTCTGACATTGTTCAGGGATCCGATGCTCTGATCTGTCTCCCTTGTCCTCCCCCTCTCCTCCACCCTCTCCCCTCCCCGTCCTCTCCCGAAGGAGTGGGCGGGGGGGGGCGGGGGGGAAGAGGGCAAGGCTGGGGACAGGGAGGGACTGGGCAGGAAGGGGGGGGAGCAGGAGACGGGGAGGGGAGGGGAAGGCGAGCGCGATGTGATCCTCGCTGTCGGGGGGGATCAGAGGACGAGACAGGGGGCGGGGGAAGGGGACAGGACGGGCGGGGGGAGCAGCGCATGCTTGGCAGGGGTTCGCGAACAACGTCAAGTGCGGAGGCGATGGCACGACCCCACAAGAACAGAATCTCCGCACAGCGCCGTGGCCCCTTCTCCTCCTTTTCCTCTTCATGTGATGTTAGGTAATAATGCTGGCGGCTTTGGGCCGCCAGTGGTTTCAACGCAACACTTGCTGCCGCTGTCACTTGCCAGGGCCCTCTTCTTTTTTTAATTGTGTATGTTCGCGCACATGTGCGAGTCCCGTGCACGGCTGCCGCGACATTCGAGTCGGTACTGGCGAAGCGAGCGAGCCTTCAGGTGATTCACTTTTTGGGGGGAAAGAGGTCCTTGCAGAAGGTCCAAGGGCCGCAGCCCCAACATCATGCTTGTTTCACAGCGTGCAGCCCTATCCTCGGGACATGCTTCGCATCTTTGATCGTCTTCTCACGAGGGCCCCCGGAGCCCGAACACAACAATCAACATTTGGTCGTCGTGATTTTTCTTGACGCGAGGGGGCCTGGGGATCAGTAGCACGCTGCAGCCCCTCCAGCTCAGGGGCAGCGTTACTGAGGGGGTGATATGCTTCGGGGGGTTGCATCGACCCCTAATCGCCCACTCATCGCAGATAGGAGCCTGATGGCCCGCCCCACCCAGGAACGTTTGGATTCGCGATCGACGGTGTGAAAGGCCGTGCACCCCCCTGGGCCAGTTCCCCCCCGAACGTTGCCCCTCGCTCTCTCATCTCTGCAGACAGGCCCGCAGCCCCTCCAGCTCGAGCGCTGCCCCCTTGGCCCGCTGCCGCGCCCCCGCGCCGCCTCCGCCCCCCCCCCCCCCCCTTCTCTGCAGAGGGCCCCGCTGCCGGTGAGGGCACCTCGGGCATGCCCACGGAGCCGAAAACTTAGGAAAGCAAGTCAGAACCCCTGGGTGCAAGCAAGCACAGTTTGGGGAAAGTGTCAATGAGGTAATCCCCGGATTGCGTTACTGCATCTTTGGAAGCGTTCTCCTCCGCGGGAAGGATTGCCCAGGGCCAGCGCTAGGACACCCTTTTCTATGATCTGCAACCGTGGGGTTCAGGTAGTGCTTGTTTCGATTCCCGAAGCGCCCGCGGATGTTTGATGTCCCTGGTGGTCTTCGGAAGCCCGTCGAGGCACCCACGGGCCCAAGCTCGTCAACAGATCGCCGTCGTCCCTCGAAAATCTCGGTCTGTGATCCTCGAGGGCAGGCATGTCGGAGATCAGCGCGGATTTGGCGCTGGGTCCCTCTCCCCACACCATGGCGGCGCCTCTGGCGCCGACCGTGGGGCAGATCGCCGACGCAAGCCATTTCCGCTCGGATCTCCCGACGCTTATTCTTGTGCAGTTGCCATGCCCCTGACGCTGCGATTGCGCACGACGTGGACCCCCGGAGGTCTCAACCGGTTCTTCGGGACCGGCTTTCCACCCTGGTCCGTGAAGTGATCTTGCCCCAAACCCGATGTTGATTTTCATTCGTCGCGCGAGGAGATTCCTATGTGGGTTTTCTGAGGGGCGTCCCACGGGCAATGCTAGGGGGAGGACGGTGCGGCTTCGCTGTTGGGGGCCGATCGCCGACCCATCGGCGATATACATCTCCGATTCAAGGTCGACGTTTGCCCTCCCTGAGCCGGTCCCCCGTCCCCGGTGGTGTTCGGGCCCTTCCTCAGGCACACGGCAGCCGTGCGGGACGATCCCGGCACCCCCCGGGAACGCTCCTCGGCGAGGTGCAGCTGCTGGGGAGCATCCCTCTGGAACGCCCGAGAATTCCGAACCTCGAGCCCGGCTCCCCTCCACGTTGGGGGCCCTCGGCGGGCAGCGCGTTCGCCGGCCAAGCCCGCCGCCGCGCGAGCCGGGCCCCGCCGATGCACGCCGCGCCGGCTCCGCCGCCGTGCGCTGCCGCCGCGGAGCGGGGGCCTCCTGGGCGGCAGGCCCTCGGGGAGCCTTCGGTCGAGTAACGCTCGCGCGCAGCTCCCAGGAGGCGCTTGTGAGGCTCGTGCGCAGGGCCGGGGAGCTCCCAGGAAGCTCCCTTCGCTCGTGCTCAGCTTGCCTCGTTCCCGCACATCTCTTTGGCAGAGCTTGGATTCTCTCCATGGCTCATCAACGGCATGAACCAAAAAATCAGAGCACCGCGCGGATTTCTTGGATCTGTGCTGGAGCCCCCCTGGCGGCGCATCCGACCCCGCCCCTGGCGCGCGGAGCGCGCCAGGGAAGGGGGGCGGCTCAGCGCAGATCCAAGGAATCCGCGTGGACCTCCAAGAATTTACCTTTATGCCGTTTCTGTTCCTCTTTCAATCTTAGCGTTTTGCCAGCGGTTTGGACTCGTGGCCTCGGTTTGGCTCGTGGAGGGGAAGGTTCTGACGTGACAAAGCCACCGTCTGATGTGTGTGTGGGGGATTCGAGGATTCAAGATGCTTGTCGTTTTGTCCAATGTTTTAGCCTGTCGGAGGCTTTTCGTCGCTACGGCCAGACACCGTTCCGAAAGTCTGGTAGCAATGCACCAGGGGGGGCACGTCTGGTGGTGGACCTGTGAAGGAGGAGAGTGGATATAATAGAGAGGAGGAAGTCGGCGGCGAGCCCAGGGGGTAAGTCAGAGGGGGCAGGCTTTCTCAGAAGGCTCAGAAGGCCTCCGGCCTTCTGAAAAGTGTTCTAAGCCTTCTTCGCAGACAGATGCCGCTTCTCAGAAGGCCAGAGGGTTTCTGAGAAGCTCCGACGCCTTCTGAGAAGGCTAGCCCCCTCTCGCTTTTCCCCGGGCTCGCCACCAATGAAGACAAGCTAGCACAGCGTGGTCGCGCATTGGGTCTGATAACTGAAAGTTACACCACTACACCATCACACGATTATCTGGAAATGGTGCTAAGCATACATCCTTACACCATTACACCATTATGATGAGTGGTGTAAGCGCTGCACCGTTACATCATTACACCATTACTATAATGGTGTACGGTTTACACCATTACACCGTTACATCTGTCTGAGAAAGGGCATGCGCTTTACACTATTACACCATTACACCATACCATTCTACCACCACGAAACTTAGTACAACGATGGGTGACATTCCATTGCGACGATGTGATGTTCGACACATTTCCGCAAGGATGTCTAGGGGAAAGCGGACGAACAGGGCTCCCAGAGGGCTCTGTGGACACCCCCCAAGGATCTTTAGGCGGGGGTTGGGAGACCGCATTTGGCGATTCCTTTGAAATCTCGGAGACGGCCGAACATGGCTCCAAGAGGGGTTTTGGGAAACGTCTCCCAAGGGATTCTTGGGGGGTTGTGGATATGCATGTGGCGATTCCCTTGAAAGCTCGGAGACGACCGAACAAGGCTCCAAGAGGGTCCTGTGGAAAACCTCCCCTTAAGGGTCCTTAGGGGGGGGGGTAGAAAGCATGTGGCGACTTCCTTGAAAGCCCGGAGACGGCCGAACAGAGCCCTAAGAGATCATTTTGGAACCCCTCCCCCTCAGGATCCTTCAGAGGGGGTTTCTGTGGAACCGCATTTGGCGATTCCCACGCCAGTTCAAGACGGCCGATCAGGGCCCCACGAGCCAAGAGGACCCTTAGGATTCTCCCCTGAGGATCCCTAGGGAGGTTATTATTATGATTTGTATCATTAGTTAATACTATTATTAAGTATATTAGTACACCAGTAGTAGATTGAGTATCCTTCTTTTTCCTCCTAGCAGGTCACCTCGATGGGAAGGGGTGCTGGGGGTGGAAGACCAGACGTCCGACTAGGCCGAATTTCCCGACGCGGCGCCCCTGGAGCCCCTGGCCCCGCCCCACGCGTACCAATAGATCGTCTCGGACAGCCTTCCAATTTCCTCTCCTGGGCCTGTGAGAGCGGCCCGTTGGGTTCCGCGGTTACGAACGGACGAGTGGCGTGGAGTCTTCCCGACGCCCAGACATCTGAGTGTGCAGTTTGGCGTCTTCCTTGTCCGAAGACAATATCTGCTGCGCGCCATCTGGAGGGACTTTCAAGAGATCGCGCTGGCCCGTTTGGTTAGAATTGTCGCTGGGATGTCCGTCCTGCTTTTCCCCCCTTGCCCGATTGCACCAGGAAGACGGACACACTTGTTGTGCCAATGCTCAGCGCTCTGCCCACGCGTGGCCGCGTGCGCTGGCCCGCGGCACATGTTTCCAGCGGGTGGTTTCCGCAGGTTCCGCGTATGAGCCACGCCATGCGCGGCGTTCCAGAAGAGGCCTCGCCTTCGATGGTCGGATGAGTTGACATCTCTTCGGCAGCGGATGGCGGCAAAAGGGCGGCGGAAGGCAAATCCAAATTGAGGCCGCCTCGACGGCGGAAGCAGGCGGACGTTGGCGGAAGTAAAAAACGGCTTTCGAGCAGATGCAACCGTTTCTTGATTCAGGGCTTCGGGACTCGACCATGCATGTGCCCTCGCCTGCATGTGATCCTTGAATATCTCGGAGTGGAATGTTGCGGGTTGTGGGTGTGTGTCGTGCTATCGGATGGGGGTCACTGCTCGAACGGGAGCCCCTCTTCGGGGTCCGACAACTCGTGTCCGCACCCATCGCGCCTTCATTGCCTTGCCGTTCCCCATTCCTCCGAAAGAGTTTGAGTGCGTATTGTGCTTTCATCACCATGTGCGTGTCTGTCCAGCCTCTTGGTGTTCGGTGTCCTCCTACCGCCGGCCGAGGTGGAGCCGGGGACCTCTCCCGACGCCCCGGGGGAGGGCTCGACAAGGACGTTGCACCGCTCGGGCCCGCCAGTCGGCGCCGCCGCCGCTCCGGGGGGCGGCTCGGGGCGCGAGGTGAGAGGCTGCCTGGGCGGCAGACAGGTGTTCGAATAACGAAAGACTTTGGAGAGAAGTATAGGCACATGCACAGAGAAGCGTATACTGCCATTCAAGGGACTGTGCACTCTATTTGGTGCAATTGATTTTGTCGTTCGAGTTGACAAATCCCATGTTTTTGTAAACGTTCCACCCACCCGCCCGCAACTGGGTTTGCAAAATCCATGCGGCGGCGATTGCGATGAGTGCTTGGCGTTGGCTGGTGCGTCTCTGCGGCCGCGCTAGCAAGCGCGCGCTCGCGCGCACAGCGGCCAGCTAGTTTGACGCGACCGACGCGCGGCCGCGGCGGCGCTAACCGCTGGGTACTTCCCAGCGGGCACTTCAGTGCGAGTCGGCGGCTCGGGCGGGTGCGGTATCATGGCGACGCCGGCAGCGGTAGATAGTATTATGAGGACGGCAAGGCCAGTGACGGCGCCGATCTTTATCACGCCCGCCGATAGCGATGACGACGTCCTCGCGTCGGCGAGTAAGTCTCCTGAAGCAGTTCGACATGCGCGCGCGGCCGACGCGCGCGATTGGCCCGAGTGGTACTATTTGACGGGCCGTGCCCCACCCCCCCCCCCCTCCCCTCACCCCCCAACGCGCGCGCAAGGGCGCGCGAATGAGTTGAACGTCCGTTTCGCGACATGTCGGCGAAACGGATGGCTTCTTGAGAATCTGCAAAAGCGTGAGCGCAGGTATTTTCTGTTGAAAGCTGACGTTGCAAAGCGGCGCATGTTTTGTGTTACGCGTTCGGGGCATTCGATTTTGAAGTCCTTGCGACACCGACGGTGTTCAAGGATTTCCGAACGCGCGCGACGACGCGCGCGCGTGCACTTCGTATCGTTTGTTGCGAGGGCTTTATGCGACAGCGCGCGGGCGAGGGCGTTCGAATGCTTTTGACGCGCGCGTGTGCGAGGCCAATATGGAAGCATTTCTTGACAACGTTGACCAGATTGGGTTTTCTTAAGAATTCGCAGGGGCGCGGGCGCGAACTTTGTTTGACACTTCTTGATGCAAAGCTATATTCGTTTATATGTTTCGCGGCGCTCGGTTTTGAAATCCTTTCGAAACTTGGGTTTTGAAAGATGTTGGCGTTCGCTCGCGACGACGTGCGCGAGTGTACTTCGCCCAATCTGTTGCCAGGGATTTTTGGTGACTGTTGATTTCGGATAAACGAGAGCGCTTGCATAGCATGTTTGGCTGAGGATGGCGGGGGGCGGCGATGCCAGTCGGCATGGAATGGACTGAATTGAGATGTAAAGTGGACAAGGGGTCATAATCATGCACGAAGCTCACATCGCGAAGGGGGGTGGAATCTGTTAGTTTTTGTTTGAAAAGTATGTGGTGGAATCTGCGCCATGCAGTCTATGTGGCGCAATCGACGCGGTGCAGCCTGCGCGGTGCAAGAGATTCCTGTTCGCAGTGCGTTGTCAATTCCATTGCTGGCGCTGTCTGTCGTGGCGCGCTCTCTTCAATCTGTTCTGTGCAGTATACGTAGGCCAACCAATAGGGCGTAATATACGTGGTGCAATCTATGTGGTGCAGCTCGCGTTGCTGAACTTGAAATTCTCGACTCCATTGCTCGCGCAATCATCCCACCCACCCACCCGCAGTTTGGTCTGCAAAACCCATGCGGAAGCGATTGCGATGAGTGCTTGGTGTTGGCTGGTGCATCTCTGCGGCCGCGCGAGCACGCGCATGCTCGCGCGCGCAGCGGCCACTCGTTTGGCGCGGCCGACGCGCACGCGGTGACGCTGACCGCTCGGCACATCCCAGCGGGCACTTCAGTGCGAGTCGGCGGCTTGGGCGGGTGCGGTATCATGGCAACGCCGACAGCGGTAGACAGGATGATGATAGGTGCGATGCACGCGACGATGCTGACAGCGACGACGGGGCAGCCAGTGACTGCGCGGACGCTGCTCACGCCGACGACGGTGACGACGTCTTCGCGTCGGTGATGAAGGTTTTGAAAAGAATTCGACATGCGCGCGGCAAACGCGCGAGAGTGGCCCGCATGGTATTATTTGACCCGGATCGTGCCACCCCTGCACGCGCGCAAGGGCGTTCGAACGATGTCAGCATGCGCGCGCGAAGCCCGCTTGGTAGCATTGATTGATAATGTTTTAAGACCTATGGGTATTCTAAGAATTCGCAAGAGCGCGCGCGCAAGCTTTTTGTTTGGAAACCCTTGTTGCGAAACCTGTTTTTGGAAACTCGATTCTGAAATTCTTGCGAAACCGAGAGTTGTTGAAGGATTTTGGCATGCGCGCGGGTCGACGCGCGCGTGCGGACTTCGTCCATTTTTTGCCAGAGAATTTCGAAAACTGATGATTTGTGATAAACGGCAGTGCGCGCATATATTTTTGTTGCAGGGGACGGCGGGGGGGGATACCGGCCCTCTGGGATGGTGCGACTTCATATTTTCGGATGGGCGATGTAGCAGAGTCATATGTCACTTGCACTACGAGAAAAAAAAAGGGGTTGATAATCTGGGCGGGGGGGGGGTGGAGTCTATTCCGTTTTCAGAAAGGGGAATAGACGCGGTGCAGGCGCACCGATCATGGTGCAATCAAGGTTGTGATCGATCATGAAGCGCACCGCAGGCGCGAAAATATGTTCGCACAGTATTCCAACGGCGGCGACGGGCGGCGACAGGCGGCCACGGGGCGGCCACGGGGGCCACATGGCCGCCAGACCGAAGACACGGCCCCTTTTCTGCAGGACAGAAGGAAGAGCCCCATGTGCAAGCATTGTGCGGGGAACATGTGAAAATATGGGACATGGGGGGGATACAAAAACCAAGAAAACGTTGAAACATATGGGGGGTCCTGGCATTTGTGTATATTTGTTTGTGTTTCTTTGGGCCTCGCAGATTTCTTGGATCGGCGCTGGGGCCCCCTATCGGCGCCTGCAGCGCCGCCACTGGCGCGCCCTGCACGCCAGCGAGTATGGCCCGGCGCAGATCCAAGAAATCTGCGCGGACCTCCGAGACATGATGTCAATGCTCCCTGTTGCTTCCATGTTCGGGGCGCGAGATGGGCGGCTGCCTGGGCGGAAGACAACATCGAACTTCGAGGGTCGTTCTGTGCTGTACTCCACCACACGACGGAGTGGACGCATACTGCGCCCGCGAGGCCCGAGGTGTGCCGGTGCTCCCTGGGGATCCCGCGAATCCCGCCTCGTGTCTTCGACGGGTGGTGGTTGCATACGGCGGCCGCCAGGCCTAAAGTGCACTGGTGCTCCCCTGGGATCCTGCCTGGCGTTCTCGGTTGGGGATCGCCCGAAGCAGGATAGTTCATTGGTTTGTGACTACGTGGGGGCCTCCGGGGAGGTTCTCCGTCGCCACGGCTGGATTCCATTTGAATTCGTGGCTCCAGCGCACCCCAGGAGTGGTGGTGGGGGGACTCCTTGAACGAAAGCAGGAATCAGGGGCACACCCCTTCGCGTCGTGAAGCGTTCTCAACACGAGGTTTCCTTCGTGTTTGGCCTCTGGGTGCCCCGGGGGGGCCGTCACAGAACGGCTCGGTATGAAAAGCCGGCTTCCGGTAAAGGGGTCGAGGTCGAGATCTCTGGAGCATGTGGGTTTGGGGGGCGCCGACGACGCGCCCCCCCCGCTCCCCTCCCTTCCCCCTTTCTTTGCCCCGACGCCTGCAGGGCAGGCCCCCTCGCTCCCCACTGCTCCCCCTGGGGGCCCTCTGCCCTCGGGGGCCCCCGCATTGGCGGACCCTTCCCGCCGAGAGAGGCTTCGACCTCTTCCGGAGGGAGCAGACGCGGCGCATCCGCGACAGGCTCCATGGCTCCGCCGTCCACCCTGCTGCTCCCTCCATCCTCCGCAGACCCCCTCGCGTCGCCAAAACATTCATTGCGACGACGGGTTTTCAGCCACCGGGCCTCAGGGCCGTCAGAAAACGGCCCAGGATGGAAACCTGGGCCAGGGAAGTGGTCTACACCTCCAGAGGTCTGAGCTGCTGAATTATATGCTGCGTCGGAGGTCCTGCGTCCCTCCCTCCTCTCGTCCAGATCCCGCTCCTAGCCCCCATCCCATCATCCAGCCGCTCTTCCTCGTCCGCGACCCTCCTCCTCCTCCTCCTCCTCCTCCTCCTCCTCCTCCTCCTCCTCCTCCTCCTCCCCATCCTCCTCCTCCTCCTCCTCCTCCTCCTCTTCCTCCTCCTCCCCCTCCTCCTCCTCCTCATCATCATCATCATCATCATCATCATCATCAGCATCATCATCAGCATCATCATCATCATCGTCATTATCGTCATCATGATCGTCATCATCAACCTCATCAGCATCATCATCATCATCATCATCATCATCATCATCATCATCATCATCATCATCATCATCATCATCATCATCATCATCATCATCATCATCGTCATCAACATCGTCATCAACATCATCATCATCATCATCATCATCATCATCATCATCATCATCATCAGTATCACCAGCATCATCATCAGCAGCAGCATCGGCATCATCATTATCATCATTACCAGCAGCAGCACCAGCACCAGCATCAGCACCAGCAGCACCATCATCTTCATCATCATCATCATATTCATCATCAGCATCATCATCACTATCAGCATCATGATCTTCATCATCATCATAAATGTCTTATGCATCTTCACATTAATATTCATCTCCTGCTTCACCTTCATCATCACCACCATCATCAGCAGCATCATCATCGTGCTGGTCCCTACTCCGTCCCCTTGCCTCCTCCCCGTTCGCAGCCGCCGGTGCATCCCTCCCGTTGTTTCTGCCCGTGGACTTTATTCCTTAGCCCGGTTTGTACTCCTCATGCTTCAACAAATTCTTGCTCCATTTCTGCCTTTTCGCCCTTGGCAAACACGATCAACGAAGCCGTTGCGTTCTGGTGATGCAGGAACATGCGATGTGCACAGACTAGAACAGCCAAATAAACGTCAAACCCTGAAACTGCAGCGGCGTGCGTCGGCTAGAAACAAGAAAAGCAAGACAGATGGGAGCACCACATACTCAAGAGTATGCTGCAGCGCCTCGGTGTGGACATAAACAGGCTCTCACCGATCCTCACAACGAGCAGGTATGGCCCTTAGCGAGGGCGTACAGTGCACTGGGCTTCTGTGATTGTGCCCTGAGCTCGATTCGGGCCAACGTAAAGATGCCCTTCGAGCTGGATTGCCCTCGCTGCAGCCTGAAACGGTGCTGAGGCCGAAGGTCCTGGCGGTCAACACGCTCGCAGCGGTCGACTCGCTCGGTAAGTAACTGTCCTCCACCACCGCCACTTCTCAACCACCGCCCCCCCCTCCGCGTGTCCAAGCCAGCAGTGCGCCAGACCAAGCGCTACCTGCTACAACGCTACCTGCTGCAACGGGTACCCAGGGCCTGCTCACCTCCCAGGTCTCTGTCGGGATGGAGCTGACGGGGAGAGTAGGGACCAGGGGCCGAGACGCCAGATCGAGGATTTTCTGTTCATGGCCCAAGCGGGCCAGTGCGAAGCCTGGCCTGGTCCCCGATTCCCAGAGCAGCCTGGCCTCCGAGTTCGACATGACCGTGGCGACGATCCCGTAGCCCCCGCAGTCGAGGACGTTCGACCCTTGGCGCCCGTGGCGTACACCACGTTCGAGATGGGCGCCCCAGGGTCCACGTAGAGCCCCATGAGCCCACACCTCATCACCCTCCACTCCCTGTGGGCACTTGGCCACCAACGACGCGAGCCCCCAGGGCCCACCAGCCCCTCGTCTTGACGAGCAAGCCGGAAGATGTGCTGCAGGGCCGCAAGCCAGTGACGGGCCAGCAGGGCCGCAAGCCAGTGACGGGCCAGCAGGGGCCTAGGCCCCCCCCCGCAGCTTGACACACCGAGCCTTGGACCAGGTAGAACACGGGGGGCCTCCCAAGATGGCGTCCACGTAGCCCAACTTGACCTGCCTCCAGAGCTTCTGGAAGGTCTCGGGGAGCGTGAGGTTCCACAGGGGGTCCCGAGCAAGGACACACGAGAGCACCAGGATATTCAGGTCGTGCTCGGCCGCCAGGGCCTTGGACCACTCCTTGAGATCCCCAGGCCGTCGTGGGCCCGCGAACAGGTGCATGATGGCTGAGACCTTTGGGTCTTCCTTCTTGGCCTCCAGAACCTTCTGAACCCAGCCCTTGACGGTGTACCCCTCCTCTGGATCCTCGGTCTCCTCCTCTAGCTTCCCAGACTCCCTGACGTTCTTGGAGACGGCCCAATCCTCGTCGTTCTCACCCGTCAGCTGGCCACTCTCGTCGACGCCATCATAGTCCTCCCTAGAGCCCCCACGCCACAGATCACAGCTGCGGACCAACGCTCGGCCTACGCAGGTCATGTTGATATTCGTAAGGATGTGGACGTTGTGGGATCTTCCCATGACTAGGCGGCGCCACATGGGGTAGATCCAGTCAGAGGCCTGCGCTCTCTCTCGGACCTCCCACGGCAACGCGTCCAAAATCAGGCCTGCTCGGACAGGCGGCATTGCCTGCCAGGCCCACATCCACTCGGCAACCTCCACGGACGTGAAGGCATTGCTCTCGTCGAAAGCGGCAGCGCAAAGAAAATCGTCGGGCACGTGCAAACTGGCGAGGGCGGCCCCGCCGTGGCGTGCTCCTCTCTCTTGCGGACGTCTAGGAACATAGAGTTTGAGGCCACTATCATGATGATCTTACGCTGTTTACTGGGGTCTTGGGCACCACGGAGAACCCCGCAACTGCGTTGACCTCCTCTCTGAAACCGAAGTTCCAAAGGGTAGGGGCCATATCCTTTCGAAGAGAATAGCGTGCATACTCCATGTCAGAGCCCCCGACAAAACCGAAACGCTGTTCCAACTCCTGGAATATCAATTGGCTCCTGGAGTCAGGTGCAGCAGCGAAATTGGACCCGGTGGCATAGAAAGAGGCCTCCTCGGAGCTCAAGGCGTCTAGCATGCACGCTCGTCGGGGGTATGAGGTCTCATCTACAGCATCGGCACGCAAGCTCTCGTGAGCAGCCTTCAGCTTGGAACCTAGGTATGACAAGGCCGCATACTTCACAGGTTCGTTTACGGCGCGGGCGCCTGTCGGGCAATCACCCCGGCGCGCCTCTCGGATCCTCGCCGCCACGCGTAGAGCCAGACGATGGACCCGATTGTGATGGGACTGCGTCTTCAGAAGACGGTCGGTATCTCCGCAGTCCGTGGTGAGCATGCGGCAGTCTCCCTTGTGCATGGCGTTCATGGTTGGATGAACTCGTTGGCCAAGCGCCACAGGGTAACCTTCTTGACATATCTCTGGCGGATGCTGCTCGACTCGCTCTTCGAGGGAATCGGCTTGGCCACCCGGGGGGGTCGGGTACAGCATGGCACCAGGTGCCGTGCTCAACAGCTCGCGCAGCCCGTCGGTCTCCGTCAGCACCGCCTTGGAGACCCAGCGGCCACGCTCAACTCCCCCGCCAGTCGCTGCCAACCTGGCTGGGGGCCTCGGCAGCTGTCACTCCTCTCCACCCTTCCTGTCCCCCTGAGGAGGCAGGATCACTCTTTTTGTGAAAGCTCTCCTTCTTGCCCTTACCGTCGCCCTTACCCTTCTTGCGCGCCTCGGCTGCCACCCGCTTGTTCCTCTGGTGCTCCGCTTTGCTGTGCGACGTCGCACTCTGGACCAACCAGCTCGGCGCGACGTCCGTCTGGCTGCCTGGGGGAGCCACGCCCAACATGTGCAGGGCTCCTGTTCGATCTCCAGGGCGGCTTTCATACATATAGACAGCCAACCTGCGAAATGAAAGCTCCATCAGGTCATTGGTCCCCAGGAACTTCATCAGGCCATCCTCAGACGTGCAATATCTGACGGCGAAGTCCACCGTCGTGGCAAGGGTCCATAGATCGATCCACACTGGCGATGAGCGACTGCCGACGTACCGTGATGGCAACCAATCTCGGATCGACGTGCACCCCTCTGCCCTCATGGATCGGTAGATCTCGGCCCCTGCCCGCTGCATGTCTGGGGGGAGCGAAGCCCCCCATCTCGTCTCCTGGCTGCCGCCCGCCGCCTCCGTCAGGCCGCCTGTCCTCAGGGGGTCGCCGGCCGTATCTCCAGGGGCGGGGGAGGCAGTCATCGTCAAAGCGTCAAGCGCCTTCGCCAAGTCTGTCGTCCTAGGTGGCGCGATGGTGGCCTGGCCCACGTACCCACAGCCTCGCAGCAAACTGTATCACGCTCTGGTCCAGCTCACCGCGCGTCTCCATCGAAGCGACGTAGGTCCAGAACTTGGCGCCCCAATGCGGGTCCACCGGAGCGGTCCCGCTGTAGGCGGTCAGGGCCGTCTTGCCCCTCCTCAGGCGCGGCTACGCCTGCCCAGCCAGCCAGGTCGGCCAGCGATGCGCCCCCCGCGGGCGCATGCCACGCGCCGCCGCCTCCTCCCGTGGGAGGGCTCGGCCCCGCCGCTGCCGCCGCTGCGGCAGGGATGCCGTACGGCGGGGCGGGGGCTGCGGCGGCGGGCTCGTCGTCTCGAGCGGTGTCCTCGTGAGCCGACGTGCGCATGGCCTCTCTCAGGGCGGCCAGCTCAGCACGGAGGGCTTCCATTTCCGCCGCCTCGGGTGGGGTCGTAGACCGTCGCGGACACCATCCGCGCCGCAGGCTGCACAGGGGTGAGGATCCAGCCACCACGCCGAGCGTCAGCCCCTGCAGTACTGTGCGCCACGTCTCGGCCATCCACACGATCTGGAACCCCACAGCACTGAGGGCCCCGAGCCCGAAGAACGCCCGCCATCGCCAGGACTCTGGAAGGGGGAGGGGGCTCTGGGGAGCGCTGGAGTCATGAGAGCGTAGTGCCGAGAAGCTGTAGAATAAACCGTAAATCCTTGCGTGCTTGAGCAGACATGTGCGACAACACACATCTGCTCTCCCACGCTGAGACCATTTCTTATCCACCCAAGGGATAACGCATGTTACCCCCCCTCCCCCACCACCGAAGCGGTAACGCCTCAGCCCCGATCCAGCGCGCGATCCCGGCAGCCTAGGGTCTGTTGTGCACGCGCGCGTGCACTATGGTGCACGCAGGCAGTGCGGTGTGCACGGGCGTTCTGGCGCACGCATCTGTCATTGCAGCATCAGCCGTGGTGCACGCAGGCATAACGGGTGTACGCAAGCATTGTGGTGTACACATCACAAGCCCTGTGGTGCACACAGGCGCTGTGGTATACACAATCGCTGTAGTGCGCAAGGTCGCTACGATGTAAGCGTGTGTTGTGGGCTATCATGGGCCCACGCATATCTTCGCACTTGTTCTCCTCCTCTCTCTTCAATTCCGTGCACACAGGCGTTGTGTTTCACTTTCGCTGTGGGCTCAAAATGTCCAAGCGTTCCTCGGCCCAGAAAAAAAGCCAATGATCATAACCATATCCTAATATTGGATATGATATATCCGGGCCCCCAGCAATTTCCTGGACTTTGGTTCCGCAGGGACCATGGAGGTGTACGCAAACTTTGTGGTACACGCAGGCATTGTGGTGCATGCGGAGAGGTGCTGAAACAGCAGCTGTGGTGTCAATAATCACAGGCTTTGCGGTGCAGACGGCTGCTGTGGTGTACATCGGCATTGCTGTGTGTATACAGGTGTTCTCCTGAAGACAAGTATTGCTGCCATCATGGCTCCCAGAGTGGGGACTGGGGGTAATGTCCTGTTGCTTTTCCTAGTGCGCCTCCTGCTGCGCCCTCCTTCTGCTCTTCTTGCGCCTCCACAGCTGATGCTCGTGCTGCTCCTGCTCCTGCTCCTGCTGCTGCTGCTGCTCCTGCTGCTCCTCCTGCTGCCTCTCCTGCTGCTCCTTCTGCTGCCTTTTCTGCTGCTCCTCCTGCTGCTTCTTCTGCTGCGCCTCCTTCGGCGGCGGGCCTGGGGGGAAATGAGACAAACAAATAATCACAATCAACTCAGATATTGAATTCGATACGGCCCCCGACGATGCTCCAGAGCTTGGCCCCATCGGTATTGCCTTCAGGCGTACACGAACTTTGCGGTGTGCGCAGGCGCTGTGGTGCACAGGGGGTGCTGAAACAGCGGCTGTGCTGCACGCAGGTGCCATGTTGTGCACAGGTCGTGCGATGTACAAAGGCGTCGTGGTGCACTCAGTTGTTATGGTGTACCCAGTCGCCGTGGTGCACACACGTACGATTTGTGTAGCAGCCCTAGTGCACAAAGGCATTGTACAGAGCCCGTGCTGTGTGCACAGGCGCTGTGGGCTTGAGCGGCGACGACGACGACGACGACGACGACGACGACGACGACGGCATAGGCGGCGCGCCTCAGGGGATGCGCGCCGCGGCCCCAGTTACCGTTACCCCCCCCCCTCACGCTCCCCCCCGGGTAACATGCGTTATCCCCCAGAAACAAGTGGCACGTGTGCCATGGCTCTTGCACAATAAGGAAGGGGGAGGGTCGGAGGGGTGCGCCGTGCCGAAATAAAGAGGTCGGGGCGGAGGGGCGCGCTGGCTTGTGAGTGGGTGGGTGGGTGGGGGGGGGCGTAATCGGGGGGGCGCGCGATGGCTGGTAGGTGGGGGGCTGCGGAGGGGGCGCGCAGGGCGCGCGGGGAGGGAGTGGGGGCCGTGCCGAAATAAAAGTGTCGCGGGGCGGAGGGGGCACGCTGGCTGGTGGGTGGGGGGGATGCGGATGGGGTGTGCCGTGCCGAAATAAAGTGGTCGGGGCGGAGGGGCGCGCTGGCTGGTGGGTGTGGGGATGCGGAGGGGGGTTGCCGTGCCGAAAAAAATAGAGTCGGGGCGGAGGGGTGTGCGGCGTGCTCGTCGTTGCGTGCACGGCATACCTCCGAGCACGCATTCGTGGTGCCCGCGCGCGGCGGCGCGGGCGCCACGGGGCTACGCCGACAGACCGCGTGTGGCCCGCAGCGTCAGGATGAGGAAGAGGAGGAGGAGGGAGAGGGAAAGCAGGAGGATGTAAAAAAATCGGGGCAGAGAGGTGTGCCGTGCCGAAATAAAGTGTCGGGGCGGAGGGCGCGCTGGCTGGTGGGTGGGGGGGATACGGATTGGGTATGTCGTGCCGAAATAACGGGGTCGGGGCGGTGGGGTGTGCTGTGCCGAAATAGCGGGGTCGGAGCGGAGGGGTGTGCCGTGCCGAAATATAGGGGTCGGAGCGGAGGGGGCGCGCTGGCTGGTGGATGGGGGTATGCGGGGGGTGTTTGCCGTGCCGAGATGAAAGGGTCGGGGCGGAAGGGCGCGCTGGCTGGTGGATGGGGGGGATGCAGAGGGGGTGTGCCCTGCCGAAATTAAAAAAAAGGGGTCGGGGCGGACGGGTGTACCGTGCCGAAATAAAGGGTTCGGTGCGGAGGGACGCGCTGGCTGGTGGGTCGGGGGGATTTGGAGGGGGTGTGCCGTGCCGAAATATAGGGGTCGGGGTGTGCCGCGCCGAAATAAATGGGGGTGCGGGGCCGTGGAAGGGCGGAAGGGCGCGCTGGCTGGTGGGTGGGGGGGATGCGGAGGGGTGTGCCGTGCCGAAATAAAAAGGGGTCGGAGCGGAGGGGTGTGCCGTACCTAAATAAAAGGGTCGGGGCGGAGGGGCGCGCTGGCTGGTGGTTGGGGGGATGCGGAGGCGTTGTGACTTGCCGAAAATATAAAGGGGCCGGGGCGGAGGGGTGTGCTGTGCCGAGATACATGGGTCGGGGCGGAGGGGCGCGCTGGCTGGTGGAATGTGTGGGTGATGGAGGGGGTGCCGTGCCGAAATAAAGTGGCCCGAGCTCTAGACACCCTGTGCAAGAGAATTAAAAAATTGTCTCCCTGCAGCCACACCGTGCTCACCGAAAACTACCACTCACGAGCTCATTCAACCAAAGACTGCGTCGCTGTCTTGTGGCAGCCTGGGAAAGTACGGCGGTGGCGGAAGAACTCTGTCTGCCGTGATGGTCATGGGGAAGTTGGGGCATTATAGGCGGCAGTAGAAGCCGAGAAGCGCATGGATGATGCCCACATTGCGTGTGTGAGTCGGTTCGCCCACCACCGAGAAATTGTGCCACATCCATGTCTGTTTGTAGCGACCGCAGTGACGATGCCCACCATCTGCGTTTGGGTATTGGACGGCCCGGTGTCGCAATACTGGGCCATACCAGTTTTTTATTGCCAAGGGGTGCCCTGTTGATGTCCACCTGGAGTTCGTGAGTTGAGCTACGTGCCGCCCTGCAGCTGCGGCCCACCCATTCCTGAATGTCCGATCAGTGCTTTCAAAGCCTGTGTGGCGCTGGCTGATTGCAATATTTATATTGTACGGTCTCGGACGCGTCGCGTGTTGTATCGATTCATTTGGACCTCTGTCCCATAATACATACCGCCGCAAGGTCACCACCGAAAGTCAGATTCGTGATCGTGGCGGCACATGGTCAGCATGTACGGTATTGGACTGGCGCGGGCGACCCTGCTCGCGGGGCGGCCGCGCGTGTCCCCAGGACCGAATCCTTCGGGCCCGAAGGTTCATCCTTCTCCGCCTCCTCCTCCTCGTTCTCGGTTCCTTCATCGCAGTGGCTCTCTTCCCTCCTCCTCCGCCGCCTCATCCTCCTCGTCCTCCGCCCTATTCCCTCTCCCACTTCAGGGCACAGTAGAAAGTGCGAACACCAACGCAAACCAATCAAAATCCCCACGACGCAGTATTTTGGGGCCCCCTTTGGAGCAGCATTTCCCTGCACCCACCCCGTTTCTCCCGCCTCCTCTTTCCCCCATTCTTTCTTTCTCTCTCTCTCTCTCTCTCTCTCCCTCTCTCTCATTCTCATTTCGCCCTGTTGATCTACACCGACCTGTTCCAGTTCGACGTGTTGAGTTTCTGCCGTTGCGTCTTGCCGCTTCTGATCGGGCGCACGAGCGGTCCCGTGCAGCCGCAAGTCCGAGTTAGTTACATCGATTGCGTACGCGTGAAACAAACTGCTATACTGCTGGCTTCGCCGTTGGGGCTCCCGGGACCGTCTGCGCAGCCGCCGTCCCCCTGCTTTCTCTGGGGTGCATGCGGTCGTGCAGGGCACGCTCCCGAAGCTGAATCCCATCAAGGGAGCTTCGGTGCTCAGGCTGCAGCGGGAGGTTCTGGAGCGTAAGTTGCTTACCCTGCTCACCCTCCACGACACCCTCATCAAGGCACGTTCGGTCTTAAACCTGTGGGTGGAGGAGTGGCTTCTGACCTTGATTGCTGGTAGCTACCTCCTGCATGCCGAGCAGAACTGTACTGCTAGTGATTATTTCGGCGCTGCAGCGCGCTAGGCGGACGCCCGCCCATGATTGGCCAGCGGCCACAACGTTGCCAGAATCGTCGATGCCATCGCCCAAGACAGTGGCTAGAATAATACCAGTACCCATAGTTGACCGCCATCGCCCATGATCGGTCAGTGCCGCAGGATGTCTGACATCTGCAGAGCGTCGGTTGACTTCCCGCGCCGCCATGGCCTACGCATGACTGGAGCCAGGAGTTGTTGGGGAGGCCGACTTCACTTAACACGCTGGCGGGTTGGGGTGGGATAGTACGTCCTGCATGGAACCTCCTCTCTACCTTCCCAGCGGTCGGGCCCACGCTGAGGATCTTGCTGCGGATAATCTTGCTAAGCACCATGCCGCAGTCCGCCCTGCACCTCGGGCCGAGTCTCATCAGGACTAGGTTCCCCTGGCCGAGGTTCGTCCTGTCGTGGATCACCATGCTATCGTTTATCGGACCTTGGATCACCGTGCCGAGGCTTGTGATGAGGCCTCTGTTCGTGCCGTACGCCTTCAGCTACAGCTCATTGCGTTTGCTGCAGGTTTCTACGTATGTGTTGCTCATGTCTTTCCTGAGATTGTTACCCATCGTGCTGCCGTCATGTTGATGCACATAGGTTGTAGCAACGCATGACAGTTTCATGGCTGATCTGGTTTCATACAATGATTTTCCCCACCTGGCTAATCACCTCACATCTGGACTCGAATGCGCAGCGTGTCACGATGCCAGACCGTCGCGCCGTTGATCCGATTATCGTATCATGTTTACCCCAGTTGGATGTTGCCTCGGTTACGGCAGGTATTTCGTCCGCATGGGGGCTCACGTTCAGGTAAGGCCGTACCTCATGACGCGGGCCAGATTCGTTCATGCTCTAGTGTTGTCAACTCGCTTCCTATATCTGTGTGTCAGACACCCTAGCCTGGAGGCTTCTGACGCGTTCCTCTGCCGTTCTATCGTTTGGACCATACGGTATCAGGCTCGGGCTCTTTTTAGAACGGCAGGGTGTCAGGGTGGGCCCAATTCCCTCGCGGCTTCGTCCGCCCGATGTTCTGCATCGGCCTATTCTCCCTTTTCCTATTCTCGTCCCGCGTGTTTTGCACGGCTCGCGGTAGACCCAGGCTCGGGTCCATACCCGCTCTGTCCTCAGAGTTGGTTGTTTCTCTCTCTCTCTCTATCTCTCTTTCTCTCTCTCTCTCTGTCTTTCTCTCTCTCTCTCTCTCTCTCTCGCTCCACTTGGAGGGTACCACCACGAGCGCCGACCGACTCAGGATTCACCGCCGATGACTTGCCATATAGGCCCTCTTTCTTGCCTCGGCCCCCTGAGTTCGACTTCTCCCAACCGCGGGGGTCCGATGGTGTGACCCATGGGTCGTGGCCGACTCGAGGGCACCAGCCATGCGCTGGTCTCGAGACCTGTGGCCTGCTGGTCGTCTCTCCCAGGCAACGCGCATTGGAGCTTGCCCAGCGACTAAGCTACCACTGCGCCGCTTCCTCTTTTCATCGCCTGCTGCCCTCGCTGCTGCTCATTTACTCCTGGCGCAGGGGCGCAGTTTTTGTGAGCCGTTCCTAGGGGTACCTGCTTGAACGAGGCCCGCGCAGGCACTTGTCGCTGACGCCATGCATCAGCAATGGCGCGAGTCAAGTCAGAAAGCCTGCTCGCCCCCCTCGTTTTCCTCCTCATGGTCCTCCTCGCCCTACTCTTTCCTCTCTCCTCGCTTGTCCCCCTCCCTCCCTCCCGCGTTCGTCTCCTCGCTCTTCGCTCATTCTCACTCCTCCTCGCTCTCCTCCGTCCCTCCTCACTCCATCCCGTGCTCCTCGCTCACTCCTCACCGCTCCTCACTCCCTCCTCACTGCTCACTCACTCCTCCTCCTCCTGACCCCCCCGCTCACTCGATCCCTCCTCACTCCCTCCTCCTCACTTCTCCTCCTTCTCCCTCCCTCCCCTTCCTCATCTCCTGACTCCCTTCTCCTCGCTCCTCCTCGCTCCTCACCGCCCCTGCGCAACAGGCTTCGAGCACAGCTGGGCAGGCTGCCCCGCTTCGGGGAGGTCGTGAGGGCCGTCGGCAAGGCGTGGCGCGACGTGCCGGAGCCCGAGAAGGCCCGCGGGGGCGCCGCCCCAAACAAAAACCTCCAGGTTCAGGTGTGGTCGCGACGGTCGGCCTTTCTACGTCTTCGGCCTCTGGGAGGGGGCCCCGAGGTCCAGACGCTGCAATTTTTCCACACTGGGCGTTTTCGCCAGGTTCTTCTGACCCCCGGGCCGTCACAAATCAATCCGGCTCGAAACATGCCTCACAAAGACGGGGTCTAGCGTTGCGAGCGCCCATTTTCGGTATGCTGTGTTTTTCCCAACCATCCTGCGGTGTTGGGTCCTCGTTTTGAAGAGACGTCGCCCCGCGTTCCTACTCCTCTCCTCCTCCTCCTCTTCCCCCCCTTCCTCTCTCCTCCCGAAATCATCATCATCATCATCATCGTCATCGTCGTCATCATCATCATCATCATCATCATCATCGTCATCATCATCAGCAGCATCATCATCAGCATCAGCATCAGCATAAGCGTCATCATCATCATCATCATCATCATCATCATCATCATCATCATCATCATCGTCATCGTCATCGTCATCGTCATCGTCATCGTCATTGTCATCATCATTATCATCGTCATCATCATCATCATTATCATCGTCATCATCATCATCATCATCATCATGACCATCGTCATCACGACCGTCATCATCACCAGCATCATCACCCATGTCGGCACACCCTCACACGTTTCGTGGCCCCACAGGGAGCTCCACCGAAGGCCCCACTGCCACCGCCTGCATGCGTCCCCCACACCCATTTCGGCACACCCCTCACACGCTTCCTGGCTGGCCCCGTAGGGACCTCCACCGAAGGCCCAAGTGCCACCGCCCGCATGCGTCCCCTCCTCCCCCCCCCCCCCACCCCCCCCCCCCCCACACACACACACACACACACACACACGCACGCACGCACGCACGCACGCACGCACGCACGCACGCACGCACGCGCACGCGCACGCGCACGCGCACGCGCACGCGCACGCGCACGCCGCGCACGCGCACGCGCACGCGCACGCGCACGCGCACGCGCACGCGCACGCGCACGCGCACGCGCACGCGCACGCACGCGCACGCGCGCACGCGCACGCGCGCACGCGCACGCGCACGCACGCGCACGCGCACGCGCACGCGCACGCGCACGCGCACGCGCACGCACGCACACGCACACGCACACGCACACGCACACGCACACGCACACGCACACGCACACACGCACACGCACACGCACACGCACACGCACACGCACACGCACACGCACACGCACACGCACACGCACACGCACACGCACACGCACACGCACACGCACACGCACACGCACACACGCACACACGCACACACGCACACACGCACACACGCACACACACACACACACCCGTAGCCATTTTGGCTCAAGCCTGCCTTGGTGCCCAAGGCGGGCAGGAGCGCGGCGTGTCTCTCCCTGTAGAGTCCCGTCATCTCGGCGGGCGCAGAGAGCGGCTCAGTCTCCTTGCCCCGCCTTGTCGCGGCCCCTGCCATGGCGGCAGGGCTCGGCTACAGCGAGGCTGGCCTCGGGGGGCTGCCCGCGGTGTGGCGGCCCAGCACGCGCCGCGCCCAGGACGAGGCGATCCTGGGCCCGACGGCGGCGCGGAGAGCTGCCCGCCGCAGGTGTCAGCAGGCCTGCGAGGCCGCGCTGCGCAACTTGCTGGCGGCGGCAGCTGCGCCTGGATCATGGCAGGACCGTGAGCGGGCCGCCCGACCCGCCCTGCGGCTGGCAGCGGCGGGCGCTCGCGTGCCAGGCAACGCCAGGCGTCGCAGGAATGCGGTCTGGCATGCTGCCGTGGCGCCAGCGGCGGGCTTTGCGTGGGCCTGCGATGCCGCCATCTCGGCGGCGGCGAGCGGCCCCAGGCTGGGAGCCCCGGCCCCGTGTACCCCCCCGGCAGCGCCGCGGCAGGTGGCGCCCACCACGCCCACCAAGCTGCGGAAGGAGGCGTCGTCTTGGCCTGAGGGCTGGCAGGCGCTGGAGAGCGCGGGGAAGGGGCTGGGCGACGACGACGACGGGGACGAGACCTCCGAGCAGCCGACGGCGGCGCCGCTCCTGAGCGCCTCCCTGGGCCTGGGGCTCAGGCAGGAGGTTGCGGGGGAGCCTTTCGCCGCTGGCAGGACCTTCGACGGCGCGCACGGGGTGCCCGCCGTGAAGGGCCCTGAGGTCCATCCCCCTGTCGAGGACGAGGAGGAGATTAGGAAGGAGGCCATGGAGTCGAAGGAGGAGGGCGTCGGCAAGATGGAGGGCGATGCTTTGGACAAGCACTTCGGCCTCACGCTGCAGGTCGACGCCGGCCAGGGCCCCCGCCAGGAGGGCGACAACCTCGGCACGATGGAGGGCAGTGCTTCGGGCAAGCAGTTCGGCCTCACGGTGCCGAGCGGCGACGACTGCGACCACGGCTACCGCCAGGAGGGCGCGAGCTGTGACAACATGGAGGGCGATGCCTCGGACGAGTACTTTGGCCCTCCCGCGGCCTGGGCCGCTCTTGTGGCCGAGAGGGAGCGTGGGGGGCGAACGAGTCGGCCCTTCCTGCGACGCCGTGCGGAGCTCGCGAGCGAGGCCAGGGCGGCCACGCAGCGCCTCCGCACCATCTTCGACACCTGGTGGCGAGTCTGGCCGCACGTCAACGACATCTGCGCCTACGGCGACGGCTTCGACGGCTCCCTCGGCGCCTGGGTGCAGCGGCCCTTCGAGCCGCAGATGGCGCGCCCGCCGCCGCCGCCGCCTCCGCCGCCCCCCCGTCCTCCCTCCAGCTCGGCCCGTGGCGAAGGCCGCCGCGAGTACACGGCAGACGAGCAGCAGAAGATGGTTGAGCTGGAGGCCGATTTCCGAGGGTACCTCAATCGAGGCCGCCCTGGCCCAGATGCATGGAGATAGCAGCGCGAGTGCCAACTGCGCGGATGGCCTCACAATCTGATCCTCTGAGCCTCGCTTGCTTGCGCCGTCGCTGTTAGCAGTCGGTGCCGTGTTTAGGAGTCGTGTTAACGCTTCTGGAGGGCTGTGCGTGGTTTCGGGGCCCGCCCGTGGGGCCTGGGGCTGGGTGAGGCCACGGAGGGCCCTCGACCCTTGCCCTGGGGTGCTGGTGGGCGCAGCCTCAGCACGGCAGCTTGGTGGAGGCAGGGCGTGCCCCCGAGACGGCTCGGCAGGCGGACAACTCGCTCGAGGGCCCTGCGCACGGGCCTGGCGAGGTGCAGACGCCCCAGGCTGACGATGCACCAAAGCACCAAAACACACACACACACACACACACACACACACACACACACACACACACACACACACACACACACGCACGCACCCACGCACGCACGCACGCACGCACGCACGCACGCACGCACGCACGCACGCACGCACGCAAACACACACACACACACACCACGCACACACACACACACACACACACACACACACACACACACACACACACACACACACACACACACACACACACACACACACACACATGTCGGCACACCCCTCACACGTTTCGTGGTCACATAGGGAGCTCCACCGAAGGCCCCAGTGCCACCGCCCGCATGCGTCCCCCGCACGAATTTCGGCACACCCCTCACACGTTTCCTGGCCCCATAAGGGGGCTCCACCGAAGGCTTCACCAGCGAGGCCTGACCTGAGGAGCGCCCCCCCCCCCGAGCCGCGCCTTCTTTCGACTGCCCAACTAATTGTTTGGCCTCGCGCCGCGGAACCCGCGCGCGTCGCTGGGACCCTCCCGGGGCGCGACCAGCGCGCGTCGTGGGAACTCTGGGCTGCGTTCTTCCCTGCGCCTCGCTCGCCCGTCGTCGCTCTGCCCAGCGGTCAGAGCCTTGCCCGCTATCAGCCAGCCGGCTAGCTAGCTAGCTTTCTTTGCTCCGCGCAGCGGACGACCCGCGCGCGTCGCTGGGACCCTTGCGGGGCGACCGGCGCGCGTCGCGGGGACTCCGCGCCGCGCTGCGCCCGCAGCTTTGGACTTTGGAGTGCGCGGGCAAAGAAGGAGGAAAAGAAGGGAAGGAACCGGGCGCGATCCTCGTGAGGGGCGTGCCGACATGGGCGTCGCGGCGTGCGGGCGCTGCCGCCAGGGTTCCCGCGGAAACTTTTTGCGGCGGCCACGCTCAGTGTCACGAGTGCACAGACAGGCATACCCGAACCGTTCACATTCATATACATTCACACGAGGCGTAGCCATGATCGCACTTGTGCAAATATATTCGCTCGCACGCAGGCTCATTCACACTTAGACTCACTCGCGCTCAGATTCACCCGCGCCCAGTCTCTCGTAATTCGACCAATCGTTTTCCTTCGTGTTGTGTGCCCCGCCACGTTTCGGCACGCCCCTCATACGGTTCGTGGGCACCACCGAAAAAAATACAATTGTGGTATTCACAACTGCATATGGTTGGGTCCTTCGCCAGGATAAGTTTCGCCACGTCGGGTACCTCAGGGGGGCCGTTTCCTGGCTCCTGCATGGGCCGCCGCCGTCGTCAGCACAAACGATTCGGGATGAGCAGCAGTTGGCCCCAGGGAAGGGGTCGCCTACAGTCACGAGCGAAAGTGCAAACTCCGGGAGGACGGGACTCACACAGGGCGTCGCGACAAGAAATGTGATGGCAATTTTCAGACTCTGGGGGCCCTCGCCGGGCCACAGGGCCGTCAAGATTCGGTTCGGGATGACGAGCCAGCCCCGCGGACTCCGCGTGGATCGTCGAACCCTGTGCGATGATTAATCTTGGACCTCCTCATCCCTCCCCTACTCCTCGTCCCCGTCCTCCACCCTCCGCCACCCGCCACCCCGTTGCGCATGCCCAGAGGCCCTCTGGCGATGTTGGCGCTCGCAATGGGGTGGACCCGGCCCACGGGGAACCCATGCTTTCCTCCTCCTTCTCCTCCACCTCGTCGGTCCCCCCCTCGAGGCCCAGTTCGGCCGGCGTGCGGCCGACTGCGGCGGGCGCGGCGGCGCCGCCGCCGAGGCCGGGCGCGCGGGGAAGACCGCCTGGCGCGGCAACAACGTCCGGGCGGCCATCAAGAGGAAGTGGATGGAGGAGGCCATGGCGCAGGGCGAGCAGGAACACCCCTTGGGGATGGCTGGGGGTCGGAGGTGGCCGAGTACTGGTTGTGGCGAGCAGGAAGGGAGGCGAGGTTCGAGCTTCTGGGCTCGAGAAGGTTTTGTTGCCTTCCTCTACCTCCGGGGGTCCCCAGGACCGTTAAGAGCAGATCCGGGGTGAAACATTATACCAAATGGACCCTGGGAGATGTCCGGGAACCGATTTTGAGCGAATTTGGCTCCCCCCCCCTTCCTGACCGATTTTCTGGGGTCTCAACCAGTTCAGACTCCTTGGCCGCCTCCAACTGCCCGCCACCTCCTCTCCTGGGACCACCGCGGCGTTTTCTTCAGAGATAAGCGATTACGAGTGGATGCTAAGGTGGGTCGTATCTGGCGTGAACGAACTTATCAGTGGGTTGCAAGTGCTCGAAGTGGCTTGGGCGGGATCGACAATTCCGCTAAGTGGGTGCAGCCCACTTAGTCCAGATCTTAAAACACTTTTCACTTCGTACTCATTCCGCCGACCCCCAGACGAAGTGAGAAGTCCATGGAAAATGCGCGTGCGAGGTGTGATCGTGAATGTTGTGCGAAACAGGAGGCTACCTCGGGGCGCTTTTCTGGAGCGCGGGATTGGTTTTGCTCGCATCGCTGGGCATGGGGAATTCAAGCGCACAAGGTGTAGCAACATGTGATCGTGAAAGGGAATGTCACATGACGATGTAGAAGTCTACGGGTGAGGCCTTGCGGGCGTCTTGGTGGGCGGTTAGAAGCCTCGCCAGAGTTTCCCGAGCGCTTGCTGACTGTTTCTTGGGCGCTGCCGCGCGCATGGGATGCCTTCAGTGTCCGAGTGCGTGGGAGGAGTGGCCGCCGCGCAGTCGCTATTCCGTGCACGGGGCTCACCCTGCGCTTCTCGGGAGGGAGCACTGTAAGATGTTCAGCGCTGCACAGGAAGCGAAATGCCCCTGGAGTAACGTCGCGGATTCTCGACGTAAGATTTCCATCCTGGGATTTTGGAGAATGAGGGAGAAGGAGTAATTCATGAAGTAGACAGCGGCGATGGCGAAGCATGAAGAGGAGGAGGATATCGAGGACAACGGTACGGTTTGTAATGTTGTCCGGGCTCTGTTTGAGGCCCCCCTCGTGTTGCTTTAGAGTGTCTTAGGAGTTATCTAGTCGCTAGGGGGTCTCATTCGGGCATGTCTGGAGCCTCCTGGAGTTTTGTCAAGGCTCCCGGCCGTGGGGGGGTGAGGACCCGTTGGGTTTTCGGGGGGGGCTCTTGGAGATACTTTGGTGTTTCGGGGGCCATCTTCTGGGGGAGGGCTCCCGGGGCCTCTGCGGGTTCCCCCCTTGGGCTTCTCTTGGGGCCACGTAGGTTCTGCGCCGTTCTCAATTTCGGGGGGCCCTCGCGAGGCCCCGGGGCCGTCGACAAGTGATTGCCGGGGTGAAGAACTGGCCCTGGGGAGCAGGTCCAGACCTCAGGGGATCCACGTCAGCGATGCAGGCACCGGGCTCGACTGTGCTGGCATTTGCGCGTAAGCTGCCCGCGTAAGGTCGCGCGTAAGTGCCCTCTTGACCAATGTGGCGCGCCGCGCTGGCGGCCTGCGTAAGCCGCGGCGTAAGGTTGCTATGCCATCATGCGTAAGACTCTTTCTTTTTGTCGCCCACGCTTAGAGGAACAACGCGATGGCGGAGTTTTGGGTCCCCGTCGAAGGTCAGGGCGTCGCAGGAACAAGTTTTGTCGCGGCGGCTGGCCCTTCGACGTCCTCAGGCCCTCAGGAGCCCGCTTCCCATGGGCCCTGAGGGCCGTCAGAAGGCGGCCCAGGACGAGAACAGTCAGCATTGGGGAAGGGGCCGAGGCCCATGAGAAAAGTCACAAGTCATAGGCTGACAACTCGCACCCATACTTGTGCGACCCCTCGAATTCTCGGGGTGGAATTCCTTGGAGCCTATGGGTTTGTGTTGAGGGATGGGGCCCCCGCCTGAACGGGAGTCCCCTTCGGGGTCCGACAACCCGCACCCATACCTTAGCGCCTTTATCTCAGTGCTGTTTCCAATTTCTCCTCCCGATAGGGCTGACCGTGTGCGTTTCCTTAATGGGCACATGCTATGCCGGAGGAGAACGGCACAGGGGTCCAGAACGGACCTCGCCTTCGAGGCATCGCCGGGGTTGGCGTCTCTCCATCGCCGGAGGGTGGCGGAGGCAAAACGAGGGCGGCTCCGCTGGCGTCCCGCCACCATCCAGACCCCCGACGTCATGAATGTTTCACAACATCAACCCCTGAAAGTCTCGACCCATTCACTGGGACCGTCTTTACATCCCAATTCGTGTTCTGACGGCCTTGGTGTCTGGCCAGGCCCCCCCTGGGCCCGACAGCAGCGAACACAATTCCGTTATGGTTGTTCCACGGCCCGGTGTTTTCACGGATCGAGGGGGTCAGGGGTGAACGGGCGCCAGCCCTATTTGCTCTACCAGCGCCACGCCATCGGCCCCAGCCGCGCTTTCACGTCGCAGACTCCCACAGGAGCAGCCTGCGATATGCGAGCCCGCACGTAGAAGCTCAGGAGGGAAAAATGGGCACAAACACAACTAAACGTTGATTACCAAGGCAGTGGATGGGGACACCGAAAATGCAGTCCGAAAAAATGAGTCCTGGAATGTGTGCCTTTGTACTTGTTTTTCCCTGGGCCCCTTTATTTGATCCTGACAGAGAAGCATCGGCACCGCGCCGTGGTGGGGCAAGCACCGCAGGCGAAGCACTGCCACGCAACAGGCCCCCAGGAACGAGGGCGAGGACGCGCAAGGGCGAGCAGGAAGGGAATGGGAGGCAGGAGGAGGAGGAGGAGGAGGAGAAGGCAGGAGGAGTTGGAGGAGGAAATAAGAAGATCAGAAATGACACTGGCATATTCTTGCTCCTCCTCTTCCTTCATCTTCCTTGGAACCCCAACAGAACAGAGTGATGGCATGACCGTAGTTCCGCGGGTCCGCGCGGATTTCTTAGATCGGCGCCGAAACCTCCCTGGCGGCGCCCACGGCGCCGCCCCTGGCGCGCTTCGCGCGCCAAGGAACGAGGGTCCAGCGCCGGCCTTACGACATCTGCGTGGATCTCTGGAAGTTTACGTCTATAAGTTTGCAGTTCTGTTGACCTCACATGTTGAGGAGGAGGAGGAGAAGGAGGAGGAGCAGTGCAAACCCAAGATTTAGCAACGATGTTGACATACACCCTCCCTCCAAGCTCCCTCCTCCTAGGCCCCCATACAAGGGTTCATTTCCACTGAGGGAAATGCACCGTTGGGGGACAACCGTGCGAAATTTTTGAAGCGTGTCAAAACACCATTCCCAGGACGTCAAAGCCAGGAGTTCACCTGCCTGTTGCGTCTTGACGATCCTGAGTCGTGCCAGAAAGCCATTCCTGGAATTTCAACACCGCGACTCAACGCAACTGCTGCGCCCTGGCTATCCTCAATCGTTTCTGGTACGTAACCCTAGGAGTGTTTAAGATATTTGATTTTGTAATGCACGCGAGCTCAGGCGAGAGCCACATTTTGAAAAGGAACCGCCCTTACCCCGTGCATGCTTGCGAATGTTTCAAACGAAGGTGCGCTGCGCTGAGGCGAGAGCCACATGTTGAAAATGACCCGCCGTCAACCCGTGAAACTCTCACAATGTGTGAAATGTCCCGAGTGGCTTCGGGGTGCTACAGGGAGGAGTTCTTCATAAGGACCAGGACAGGAAAAAGAGGAGGAGGAGGAGGAGGAGGAGAGCCTTTCCTCGCCCTCCGTGGGGCGAGGCTCCTCCCTGGGAGCCCTCTGACCCCCGGGCGGCCTCCAGGAGCTGCGGCGCCAGTGGGAGGCACTCCCGAGGGACGAGGTGACCTCGCAGCTGCTGGCGTGGCGCTACGGCGACCTGGGCAGGGCGGCGGGCAAGGGCCCGGAGCCAAGCGCCCGCGGCTGGGCGGCCGCCGCGGGGGGCCAGGGGAGCGGGGGGGGGGCCCGGTGAGCTCGGTCAGGCTTCGGGCAGGCCGCCTCCCCAGGCAGTCCCGGCTGGCCCCAACAGGCCCCCCGAATACGGTCGGCATCTGGAAGATGGCGTGCGATGGGGCGCCGCGGGCCCGCTCATCACACGCTATCCCCCTCCTTGGGGATAGCGTGCACCGAAGCAGCCCTGGCGGGGAGACAGCGTGCACGGAAGGGGCCCTCTCGTGGGGGGTCGCCCTGCAGGGGTAGTGTGCTTTTTCGGGGATCGGTGCTGCACGCGTTCCTTCGGACGCCCACCGCAGCCGGTAGCCCCAGCTGGCCTCGACAGGCCCCCCCGGTAGCAGCCTGGGGCGGCCTCAACACCCTTGCGCCGCCTCCAGCGGCGCCCCTGGGGCGAGGAGCGCCCAATGGTTGGGATGTTGAGACCGCCCTACTTCCTCCTCTTCTCCCTCCTCCTCCTCCTCTCCCTCCTCCTCGTCCTCTCCCTCCCCCTCCCTCCTCTTCTCCCTCCTCCTCCTCCTCCTCCTCCCTCCTCCTCCTCCTCCTCCTCCTCCTCCTCCTCCGCCTCCTCCTCATTCTCCTCTTTAGAGTACTCGGGAGGCCCGTCGAGGCCAGCTGAAATTCCTCTGGGGGCCTGCTGAGGCCAGCCAGGGCTGCCAGGGGTGCCGTCTGCGCGTCGCCCGAAGCCTGACCAGGTGATCAGACAGACCTGGGGTCAAGGGAGGAAGGGACACCTTCGGGGCAACGTTTTGGGGGGAACGGCTCAGGGGGGAACGCATCGGCCCCCAATGGCCCAGTGATCGCCGATCGGTTCCCGATAGCCCACCACGCCCAGGACCATGCGGTTTTGGTATCGACAGCCTGTCGCCGATCGATCGGTCCAGGTCGATGTTTCCGCCATTGAGCCGATCCCCCTCTAATATTCCCCACCACCAGCCCGACCCCCATGGCTGGCGTTTGCCGAAAAGTCCTAGGCGTTTCACGGTCCTGCCATGTTCGAGTCCTTCCCCAGGGGGCGTTTGCTACAGGTCTTCGCTTGTGGGTGTGTGTATCATGAGGGCGTCTGCACTGGCTGTGTCGTGACTGTGAGCCTGCTCCCGGGCACATCCCAAAGGTCTACTTTTCCAGCCGTCCCGCGGCATTCCTTCTCCTCCCCGCCTGCGCCGCTGCGCTTCAATTCGCAACGGATGCGCCCCGCCGTTTGCTTGACCGCTTGTTGGACCCAACTTGCCGCAGACCCAAAACAGAGCGTTTATCACGAGAGCGGCTCTTCTGCCCCCTGAGGAGCATGGCCCCTACCGGTCTCTGGCGGGCCCTGGGACGACCGCGACGGCCCGCGGCGGTTGAGCACGAGGCCCAGGCCTCCAGCGCATAAAACGTGGCACCCCTCAGTTGCGGATAACAGTGAGGTGGCGGTGGGGACGTCGACAGTCTGCGAGGCTCTGGCGAAGCCCGCCGCAGGCGCTTGTTTTCTTAAAGCTATACAGCGAGCCCGCCGCTGGCGCCGATCTTTGCGTTAAAACAATGTGGGTGGGTCGCAGGGTAGGTCGCGGATTGGTTGCGGGTGGGTCGCGAGGTAGGTCGCGGCTGGGTCGCGGGTGGGTCGCGGGTGGGTCGCGGGTGGGTCGAGGGGTGGGTCGCGAGGTGGGTCGCGGGTGGGTTGCGGGGGTGGGCCGCGGGTGGGTCGAGGGTGGGTCGCGGGTGGGTCGCGGGTCGGTCGCGGGTGA
Organism: Prorocentrum cordatum; assembly: GCA_963575745.1. Lineage (NCBI taxonomy): Eukaryota > Dinophyceae > Prorocentrales > Prorocentraceae > Prorocentrum > Prorocentrum cordatum. Next base: position 114,295 of record CAUYUJ010022082.1, on the reverse strand, counting down.
GTCGCGGGTGGGTCGCGGGTGGGTCGCGGGTGGGTCGCGGATTGGTTGCGGGTGGGTCGCGGGCGGGTCACGGGGGGGACGACGACGTCAACAAACAACGCAACAACAACAACAGCAGCAGCAGCAGCAGCAACAGCAATCATTTTCATATTGTCCGCTCGTATTTGCCCGCGTGCCATGTAACACGTACGTATGTATCAAACCCTCGATGTACACCCTCTTCGTCTTCGATCCTGCCTCCCTTGGGGGTGTATTTTGTTATCTAACAGCGAAGACTGATAGGTTTCTAATTGTCTCAAAAGAAAACATCTTGACTCCTCAGGGGGGTCTGGGCAGATGCCGGACGGGTGCCGGGGAGAATCCGCGGAAGTCGTTTTAAGCAAACAGTTACACATTTCGTGGTCTTCGAGGTCGCAGAACTCCATTCCCGGGCCACATTCTGAATGCCCGGAGCCAACTGTAGGCCACTTCGTGCTCTTCGAGTTCCCAAAATTCCATTCCCGGGCCACATTCTGAAGCCCGGAGCCAACTGTAGGCAACTTCGTGCTCTTCGAGTTCCCAGAACTCCATTCCCGGGCCACATTTTGAATGCCCAGAGCCAACTGTAGGCCACTTCGTGCTCTTCGAGTTCCCAGAACTTCATTCCTGGGCATGATTTTGAATGCCCGGAGCCAACTGTAGACCACTTCGTGGTCTTCGAGTTCCCAGAACTCCGCTTTTGGGCATGATTTTGAATGCCCGGAGCCAACTGTAGGCCACTTCGTGGTCTTCGAGTTCCCAGAACTCCATTCCCGGGCCACATTTTGAATGCTGAGGCAGGCTGAGGCTGAGGCTGAGGCAGGCTGAGGCTGAGGCAGGCTGAGGCTGAGGCCGAGGCTGAAGGCAGACTGAGGCTGAGGCTGAAGCAGGCTGAGGCTGAGGCTGAGGCTGAGGCTGAGGCTGAGGCTGAGGCTGAGGCTGCTGAGGCAGGCTGAGGCTGAGGCTGAGGCTCAGGCTGATGCAGGCTGAGGCTGAGGCAGGCTGAGGCTGAGGCCGAGGCTGAAGGCAGACTGAGGCTGAGGCTGAGGCTGAGGCAGGCTGAGGCTGAGGCTGAGGCAGGCTGAGGCTGAGGCTGAGGCTGAGGCTGAGGCTGAGGCAGGCTGAGGCTGAGGCTGAGGCTGATGCAGGCTGAGGCCGAGGCTGAAGGGAGCTGAGGCTGAGGCTGAAGGGCTGAGGCAGGCTGAGGCTGAGGCTGAGGCTGAAGGCTGAGGCTGAGGCTGAGGCTGAGGCTGAGGCTGAGGCAGGCTGAGGCTGAGGCTGCAGGCTCAGGCTGAGGCTGAGGCTGAGGCTGAGGCCGAGGCTGAAGGCAGACTGAGGCTGAGGCTTAAGCAGGCTGAGGCTGGCTGAGCAGGCTGAGGCTGAGGCTGAGGCAGGCTGAGGCTGAGGCTGAGGCAGGCTGAGGCTGAGGCTGAGGCTGAGGATGAGGCAGGGCTGAGGCTGAGGCAGGCTGAGGCTGAGGCCGAGGCTGAAGGCAGACTGAGGCTGAGGCTGAAGCAGGCTGAGGCTGAGGCTGAGGCAGGCTGAGGCTGAGGCTGAGGCAGGCTGAGGCTGAGGCAGGCTGAGGCTGAGGCTGTGACTGCGACTGCCGTTGCCACTGCGACTGTCATCGCGAATGCGCCTGCGACTGCGAGAACAGCCGAATTCTACAACTGGATTCTCATCTGAATCTTAAGGGGAATGCTTCCAGATATGCTCCTGCACATCGCTGTTAGGTTGCTTTGCCGGGATAATATTTTCCTACCTGCAGCGTCTATTTGGCGCAGCCGCTGAAATAAGGGAAGGAAGGGAGGAGAGAAAAGACAAGGGGGAGGGAGACGGATGGAGCAAGCGAGAGATTTCCAGGAGGAGGGTCAGGAGCAGGAGTGCAAGCGGCAGAACCAGACTGCCAGGTCGGGCGGGCGGACCCCAACGGGCAGGTCGGGCGGGCGGGCCCAGACGGCCGGCTCGAGCGAGCGGGTCGTTGATGCGTCAATCCACCATGAATCGCGTGGAAGTTTTGAGATATAGCGCAGTTCCGCAGTAAATCGTTCGGAAATCCAGAGCGAGAGCGTGATTATTGAGTCTTGGGGGCGCGGCGCAGCAACATGCAGGACGCACGTTTCAGCAACGCCTGCTCGACCAGGGCCGCCTGGGCCCGCCTTCCCGACCCGCCTGTTAAGGTCTACCCACCCGATCTGCCCGTCTGGTTCTGCCACGTGTTTTCTGCTCCTAGCCCCTCTCCCGCTCATGCTCCATCCTCCTCCTCGCCCGTGTCCCTTTCTTCCATCCGTCCTCTCTTCCCCTGCCTTTGGGGCTGCACGACATACATGTTGCGGGTAAGCATGGTTTACCCCCAGGGGGTTACGATCGAAGACGAAGAGGGCGGGCCTCGAGGGTTTGGGGTATAAGTGTTGAATGGCACGCGTGGAAATAAGAGTAAGCAGTACGAGAAATATGGTTGTTGTAGTTGTCGTGGTTGTTGATGTTGATGCTGGTGATGATGTTGTTGTTTATGCTGTAGTTGTTTTCATTGTTGTCGTTTTTGCTGCTGCTGTTGTTGTTGTTGGTGGTGGTGGTGGCGTTGTTGTTGTTGTTGCTGTTGTTGTAAACTGGGGGCTGACAACCCAGCTTGGTGATATCAGACCTCCCCTTATTACCAAAAAGCCGGGTGCGAGCCCTGTGTGGGACACCTGAATTCCCCAATCCTTGCTAGCACGGAAGGGGTCATAGCGGAACTTGAAGGATTTGGCGAAAGTGGGCGGCCGATTTTGATAGGCCGCCGGGTTCCCGGGTTTCGGGTTCCGGGTTCCTGGGTTCCCGGTTCCGGGTTCGGGGCCGACTTCGCTGAGCGGCGGGTTTCCCAGGTTTCTGGGTTCCAGGGTTCCTGGTCGATCTCATCGATCGGTCTCATCATCGATCCCATTACCAATTTCTCTATCGGTCTCACTATCGATATCACAATCGATCTGACCATCGATTCCACAATCGGTCTACTTACAGATCGCATGAACGATCTCACGATCGATCTCACTGTCGATCTCACTCTATCGACTTCATTATCAGTCTCAGGATCGGCCTTGCTACCGTCCTAACTATCAATCCCACTTTCGATCTCACTATTGATTATACAATCGACCTCAATGCTCATATCCTCAATTTTAAACCATGCAGTGATTGGGCTTCTTTTCTGGTTTAGGTTAGGAGATACAACGGTCACCGGAGGGGAGGATCAACAATACTTCTTTTTTAGCAATGAGAACTCAGCATCAACAATCCGCCCCGCGGAACCTCACTTCAGCCACGCTCCCTGGCACAGTGGATGACCGTTCGGCCCCCTCACTCTGATCACGTCGGGACAACAGTGTTTCGCCGATTTAGGCCTTTGGAGGCCCTTGCCGGGCCCCGGGAGCGTCAAACAATAGCTCCAGGGAGCGGGTCGGGACTTCCGCGGTGCCCATGGCTGCCAGAGGAAACGCAGAGGCCACCGCCACCGAGAATCCATCGGGGGGGGAGGGGGTGGGCGACCCCCCGTGGGCGGTGGCACGCCCGAGCGCCACCCAGCACCAGACGATTCTCTTAGGCGTGCCACCGCTCAGGGATGGGTTCGTGGGCGTGGGCGGGACACGTCTACATAGCCACGGCCTCGCGCGTCGGGCCCCTTCGCCGCGACCCCATACGGAGCGTTGCTTCGCGGCTTCGCGGATGCCCCGCGCGGAACGTATGTGACCGCGCATCCACGGGATCGCGCCTCGAAGTCTAGGCCGCGAAGGCGCGGATATGGACACGTCCGCCGATCGTGAGGTGGTCCGTTCCTCTTCTGAGTCTGGCTGGCTCCCGCGGGCCCCTCCAGCGGCGGCCGGCCCGCCGCGGGGCCCGGCCACGACCGCCTGCGCTCCACCCTGGACGCGCTCATCTCGCAGCGCAGCGCCGAGTCTCGCGCGGGCCGCGGGGGCGATGTCTCGGGGGCCTCGCTCGCGCAGGTGCCGGGAGGGCAGGATCGCACCCAGATCCTGTCGCGTCGTGAGAAACGAACAACGGGCTGTTCTATGCTACTCTCGGCCCCCATTTGGATGCCCGCGGTGGTTGCGAAATGAATTGGGGGTAACATGTGGATGCTAAGGTTAATTTATATCTGGCTTAACAAGTGGGTTAGAGGTTAGAAGTGTCCAGCGTGGCTTTGGGTGGGGGTAAGGTCTGTGCTAAATGGGCTCCGCCTACTTAGAGAGTCTTATCGGATTCACCCAAGCCACTTAGGGCTCCTGCAACCCATTAAGGTAGGCTAGGCTAGCTACAGCCCAATTTCGCATCTCTATATCCTCCTGGCCACTCAGCAACCCCTCGGCGATCCAAGTGCAGACCCTCGCCGGGCCCCGGGGTAGTCACAAAGCGACAGAGGCAGTCCCAGGGACGGGGCCAAGTCCCCCCGGGGTCCACAGAGTGAAGAAACATGGAATCGGGGGTCCACACTATAAGCGATCATGGCGTGGGGTTCTAGGCGCCCAGCCGCTGGACCCCCCTGGCGGCGCCTCTGACGCAACCCCTGGCGCCTTCGAGCGCGAAGGGGGGTCAGCGCCGACCCGAGACATCCGCGTGGACCTCTCAAAGTTGATGGTTTTGTTGATTTCTTTGTGCTGCCTCTTGTTTGGATCGCTGGCGGAGCCCCTCGACCGTGCTTCCTCTGGTGCCCTCGCGAAAGTGCGTAGAAATACGCCGATCTCGGCCAGATTCCGTGGCCCTGGAGGGGCCCGAAATTCTGCCTCCCCCCCCCCCTCCGAACGCCGCTGGAGTCGTTCCCGCGGAATCAGTTGCTCATTCGAAGAATACGAATAAAACTACTGATGCTAGTAATAAAAATCCGAAATCTATTAAGACGATGAATAATAATATTAGTATTAATACACAACTGCATAATGATAAACTTTTGACGGTCTGCACGGAATTCTTGGATCTGCGTTGGATCCCCCTGGCGGCGCCTCCAGCGACGCCCCTGGCCCGCTCCGCGCGCCAGGGAGGGAGGTCCAGAGCGGATCCAAGAAATATGCGCGGACCGTCGACGGTTTATGATTATGCAGCTTTCTTTCTTCATCCATGGCGTCGCCAATCCGGTCTCAGCCAACCTGGCTGTTGACCGCGCGAGGGTACTGGTACGGCGCTTTCGATGCGATCGTTCCTGGCGCGTGACGTGTATCCACGCCTTGGCATTCTGAGCGAACGAATCGGTGGCGCGCATGGGGGGGGGAAGTAAGAGGGGGCAGGCCTTCTCAGAAGGCGGGGCTTCTCAGGAGCCATCCAGCCGTCTGAGAAGCCGACTGCATCTTCGGAGAAGGCCCCGAAGGTTTCTCAGAAGGCGGGAGGCCTCTCTTGGCCTTCTGAGAAGGCCCGCCTCCTCTGCCTACCCCCTGGTTTCGCCGCCGAGCCGAGATCAGGTGCCCATCCTCCGAGACGTGGGCGTTCTCGACGCCAGGCTGCTCCGCCATCGGAGCGAGAAGGAGCAGGACGAGGAGGAGCAGGACAAGGAGGAGGAGGAGGAGAAGGAGGAGACGGAGGAGGAGGAGGAGCGGGACAAAAGGAGCAGGAGGAGCAAGAGGATCTGTCTGTTGCCCAAGAGGCTCCGGCTGCATCAGGGAACAGCGGCTGTCTGGGAGAGAGCCCAGACAGCCGAAAAGGTACAATGTTCCGCCGTGCCAGGCCGCAGCGAAAGATTGGCACTGGGAGACCTCCGAGGCAAAACTTCGGAGGTCGGTCCCTAGGCGTCGGCACACGTCCAGGGACACTCCAGGATCATCACAGGGAATTCCAGAGAAACAACTGCATCACGTTCGGGACTGACCTACGCGGTGACAGACTGATGGAAACACCAGAAGGCCCGGTCAGAACGAAGCCTTGATGCCCGACCCAGCGCGGGCAGCTTTTGTGGGACCTGAAGACGAGGCACCAGGGGCAAGGCTCAGGGTGCCCAAAGCAAACGGAAAAAGCAGGACAGAGGGGTGGCCTGCATCTTGCCTTCCTCGCCACGGGCTAGACCCCACGGGTCTGCGCGCCCAGGCCAGCAGTCAGCAAACTTTGCGCAAGAACGCGTGGATACAACACCACGGATGCACGAGCCCCATGACGAGATGGCCACCGGATGATCAGGCAGCGAGCAAGGCAGGGCCTTTGGAGGGATCTCCAGGCGTGTCGATCAGACTGTTGCTAACAGGTCGCGGACAACGGCAGAGCAACAGAGGCCCCAATCACAGAAGACGCCGAAGCGAATCAGATCCCGACCCGTAAAGATGACGCCGACTCTTCCTTGCGGACGGCGGCCGCCACCTCGCGGAACTGAGCGGTGCTGGCCACCACTGATGCGGCCTCCTCCACCCGCCTCTCGCCGTCCGAGGGGGACAGGTCAGAGGCATAGAATTGGCAGCATGCGCGGGAGGTTCAGAGCTTCCTATTCGGAAGATGTCTCCTGAGCCGGTTCGCACAAAAAGGCTTCCTCGGGTCGGGACGTCGACCTCTTAGGATATACTTTCATGTGCTGTTTTGGTCAGCCGTCATCCTCACCAGGCAGCGAGCGTTACAGAGACTGTTTTGGAGAGATGGCCCCGCCGAAACAAGAGACGCGCAGTGAACGCAAACGGCGTCTGAACGAGGGATCGCTATTTTGCTGTGCCCGAAACCTGCGATGTTGGCCAGATCGATGTCCGTGGGCTCCCCGCTACAATTTCGAGTCGGAGCGCAGCCTGGCTATAACATGTAATTGCCTAGCTTGCAACGAACAGTGCATCTCCACCCCGAGCTATCCATTGGAACGAGCGGGGACGCTTGGCCCTAGGGGCCGCAGAATATCGGGGGTAAGAGGCAACCTCCCCGTGCTCCTTTAAAGACGGGAGCAGACTGAGAAGTATCATGGCCACAGTGCAAGATGAATTCACGTACCTGATATGTTATTGCATTCTCTCTTACGCCTAAGGTTCGGCAGACGGGCGCAAAGCCGCTGCAGCTATTGCTCCCAGGTCCGCCAATCGATCACCTGCTCGCCTACAAAGTTCGTCCTCGCTCAAATTTTCTCCTTTCAAGGACCAGTGAGCTTTGATATTGGTGAGGGCTGTTTCATGCTTGCGACGCTGATCGCTCTGAGCCTGGGCGATGCGACCTCCGCGCTGCCTTCTAAAATGCGTTGCCTCCCCCCATGGGTCAACAAATTGTTTGGCAACGCCAAGGCAGTCAGAAATGCATTCCGAGGGGCCCGCGAGGCACATCGCGATTCTTTTGAGCGCGCAAGACTCGGCACTTCGAGGGGTCTGGGGCAGCGGCGCCCAGACTGGACATTTCATGTTGCGCGCGAGCTTCTCATCTTGGAACGCGGCGCAACTCTGGCCGGCTCTACTGAGCTCTCGGACTGGATGGCCAGTGCAATTCCCATCAGTAAGATATGTTCCTTCGATGTCCATGATTTCCTCGGGTGCATCCACGCGCCTCGCACCTTGCCAGTGGCTTTCGGCGAGCGGGGGGCGGGTGCTCATCGCCCGGGTGGGAGAAGCCCCCTCGGGTGACCGCAAACAGGAAATTTTAATTTTCAACGGACGGATCGACGCCCTCGAGGGCCCGGAGCCCACCAGCTCAGCACATTCGGTTCGCAGGCACGGGCGTCCCCAGATCCTGTGAAAAGCTTGTCTGGGCATCCGCGTCCAAGCGGACAATCGGGGGGATTGTCGCGGTTTTCTTTTCGAGAGCAGTGCCTAGTCCAGATCGCCCCACATGATGCCGCTCTCATCGTGTCCTTCTCGAGGGCAATGCACTTGCTGGAGCGCGGAACCTTGGCAAAGATGCCAAAGCAAACGCGTCTTGGCGATTCTGCTTCCGTCACTGCGATCCAAGAGCCCGAGGAACCCGAAAGGATTGGTGATGGTATGTTCGGTGGTCGTCGTCGGCTGGGTCTGTTCTCACCGTCGTCGTACCGTGCCTGAAGACCGGCCTGTGCCCTCATGGAGGCAGCGCCCGCACTCCCAAAGCCAGTGAATGCGCCGAGCTCCTCCGAGATGTTGGCGAAGTGGTCGCTGCGATTGGTGCTGACGAAGCCGTGACCGTATTGGTAGTTTTCGTACCACTCCATGTCGTAGTCGTCGTAATCTTCGTCATCCTCGAAGTGCCGTCCGAAGCCTTTGCCTCGTCCTTTGTTGCCTCTACGCTTGCCTTTTCCTGTGCCTTTGCCCTTCTTGTAGCCGTCATAGTTCCTACGTGGTTCCCAGCCGTACCGATTGCCACCTTTCTTGCCCTGCGTCTTACTCTTCCCTTTGCCGCGCTCTTCCCTGACGGTGAACCTCTGTCGCCCTTGACTCTGTCGCCCTTGCTGTCTTCGTGGTCCGTGTTCTTGTCCTTCTGGTGGTCGCTCTTGGCCGGGCAATCTGGTGCGTGGTGCCACTTGGAGCCGCATTTCGAGCATCCTTGTCCATTGTTTGTCGGTCTCCCTCTACCGTTGCCCTTGCTGCCCTTGTAGGTGTTGTCCTCGTTCTCGTACTCGTACTCCTGATCGGTGAAGGTCTCCCAGGATTGACCTTCCCATCCAGAGCTCCAATCGTCGTCGTACCAATCTGTGTCACCCCAGTGGGTGCCGAAGTCATCCCAGGAATGACAATTTCCATCATCATACCAATATCTTCCATACCAGAAGCCTCCGAAGTCGTCCTGGTAGCTCTTGATCTGGTCGGACTTTGCCATCCTGCTGAGTAGGGCCTTGATATTTCCGTACCTCTTCAGGTCGCCGTCATCCTGCAGCTTAATTAATGTCCTCTATCTTCCGCTGTGTTAGTTCGTTGCGGGAGAGTAGTAGGTGCGAACGTCCTAGATCTCCAGGCCTGCTGTCTGGGATGCCTCGTCGTAGACCATCTCGAAGGCCACGATGCACTGAGCCAGGTCCCTCTGGCCGCGTCTGAACGCGAAGAATTTGTCGAGGTGAATCGTCACATTGTCCTGTTCGTGTAGTCCGTATTCTTGACCAAGCCATCTTGTGAATTGTGAGAGACCACTGGGCTGGGCCTCGGTGTTCTGAGCTGGCTGCGCTAGCACTGCTGGTAGGGCGAAAGCGTTCTCGCCGACGTAGTTGAGGCCGTCCCGCTCGATGGTGAATCTCAACGCCTGTTTTTGAACTCCGCCTTGAAGTCTGGATAGTAGTAGAAGCACTGCCACCGCCTCATCAGGTTCGTGCTTCGTGCGCCACCAGATCGAGAGGTTCTGGAGGTACTTGCGCACTGAGTATTGTGGGAGTCCTTGTTTCCATCCTGGTGGTGTGTTCCTCGTCGATTCCTCCAGTGATAGTGTTCCGCTCCATGGTGTCGTCATTGTTACCCTCTATGAAGACGAAGAAGAGTTATCGTAGTCCGTACCTGGTGTGAATGATGATGTCTCCAATCTTGAAGACAATGAAAAATAATAAGTGTATCCGTAGTCCTTATATGGTGTGAGTGATGCTGTCTCCAATGTTGCAGGCAATGGCGAATAAGTGTATCCGTAGTCCTTACCTGGTGTGAATGATGATCCCTCCAAGGTTGAAGACAATGAAGAAGAAGAGGTGTATCCGTAGCCCTTACCTGGTGTGAATGATGAGACCGTCCAAGTCTGAAGAAGACCAGTCAGCAACACCAGTTGTGGTACTCGTAGACGTGATCTGAGTACCCAACGTGGTACCCTATGTTCAAGGTGTCTGTCTTGAGCTTCCCAGGAGCCTTGATCTCCCACTGTTGGTCGATCGTCCTGTAGTTCGTGAGGATGTTCACGTAGATCGTGAGGATGTTCACGTAGACCGCGTTAATCGTGGAGCTGTCCACGATGGGGTATACGGCTTCGCCGATGAATGGCCTGGGCGCCGCGCGCGCGGGGGCCGGACGCTCCGCTACCAGAGCAGAGATCCTATTTAACTTGAGCAGAGGCGGTGGCGGCAAATCGTCTAGATAGGAACCGTTCTGTCTCTGCCTTCAATCCTCAGGAACAATCTGACACGGGCTCTTGACCATCATTTTCGTTGGGGAGGAGGGGGAGGATGAGGAGGAGGACGAGGAGGAGGAGAAGGAGGAGGAGGAGGAGGAGGAGGAGGAGGGAGGAAGAGGAGGGGAGGGGAGGGGGTGGATGGGGAGGGCCTTCACGGAGGGGGCAGAGGGGAGGGGGGGGAGGACACGTCAGGCTGCCTCATCCAGCGCTCATCTTCCTGGAGATGGAGCCTTGTGCGGGCGCGGAGCCTGCGGAGCCTTCTGGGACCTGGCGTTGGGAAGCCCGCGTGGCGGAGTAGAATGAGGAGCAGGAGGATTAGGAGAATGAGAAGTGGGCGGGAGCAGGGAGAAGGCGGAGGGGGAAGGGGGAGGTAAGGGGGGAGACAGGAAGAAACGGAGGGACGCAGGAAAGGCGGAGGGGATGAGGGGAGCGAGGAGGAGGAGGAGGAGCAGGAGCAGGAGCAGGAGCAGGAGCAGGAGCAGGATGAGGAAGAGGACCAGCCTAAAGCTAGGATGCCTCAACTATGCTTCAATACACCCTCCCATCCCGAGTCCCTCAGGAGTTCCTGCACGTATTCCCCTCCACTGCGGGCAGCCCCCCCTCGAGTCACGAGCGCCAGATCGGCCTGCCACCCAGGAGAGACCCCGTCGAGTAAGAACGAGCGCGTTCAGTGAACGCTTGGGGGGGGGGGGTCGAACCACTTCCCATCCCCCCTGAATTTCAATTGGGGGAAGGTTTCGAAACGGCCCCCCCACCAAAGGTGGGATATTTCGAACCAGGGGGGGGGGCCCTGAATTGCAGGGGGGGGGGACCGCCCCCCCCCCCCCCGGTTCCCTCCTCAGTGGCAGCCGACGCCGGGAGCGTCGACACCGGCGCCAGCGCCGCCAGGCAGCGACGACGACAACGACGATCGACTTGTAGTAAGATGCTATTGCATACGGCTAAGTCGAGCCCTCGTAAGATGATTGGCCTAGCTGTCGTAGAGTGCTGTTAGATTTAGATCAAAGTTGGATCGAGTCCGACCAGGATGCGATTTAAGTTGGATCCAGTTGTGGTAGGACTCTATTACAGATGGGTCGACCCTTATCAGGATCCATATCCAGCTGGATACAATTATAGTAGGAGTCGATTAGAGTTGGATCGAGCCCGACTAGGACGTCATTTTACGTGGTTGGATCCAGCTTCAGTAAGATTCAACAGCAGGGGGGGGGCATGAGGGGCGTCGACGGGGGGACCCCTCCCCCGGTTAGATAGAGAGGCCGATATCTAGGGGGGAGGGGGTCCTCATTCTCCGTGCGCGCCAAATGGTTCTTTCGAGGCGAGGGCGGCTCCGACATGTCCAAGGATTTTCCAAGGCAGACGTCTACGCAACGGGTTCTGTCTGTTGTGTAAAGGCTTCGCCTCCAATCTTGCTAACTATTCGAAAGAAGCGCAAAGGCATCCGATGATACGGTTCAGGGAAGTGTCCAGCGCCAGCCCCGTTTTGAACAGGACCTGCCGCTCATCCTTGTGAACATCGCACAGTATCAAAGCTTTGAGACCCTTGGAGTCGCTTGTGCCATTAGGAATTCCGTATCATCTAACCCAGGAAGATCCAAGCGATGGACGCAATTTGAAGACAATCTGGCCGCCTTTTCTTGAAACAGGATGGGTCGTTTCAAAACGAACGCACGCGGCGCTAAGGCGAGAGCCGCATCTTGAAAGCCACCTGCACTCCATCCTTGTAGCTGCTGGAGCTGCTGTATCCTCGTGATGACAAACAGCAGGGAATCCTCGGGCGAAGCGCCCAGCCCAGCCTACGGACTCGCCTGGTGGTGGGACATGTGAGAGCTGCGTCTCAGGAAGACCCCGCCCTGAGGCCCCGGCGGGAGAGGCGTGGCTGGAGGGGGGAGGGACCCCGCGCCATCCTGGTGGAGGGGGGCGGAGTGGGTAGGGGACGCAGCGGGGGGGAAGACCCAGCTCCGAGGGGAAGACCCCGCTCCTCGGACGAAGCGGGGAGGGATGCACGCACCCCGAGGACAGAGGACGGCCCCGGGGCGGTAGGGCCGGAGGCCGTGGCGGAGGCCCTGGGCCGGTACCTCTCCCTCGACCCCGTGCACGCCGCGGCGCTGTGGTGCGTGGTGGCCGCGCGAGCGCACGCGCAGGATCGGAAGGCGGGCGTTCGTGCGTGCGCGCGCGCCGCTGCTTCTCGTGGTCTTTCTGCGCGCAGACAGCCCCTCCCCTCTCCCCAGGCAGCCCCAGCTGCGCTCATCTGGCCCCCCGAGTAGCCCGGGGCGGTCTCAACAGGGTTGGGGTGTCGAGACCGTCCCAGGCTACTCGGGGGGCCTGTTGAGGCCAGCTGGGACTACTCGGGGGGGGGGCTTGATGAGGCCAGCGGGGACTACCCGGGGGGCTGTTTGTGCACACCCCGAAGCCTTACCAGTCCACCTCCGCTTGCCACCCCCCTGACCCACACTGTGACCGCCGCGACGCGAGGCGCGTGGCCGCCGAGGTAAAACTGAGCGTGCGCGCTCTCTCACTGGGGTGCCCTGCTCTGCTCACGCTTCCACGCAAGGTGGTCTATTTGCTTTGAGCGTGCCCCGCCAATGTAGTCCTCTGACCGTCGACTGCAACCCATCGGTGCGATGGAGGAGAGTGGGCGCCCAAACTCGGCTACACGGCACGCGCTGCCGCAGGGCCAGGGTGGCCTCTGCTGCGCGGCTTCTCGGGGGGCACGGGAAACCAAGCCCAAGCTCGCGGGCCGTTGCTGTCGCGTCGCGCGCAGCGATCAGAAGCCCGTGCGCTTCGTGGCGGCAGGGTTTGGCCGTGTCTCTGATGCCCGTCCAGTTGTTTCTCCAGCTGGTTGTGGCTTCTGCTTCCCTCGCAAGGAATGGATGGGAATGGAGCGCTCGTGGAACAACAAATTGTCCTTCAGTTGTCCTTGACCTTCGTCGTCTCCCCAAACTTTTTGCTGACCCCCTTCCTGGCGCGGGCAGGCGCGGCTTCAGAAGCCAGTCGAAACAGGAGGGCGGTTTCTCTGTCCCCCCACGAAGCCTTAGCATCACGCTCCCTGCGCGGATGCGTTCGGTAGCACATCATGGGAGCCGTGTTTGCCCTCGTAATTTCGCCACTCTAAGAGTGCACTGGTGTTCGCTAGCGTCTGGAAATCAATGAGGAAGCTCCGATTTAGCGTCGACCGGCGCCACTTCGCGTTACAGCATCGGTCCGCGTCGATTCGCAAGAGTCAATAAGATGTAGTGGTAGGCTTTTATGAGTTGCCGCAGGGTGCTGCCATCGTCTGCGACCAACGGCTACCGGCGTGGCCATCGGCCATCCGCGTGGCCATCGGCCATAGGTCCGGTCAGAGAGCGGCCTGGGGGTCCAAACACCGAGGGAAGAAGAGGCCATTTTGCCACACCCTTCACACGCTTCGTGGCCCCAGGCGATCTCACCCTCCTTCGTCGCCTGCAGTGAGGTATTCACACCTGCGTATGGTTGGGCCCCTCGCCAGGCTAATTTTCAGGGTGGATTCCTGCTCAAAGCGCGGTGCACCGTGCAGGTCCAGACATCAGGCGCTCATTTTTTCGATGCGTGTACCCCCACTGGTCTGGACAACTTTCCCGGGACCGGCTTTTCATCCTGATTCTTTGTTTGACGGTTTTTGGGTCTGGGAAGGCCGAAGACATGGAAACACGTGTATCCGCCTATCCAGAAACGATGTCCAGACAAGTTGCCCTGATCAGGGATGTGGTGAAGGAGCATGCAGTGGAATAAAGGGCTTGGTAAGATGCCGTGCTGGGTAAGATGCCGTACGCCAAGAGGGGGAGGACGATGGAGGAGGAATCGGAGGAGGAGGGGAAGAGTGAGGAGGAAGGAGGAGGACATGTGACTGAGGAGGAGGAGGAGGAGAAGGGCAAACAAAAAGGCCAGAGGCCTCTCTCTCTTTTCGGATTTCTTTCGAGATCTTCTTGGGGTTCTCTTGGGGCGTCTTGGGGGTCTCTTCGCAGTCCCGAGGGCCTCTTGAGGCGTCTTGGGTGCCTCGGGGGGGTCGCTTGGGGCCTCTGGGGGGGGCTCTTGGGAGCCTCTTGGGAGCATCTTGGGGGCCCCTGGGGGCCTCCTGGGCACCTCTTGGAGCCGTCTGGGGCCCCCCTTGGGAGCCTCGGGGACCATCGCAGGGCCACCTCGGAGGAGATCGATCAAAGGAGGAGGATTCCTTACTCAGCGTTGCAGGCCTCTTGGGGGTATCTTGGGGGCCTCTTGGAGGCATCTTGGTGCCTCATTAGCGCCTCTTGTGGCCGTCTTGGGGCACCCTTGGGAGCCGCGGGGGGCCATCTCGGGGCCATGTTGGAGGAGATCGATCAAAGGATGTGGGCTCCTGAATTAGCGTTGCCTCCCCCCCCCCAGGAGGCCAACGTGTGGCCACAAACCATCGTACAGTCAACCAACGTGGCCTCCTCGCCGAAGCTCCTGGGGCGTCTTGGGTGCCTCTGGGGGGGCTCTTGGGGCCTCTTGGGCGCACCTTCGGGGCATCTTGGGACCTCCTGGGCACCTCCTGGAGCACCTTTGGGAGCGTCGGGGGCCATCTCGGGGCCATCTTGGAGGAGATCGGTCAAATGAGAAGGGCTTCTGAAATTGGGTCCCCCCCTAGGAGGCCAAAGTGTGGCCCAAACCTTTTTGGTTCATCCATGATGTTGGCTTTCTCGCCGGGGCCTCTTGAGGCATCTTGGATGCCTCTTGGGGCCTTTCATGGGCTCATTGGGGACATCTTGGGGGCCTCTTGGAGCCTCCTGGGCACCTCTTGGGGCCATCTTGGGGCCCCTTGGGAGCCTCGGGGGCCATCTCGGGGCTATCCTGGAGGAGATCGATCAAACGATGGGGGCTCCTTCAATAGCCCCCCCCCCCAGAAGGCCAACATGTAGCCAAAACCTTAGTGCAGTCCGTGATGTGGGCCTTCTCGCCGAGGCTATCTTGGACTCTCCAACCCCTCGCGAACCCCCCTGTCCAGACCCAGGGTCGGGCCGAACGAAAGGGGGGGATTGGGAAAGGGGGGGTTACGAAATTTGCTGCATGCAGCTGGTTTCGGCCTCACCGAGGGCCCATTCCTCGATACATAGCCGCCTCCGGCGCCGGGAGGCGCCGGAAAAATCAGCTACGCGAGCTGATTCTCAAACCCCCCCTTTGCTATCCCCTCCTTTCGCCCGACAGGGGGAGGGGGTAGGCGGATGAGGATGTCAAATTCGGACAGGTATAGAAGTACGTTTTGGGCAGGTGGATTAGCCTCCCGCGCGGATCCCAAAACAGCAACATTGGTGTTGGGCTGCTGTTGGCTGTTTTCTTTCACCCGCCACTCGAGGCGGGCGACCGCGCCTGTCGGGTTGGCTAGGGCCTCGATGCCGCTGATCAAAGTCGGTCTGGAGTCAAGGCCGCTGCCTCGCGGATGGGGGAGAGGAGGAGCGCGGGGCGAGCCTTGCAGCTGCAGGGGAGGGGGGCGGCCGCCGCCGCGCAACGCGCGAGGGGCAATGGGGAGGCGCACGGGAAGTTAGGGGGTGGACAATAGAGGGGGGAAGGGGAAGGGGCAGGGCCGAGCAGCGGACGGGGATAGCGAACGTCATGAAGGGGAGCGGGAATAGGCGAAAGGCGCAGAGGGGCTTCGGGGGAGCCATAACAGAAAACAAAGGCGACGATTACTCTTGAAATAAGGCGCGCCACCAAAATTACACAGGAGTGCAAGCAAATACTGGTGCAGCCAAGCTGTACCCGCAATGCAAACCATGTCCGCGATAGGCAGGCTGACGCGACAATGTCCCACATGCGCAGGCGACCCTTTTTTATCAACCACAGCCAGGAGGTCCGCTGCCATTTCCAATTGGACCCCCCACGTCGTCATCGTTGCGGTTGTCGTCGTAATCATCGTCGTCGTCGGTTTGACTGTATCCAATGCGAACCAAAAATTTGCCCGCCATGAATTTTGTGTCGAATTGGACACCCCGCGTTATGGCGATATCTTTACAATGGTATGTCTTCTCCGGTATCTCTTCTCTTCGGTGCCTGAGGGGCGACCGAGGGGCGCATCGTGGGATGTAGTTGGGCGCTCTGGGCATGTGGAGCCCACGTCGATTGCGGGGCGAAGTCTACGTCTCTCGTCTTGTACGTAGTTTACTGGTTCCCCCTGGCGCTTCCGGTAAGACACTTCAGCGGTTCCCGTCCCCCTAACTCAGCCGAGGGGCGCGGTGCCACACACCCGACCTGTATCCCGCCTGTGTCGCTAAGTGCTGGTCTGTACGTGCTACGTGCTCGCCCCGTTCGAAACATCCACCGCGTACAGGTGTACACTTAGTCGGCCGTTAAGTGTGCATCTGTGCGTGCTGGTTTCGCCTGCGACATCCGCGCAAAACGGAGCACGTACCGATGTGAACTTACCAGCGGGGTGGGGTGCACAGAGAAAGCGGCGCCGCCCGCACCCGACGTGCACCGCGCCCCCGCCGCTAAGTGCTCGTCTGTACGTGGCCCGTTTTCGCGAGGCATCGGCTGCCCGTCCTTCCCGCCGCCGAGGCCCAGTCCATGGGCCGCTTCCAGTCGATTTTCCATCCCGAGCTATGCTACAATAGAGGGGGTCCATTGAAGCATCCGTCGGGGGGCTTTTACGGGGCCCTCCAAGACGGCGTGGGAGGGCCCCCGGGAGGCCCAAGAGGGCCCCAAGAGGGCTCCAAGACGCCCCCAAGGGAGGGGCAAAAGGGTCCCCAGAGGGCCCCAAGAGGGCCCCGGACGGATGCTACAACAGGGGGTCCGTCGTAGCATCCGTCGAGGGCCTTCCTGGTACTTTCAAAGACGGCCTGGGAGGGTCCCAAGACGGCCCCAAGAGGGCTCAATATGGTTCCATTGCCCCAATGGGCCAGCAGGGTTGCAGAAATGCCCCAAAGAGGGCCCCCGACGGATGCTACAACAGTGGGGCCCGTTGTAGCATCCGTCGGTGGCCCTCCTGGGGACATCTTGGCCCCTCTTAGGCCGTTTTGGAGCCATCTTGTGGCCCTCTTGGAATTTTCTCGGGGCCATCCCAGGCTATCTTGGAGGGTCCCAAGAGGGGTCTCATCCCTTCACAGCAGCTCGTCTGCAGAATGCGATGCAAGGTATCGTGTCCATCAGAACCCTCAGGAACGTGAGGGGGAAGGACGTGTCCATTCCCAATTTTGCTTCCAGTGGTCTGGACCGTTACCCTCAGGGGGCTGATAAGGTGGTTCCGGGCGGGCCGTTGGGAATTGCGTGGCCCCGCAGTGCCCGGGCAGTCATTGTCACGGGTAGTTTTCCAGTCACCGGGCTTCACAGTCGCGGTGCATCTGGCCTAAGCTAGATCGGCTCAGAAATTGCGGTCCCCACCCATATTCTTGGGATTTGGGTTGCCGCCCCCGGCACTGAAACGCCTTTTGCTAAGTGGCCGCTTGGGTGTGTTCGAAAAACCTTTCCCCGCAGGAGAAGAGGGATGAGGGAAGAGAGAAGAAGAAGCACTCGCGCCCTAAAGGGCTGGCAGGGATTCCGCCGTGATTTACTCGTGACCCAAGGGGGGCTTGGGCCCCCCGATGGGCCACAGGAGTGCGCGGCCGCGGACGCCCTGGAGGCCCGCGGCTTCCAGGCCGACGCGCGGCGGGCGAGACAGCCCCCGAGCGGCCTCGACGCCTTCCGCGCCGCGCGGGCGCGGCGGGCGCCGCCCGCGCGCCTGCCCGCGCCCGCGGCGGTGCGCCCGCCCGCGGCGGGCGCTGGGGCGCAGGCGCACTCGGGGCGGCCGCGGGCGCGCCCTCGGGCGAGGGCCCCTCCCGGGGCCCGTGTCGATCCGACCGATCCGAGTCGACCTCGGCTCTGGCCGGTGCGATCCGATGCGACTCCGACTTCTGCCAGCGATCGCATGGCGCTGCTGTGCACTCTGGCGCCGATCCGATTCGCAAGACACGCCGATCCGATCCGGTTTCCCGATGCGGTGCTGACTGATCCTGCCCTCCTGGGCGGCAGGCGGCGGGGTTCGGGGCCTTCGGGCGCGTCCCTGGGCGCGTGCCGGCCTCGAGGTGCTCTCTGGCAGCTGCGCTCCGCCGAGAGCGCCCCGAGGGTGCCCAGATCGTCCCGAGCGGCTGCGCGGGAGCTGTGTCTCGAAGGGGAAACGGCATGAGCGCGGATTTTCCTTGGATCTCCGCTGGGCCCCCCCTGGCGCCGCCTCCAGCGCCTGCCCTGGTGCAGTCCGCGCGCCAAGGAAGGGGGCCCAGCGTGGACCCAAGGAGTCCGCGCAGACTGTCGAAAATTGATGTTCATGTAGAGTTGTGACCTGCGTGCCAGGGGGCAACGACATGGGAGATCCACAGTCCACGGCCTCGCGGCCTGGACTCTGCCGCGACCCCGCGGGTGCCCTGCGCGGAGCGCATCTGTGGGATCGCGCATCCATGGGATCGCGCCTCGGTGTGCTGGACACGGGGGCATGGACGTTGGCAGTATTCGTTGCTCGAGGGGTCCGCGGGCGCTTCCGGATAGCTGCTCCTCGACGGGTAGCTCTGGGTCTGCGGTGTCTCTCGGCTCCCTGCCCTGCCTCCGTCGGGGCGGGGGCGTTCTCTCGGGGGGCCCGCGAGCATGCGTGCCCCGAGAAGGCTGTCGGCGACCCGGTCGGCTCTCGGGTCGACCTTCGAGCGGTCCTCGAGAGAGAGGTGGCCCGCGTGCCCCCGAGGTGCCACGGCGGGCGAGGGTGGACCCCGCGTGGGAGCACGACACCGAGGTGGAGTTTTTGGAGCTGGGCCGCTCCGAGAAGAGCTGGTGGATGCAGCGCGCAGAGACCATGGGCGGAGCAAGCCGCTCGCTGCCCATGGAGGCGAATTGGGTGCCGGTCAGCGAGGGCGCTGCCTGACTCAAGGTCCCGCAAGGGGCGGCGACTCTGAGAGAGCCTGCGGATCCTGGCCCGTTCCTCTCCCTCTTCTCCCTTGTCTCTCCCCGTCCCCACAACCTCCTCGAGCCCATCCTCCCCATCCTCATTAGTACCCCGTTTCCCGCGTCGCTTCTCCCACGCTTCCTGCTCCGCCTCCCCCCGCATCTTTCCCCCTTCCCCTCTTCGACAACCTCAACCTGTTGTTCTCGTTCCTCCTCCTCCTCCTCCTCCTCCTCCTCCTCCTCCATTCGTTTTCCTTCTAGATAACTCCTCCCTGTCGCACCCCGTGGCAGGTCGAAAGGGCGGGCCCGGCGTCGCATGAGACTTCCTCGCGACTTATGATCCTGAAGCTCTAAATTCGCACAGCTTCGAGGATGGAGGGTGGTCGGCTTTCAAAACGTAGCTTTCGCTTCAGCGCCGCGCACATTCGTTTTTTGTTATACAAAAAAACGTTTCAGGATTTTCACGATGGAGGGCGGTCCGTTTTCAAAATGTGGCTCTCGCTTTAGCGCCGCGCACATTCTCTTTACACATTTGCAGCAGCTTCACGGATGGAGGGCGGTTTCTTTTCAAATTGTGGTTCTCGCTTTAGCGCCGCGCACATTCGTACTAGTTTGCACGAGCTCCACGGATGGAGGGTAGTCGCAATGTGGCTCTCGCTTCAGCGCCGCGCACATTCGTTGCAAGATCTCGCAACAGTTTCAAGGATTCTCATGGGTAGCGTCCCATAAATAATGTTTTGACACGATGTCGGCACGTCATGGTGCAACAGTCTCGTTGATTCGCGGTGTTGGATTCCCAGGAATGTTGCTCTGGCGCGACACAGGATTGTCCAGACGCAGCAGCTACGGTGTTTCGCGGTTCTGAAGCCCTGGGCATGTTCTTCTGGCACAGTTCCCGATGTTCAGACGGTTGTGCTCCAACGGGGCATGTCCTTCAGTTCCGAAGAATCAGTGGAGGAGCCTATGGCGGTGTGTTGAAATATCGTTGATGGGTCTTGGGTTTACTTTGGTCCTCCTCCTCCTCCGCCTCCCCCGCCTCCTCCTCTTCCTCCTCCTCCTCTTCCTCCTCCTCCTCCTCCTCCTCCTTCTCCTCCTCCTCCTCCTCCTCCTCCTCTTTGCACGTGATCCCAACCAAGCGCCCATGCCATTTCGGGTGCCCGCACGCCGACGACAACATCCAACACTATTTCGTTTGTGAAAGGATGTGGCACTAGCTGAGCTTACCGCGCGGCCAGCTGAGCTCCAACATCTTGACGAGACTCGGCCTCCCCGAGCTGACCGAGCCGTTCCATGGCGAGAACGGCATCCCGAACAGCATCGCCAGGCTCTCCGTGGCCACCAGGGCGTACCACCTCACGAAGGATCTGGCGGGCGGGGCTGGCGCGCCGTAGTGCGGCTTTCAGACAGACGCGCCCTCTCAGGCGACGCCCAGGGCATGGCCGCCCCCGACGCCGCGGGAGCTCACGACACCCGAGGCCGAGCCCCCGTGGGCCAGCCCGTTCCCGCCCGCGCGGCCGAAACCGCCGCAGGACCCTCAGCGGCTGGCGAGGGCAAGGGCGATGCGCGAACATCGCGCCTGTGCGGCCGCCATGGGCGAGCTCCGCGCCGCCGAGGCTGCCCTGTCAGCTGCGGGGTTTCCAGCTCCTCCTCGGCCGCCTGGGCAGCGAGCTGGGCTGCAAGGGTGAGTGCGGCTCCGCGGGGCGTCAGTGCCCTTCCCCGACCCGCCGGGAGGGCTGCGGCGGGCTTGGTTTGTATTTCCACGAGGCCGCTTGCCGGGCCCGTGGTCTTCAGCCCGTTCGCCTTGGTGTTCCTCTTCGGCCTCGGGGCGGGGGCCGCCTTGCCACTTCCGCGGGCAGGCCGGGCGTGGGCCCCCGCGGCGCCGCGCATTTTACGCGCCGCATCGCCCGCGTGGGCGGCTGAGGGCGGCGGCCGCGGGGTGTGGCCTCGAACCGCCACTTTTCGGCATTCTCCATTCCACTCCTCCTCTCCTCTTCCTCCTCCTCCTCCTCCTCCTCCTCCTCCTCCTCCTCCTCCTCCTCCTCCTCCTCCTCCTCCTCCTCCTCCTCCTCCTCCTCGTACTCGTCCTCATCCTCTCTATCCTCCTCACAGCAATCGGGACTGGCCCCCTGAGCGGGGGTCCTGATGCCCCCAAGATGAAAACTTGCACGCGAATCTCCGCATCAGCGAGCGTTGGGGGAACGGGGGGGGGGGTCATGGCCTCGCCGCGCGCGTGCGGCCCAGTGCCCGGGTTCGTCCTGGGGGGCCCTCAAGGGGCCTTCGTGTTTCGCCTGGGCTGGCCAGGACAGCTCGACGCAGCCGACGCGCTGCGCCCTCCTCCCATCCTCAGATTCCCCCCCCCAAGGGCCAGTCCCTGTCGCGCCGCGAAAACTCCCGGCGCAAGTTTTGTCGCCGTTTCCGGCCTCTGGGCGCCATCGTTGGGCCCCCGGGGCCGTCAAAGAAACAACTTAATTAGGGTGAAGAGCCGGATTCGGCGAATGGGTCGAGGGTCCACGGTGTCCCAAAGACACGACGTCGGAGGTCTGGGGAGGCAGGCGGAGGAGGTCCTAGCTCAAAGTCTCCGAGGTAGGGGTAGGAACTGGATTTAGAATTGCGAGGCATGGGAACGTTTCCCAGCACCTCAATTGGGCGATGGGCAGTGGCAGTGCTGACGATATCGGTGATGATGGTACTGTGGCGGGGGTTGTGTTGTGCTGCTCTGCGCTGTGCCGCGCCGCGCAGTAACACGCCAGGGGACGCGCCACAGACCGTGCCAGTGGACATGCCAAGGGACGCGCCAGGGGACGCGCCGCGCGATGTGTCAGGGAAACGCGTCGCGGGACGCGCCACGGAGCGTGCCGCGGGTACGCACCACCGAAGTACCAGCTGACGTGCCAGGGGACGCGCCGCGCGACGTGCCCAGGAGACGCGCCACATGCCAGGGAACGTGCCCGAGGGCTACGAAGCCTTGTAAATTACGCTGCGTCCGCGCTCCCACGGGACAAATACCCCTTGTACATTGAATTGCGTTCGCGCTCCCAGGGTCGCATTCCTTCATCAATTACAGGGGTCACACTCCTAGGGCCACGATCCCCTGTAAATTGCATTGCTTCCGCGCTCACAGGGCCACGATCCCTCGTAAGCTACGCGGCGCCCGAGCTCCCAGGGCCGCGATCCCTTACAAATTACCATGCGCCTGCGCCCCCAGTGCCACGATCCCTTGCAAATCGCGCTGCGTGCACTCCCAGGGCCACGACTCCTCATAAATTCCGCGGCGCGTGAGCTCTGAGGGCCAGGATCCCTTGTAAATTACGTTGCGTCCGCTCCTCCAAGCTCACGACCCCTTGTAGACTGCGCTGCGTCCGCGCTCTCACGGCCAGGGCCCCTTAGAAATTACGCGACGTCCACGCTCCCAGGGCCAGGATTCATGTAAACTGCGTTGCGTCCGCGCTCCCAGGGCCAGGATCCCCTGCAAATGACGCGGCGCCCGCGCTCCCATGGCCACGATCCTTGGTAAATAACGGTGCTCCCGCATTCCCAGAACCACCTGGGCATCCAGGGGCGCCCAGGCCCTTTGAGTGCTGCAAACTAAACGTTTCGCTGGAGACACCCTCGAGGATTCCGCGCGCAGGACCCGCCATTGTCTGGCGGGCACGACAACATATTGTTGCATGTTCAAAGGAGTCTCAGTGCCTCCAGATTTGGGTATTTTTGCGAGGGTTGTGCGCGAAACGCTCCGCCCTTCTTTTTTACACGGGGGAGCGAGGCCGGCGGACCCTTTGTTTATAGAGGGGACGAGATGGGGGCGCGGTACACGTTTCTCGAGCGGGCATTCGCGAACACGCAGGTTTGTTTCACACAAGATGCGATTTCACTTCGTAGGCGACGGGCAGTGGCAATGCTGAATATACCAATGGTGGTGATATTATACCAAGGGCTGTGGTGTGCTGCTCTGCGCTGTGCCGCGCCGCACAGTGACGTGCCAGGGGCGCGTCACGGAACGTGCCAGTTGACGTGCCAGGGGGCGCACCAGGGGACATGCCGCGTTGAATTGTGCCGCGCGCCATTGCAGTGTCGGTGAATCCGCCCGTGGCGTCAGAATCCTGACCGCACTGATTTGGATCCCAACCTCGAGCTGTCTAAACGCAGAGCTCGGGCCAGCTGCAGTCGAAACGCGGTGGCGCTCGACCAGCTCGAGCTCGAGATCCGCTTCAGTTCCGCAGCCCTTGATCGAGATGCCCTCACGATGTGACCAAACATAGAGCCAGACGACCACATTTTGGATATCTCCCTGTGTAGCCTGGACGCGTGGAGACGTGGCTCCAGCTCGGTGCAACGATGTTATATACCCCCCTTGGGCGGCCTGGACACGTGAAAGCACGTGGTTCCAGCTCAGGGCAACGATGCTAGATGCCGCCCTGCGTGGCCTGGACACGTGAAAGCACATGGCTCCAATTCGGGACCACCACGTTCGATATCCACCTAGGTGGCTCGGACACGTGAACCATATGGCTTCAGTTCGGGACCGCCATGTTAGATCACCCGCTGCGAAATCGGGAAAAGCACCAGCCACAGAAACTGTGCCAGATTATCACACATCGGGTGCCGATATATTGATTTTGTCTGGCTCCGGTGCCCCCCCCCAACGCTGGGCCCCTGGGCCCCCCCAGACGATCACATGCCAGAGACCCCCCTGCGTGACCCGCAAACGTAACCATGTTAGAGACCCCATGAGTGTGGCCTGGACATGAAACATCACATGGCGCCAGCGCGGGACCACCCTCTTAAATACCCCCCTGGGCGGCCTGGACTCGTGAAAACATGTGGTTCCAGCTCAGGGCAACGATGTTAGATACTGCCCTGCGTGGCCTGGACACGTGGAACACATGGCTCCAATTCGGGGCACCCATACCTAGGTGGCTTGGGTGAAAACATATGGCTTCAGTTCGGGACCACCATGTTAGATCACCCACTGTTAACCCGGAGAAAGCACCAGCCAAAGACACTGTGCCAGATTATTACACATCTGGTGCCGATCTATTGATCTTGTCCGGCTCCTGTGGCCCCCCCCACGCTGCCCCCCCCCCCCCCCAGACGATGACATGCTAGATACCCCCCTGGCGTGACCCGCAAACGTAAACACATGTGGCTTCAGCTGGGGGCAACCATGTTGAAGACCCCATCTGGGTGGCCTGGACACGGAGCAAACACATGGCTCCAGCGCGGGACCACCATCTTAGATGCTCCCCTGGGCGGCCTGGACTCGTGAAAACACGTGGTTCCAGCTCAGGGCAACGATGTTAGATATCACTTTGGTTGGCCTGGACACGTGAAAGCACGTGGCTCCAGCTCGCGGCAACCATGTTAGATACCGCCCTGGGTGGCTTGGACACGTAAAAGCAGGTTGTTCCAGTTCGGGACCACCATGTTCGATATCCAAGTTCGATATCCAACCCGGTGGAATGGACATGTGAAAAGCATGTGGCTCCAGCTCGGGACCACCAGGTTAGATATCTCCCTGGTTGGCCTGGACACGTGGAACCACGTGGCTCCAGCTCGGGGCAACCATGTTCGATACCGCCCTAGGTGGCCTGGACACGTAAAAACATGAGCCTCCAGTTCGGGGCCACCATGTTAGATACCTCTCTGGGTGGCCTCGGGGCCACCATTTTAGATACCTCTCTGGGTGGCCTGGACACGCGAAAACAGTTTCCGTCTGGGGACAACCATGTTAGATACCCCCCTGGGCGATCAGGGCACGTAAAAACAATTATTTCGCTCGAGACATCCTGAGGATCCTGCCCCTCAGGAGAGGAGCAATCGATTGGACAAGCTCAGCGTTTCGCTCGAGACGCCCTCAACACATTCTGCAAAACAAGCGTTTCGCTCGAGCCATCCGCAACCATCGAACATGTTTACTGCACCCTGTGCTTTATCGATCGGAATTTCAAAGACCAGCGTTCCGCTCGGGACATCCTCAACATTGTAATTCGCCTGCCTACGAGACCTCGTTATTGATCGCAGACATATTCCGCTGGCCCTCTACGAACTTGGCACCAGGGGAGCGGTTTACCATCCTAAACTAGGACCCTGGGCCCACGGTTCTTTTTTTGGGGAAAAACCCAGGGGCATTGCGGCAGCCTCCCCCCCCTGCCCCCGCGAGGGTGTGGGAAGGCGAGGGTCAGACCAGACGAAGGGAGGGTTTCGATATCTGCTGCATGCTGCTGGTTTCGGCCCCGCTGCGCATGCCTCCGGCGCTGGGAGGCGCTTGGAAAACCAGCTACATGAGTTGATTCGCCACGGAAGCGAATCAACCTGGATTGATTCGCTGGGGTATCCAAGAAGGGTAACATCGTCCGACCCGAGTCGGCGGCCAAGGAGGCCCGGGCCGCCCTCCCGCCCGCGAGGCTCCGTTGGCGACGCGGCGTCGGACGACGAGGTCTGCGACGTGGATGTGGACGAGGCGGCATTTCTGGCACGAGGAGGAGGAGGAGGAGGAGGAGGAGGAGGAGGAGGAGGAGGAGGAAGAGGAGGAGCAGGAGGAGGAGGAGGAGGCGGGGGAGGAGGAACAGAAGGAGGAGGAGGAGGAGGAGGAGGAGGAGGAGGAGGAGGAGAAGGGGGATCAGTGGGAGGGGTCACTCCAGGCCTCCCAGATGGGGTCCGAGTAGATGGGGTCGGAGGATCGCGCCGCATCGCGGATGCATCTGCGATGCTGCCCGATGTGGAGCCCGATTTTCTCCATCCTGCCGTCGCCGATGCTCGTCGTCACCTGCCGCTGCCGCCGCCGCCGCCGCCGCCGCCGCCGTCGTCGTCGTCGTCGTCGTCGTCGTCGTCGTCGTCGTCGTCGTCGTCGTCGTCGTCGTCGTCGCCGTCGTCGTCGTCGTCGTCGTCTTCGTCTTCGTCGTCGTCGTCGTCGTCGTCGTCGTCGTTCGAGGCGGTCGTCGTGGTCGGCGGTGCGGTGCGGTCCTCCGACCCCATCTGCTCGGACCCCAGTCGGGGGGCCTGCAGTCGCTGCAGCGGCACGAGAGTGAGGGCGGGCGCTGTCGCCGGCCTCGCGGCGCACCTCCGAGCGGCCGCCACACTGTGTGCCGGCCGCTCGGAGGTGCCGCAGCACCCGCGCACGCGCGGGAGTCTCGAGGGTAAGAGGATGGGGCGGGGAGCGGCGCCATCCAGCCTCGGGTATGTCAGTATCGTCCAACCAGGGTTCGTTTCGATCCGATCGATCCGATTCTATCTGGATTGCGCCCGGCCCGATCCGATTCGATTCCGAATTTCCGTCGATCCGATGCGGACCGATGTTCGCATGGCGCTGTTGTGCATCCTGGCCCGGCCGATTCGATTCGGTTTCGACGCCGCGCCAACGCAACCATATCCGGCGCACGTTCCAATCATATCCAGCTTCCCGATTCGATGCTGACTGATCTTGCGTTCAACGTATCCCCATCCCATTTGGGTCATATCTCAGCCCCACCATCCCATCCCCCCAGTTGGGGATAGGCACCTCGAAGCCCGAAGGGAACAGCCTACATCCCCATCTGGGGGGTAAATCGGCCAGGCTCAGCTCGGCCGAGGCCATGCCAGTGGGGACCGGGATTGGTTGGACGATGCTCAGTACTGCTGGTCGATAGAACCCGCACCCTGCCAAGTCGATTCACCAATCACCATTTGTTTCGGCTCTCGGGAGGGTACTGCACCAGCCATGCTTGCGGGCCTGCGCACGCGGGGTCTTGTCCTGGGTCGTTCTGAAGAGGCGGTGCCGTGGGGAAGGGCTTCTGTGCAACCCTGACAGGAGAGGCCGGGGAGCGGCACCATCCAGCTTCGGGTATTGTGGGTCGGCAGAGCCCACACCCTGACAAGTAGATTAGCGAGGTGTCCTGCTGTTCGGTTCTCGAGAGGGTGCTGCCTACAGGCACAAGCTCGCCGAACTGTTCACTCTGCCCTCGCGTCCGCCAGGTATACAAGGCCACAGTCAGTCAGTCAGTCAGTCAGTCAGTCAGTCAGTCAGTCAGTCAGATAAGATGCTGCACTTGTAAGATTTGCGGTCCTGCGCCCGTCGGGTCTTGGTCCCGGGTCGTTCGCATTGAACGGTGTTTTTGCTCAGGGGATTGCTGTCCACCCTGGACAAAGGAAGAGCTGCCCCTGCGCGTACGTTACGGATGAGGGGGGGAGGCGGCGAAGCCTCCTTCCCTTCCCAGTATCCGGCTCCTGACTTGCAGGGTTCCCCTTCGTTGTCTGTTTCGGTTCCGGGCTCTTGTGCAAGCACCATCGCAAACAGTACGAGTACGACCTGGCGCCCATACCCGCGTCCGTCCGAGCTTGCCCTCCTCTCCACGCAGGATGGCTTCGTCATGGCGCAGGGCGCGACCGAGGAAGACGAGAGGGCGCTCGCGATGTTCCTGCCGAAGGGAGGCGGGCGGAGGGGCGGCGGCCAGGGATTCGATCGATGAGCGGAGGCGATCGGCTGGGCGACAAGATGGAGAGGGGAGGACGACGGCGGGGACACGGGAGGGAGGATGCAGGATGTTGACGCCAATTCAAATCAAGGCCGATCGAGGGGCGTGTGGAGGCATCTCGGTCCGCAAACCGAGACGGATGGCGTGAGACATGACGGCAACATAACGCATTTGCAAAGGACAGGTGGCGGGTAGAGCAACACTGCAACACATGAACGCCGTGCACCCAGCCATCCGCATGAAAGCAATACATGCGTATTCCAGCCGTGGCCAAGCGAAACGCTCCAGGCTGCGAATGACGTCCTTTGGATTCGTGCCGTGCTCATGTTGCGAACAGAAAACCGGTTGAAGTGTTAAAGCATGGCCGGGGCTTCCTTGTGGGCCCCTGCCGCCACGGCCGGGTTCGCCTCGGAACCCTGACAAGAAGACCACCACGGGAGAACTCTGAGGGTCGGTTTTGGCGGCCAGGGCCCTGGCTTCTGCAGGCGTCAAGGGGAACGCACGACGGGTGCGCTTCCTCCGCGACCACTTGCGAAGCCCCACGCCGCCTTCCGGGTCCTGTCGACGCTGGGGTATCGGACTCCCCCCGCTGGGGTTCTGTTTGGCTGTCGTAAACTTCTGAGCCCCAGCAAGCTTTTCAGAAGTCCGACTTGCAGGGGCAGGGCTCGCATGCGGCAGCCTACTTCTGCAATGTCGAGAGATCCTGGGGGCCTTCTCGGGCCCCGGGACCGTCGAACGTCGACCCGGGACGAATGGCAGGTCCTGGGGACGGGGTCGAGAGCTCCTGGGCTTCACGTCGTTGAACAAATCACTGCGTCGCAGGTCTGGGGACGAGGGGGGGGGGGGCGGGGAAGGGTCGGCGGCGCGCCCAGGGGGGGAAGGCAGAGGGGCGGCCTTCCTCGGAAGGCTCAGAAGGCCCCCTGTCTTCTCAGAGGCTGTGCAGGCCCTCCCTCCAGCCGCGGCGGGCTTCTCCGGGCCGGAGGGCTTCCGAGAAGCCCCGCCGCCGTCTGAGAAGGCCTGCCCCCCTCGGCGTTCTGCGGGATGCGGGGACGCGGGGGAGGGGGGGGGGGGGGGCGTGGAAGGGGGGGGCAGGTGCACGGGGCGTGGGCGCGGGGCAGGGACCAGCACGGGGGAGGGACCTGCAGGCAGACCCCTCCCGGGAGCGGGCCCCGACCAGCACTGTGAAAGCAGGTCCAACCACGGCGACGCGGCGCCCCCTCTCGGAGCCCTCCCCCCCCCCCCCACCGACCACAAGTCGGCATCCCCCCACCCCGCCGAGGGCGCTGGCCCGCGGACCCCCGGCCGCGTGGGCCCGCATGCCTTTCGGGCCGGCGGCGCTCGCGGTGGGGTGGTGGTCCAAGTGGGGGTCCCGCTTCCCTCTCCGCGGGTGCGAGGAATGGGGGCGCGCGCCCTCGCGGCGCGCGCGCGTGGCTTCCCCGAAGAGAGCCCTCGACGGCGGGGCCGCACGTTGGGGTGGGGCGGAGATGACCCTCGAACGTCACTCTCCTTGGGGCGGGCGGCAACGGGGGACCGAGGGTTGCAGGACCGAAGGGACCCCTAAACAGCCCACAAACTGCAACTGCGGGCCCCAAATATGCACGAATTGTGCAAGCTTTTTCACCCCACGTTGATTGCCTGCCCGTTAACGAACGCCCGACTCCGTGGTGGGACATGTCTGAACCCTCGTGGTATCAGCGGGCAGCAGCACTCGAAGAGTCGACGGCACATACATACATGCATACACATTTCATATGCCGATTCAGCGCCGATCCAAGAAGTGCGAGCGGACCTCCGAAAGCTACTGTTTATGCAGTGCCGCCTTCTTTTAGCATCGAACTCTGAGGGGCATGTTGAAGCCCTCGTGGCATCAGCAGCCAGCAGCATGGCGCATCCAACACGCCAGAGCAAACAAACCCGCACACGATTCCATAATTAGCACCATTGCGTATGTTGCCCCCGCGTGGCTTCGGCATTGTGTCAGCCACGCGCGCATTTGCTTGCAGGCCAGTGTTCGAGGCCATCAGCTTGACTCTTCGTTGGCCACGGCCGTGCGGATGTTGTGCCAAAGCCATCCATGCCACGGGCGTAAACAAAACTAAAAGAAAACCTTTGGCCTAAGCCCTTTCTGGGAAAACACCGAATGAACTCCTGTGTGTTATAAACTATGCGCGGAGAAGACGGGAGACTCTCCAGACAGAATCGGAGGAGAGATGATAGTAGTATTCATATTGTGGATTTTTTTGAGGGAGGAGGAAGGATGAGGAATAGGCGGATGAGGAAGATGATGATGACGACGACGATGACGATGACGATGACGATGACGATAATGATGATGATGATGATGATGATGATGATGATGATGATGATGATGATGATGATGATGATGATGATGATGATGATGATGCTGATGCTGATGCTGATGCTGATGCTGATGCTGATGCTGATGCTGATGCTGATGCTGATGCTGATGAGGTTGGTGATGTTGATGTTGATGCTGATGAGTTTGTTGATGATGCTGATGATGACGATGGTGATGGTGGTGATGATGAAGACGATGACAATGACGAGGACGATGATGATAATGATGCTGATGATGATGATGATGATGATGATGATGATGATGATGATGATGATGATGATGATGGTGATGGATGGTGATGGTGATGGTGATGGTGATGGTGGTGGTGGTGGTCATGAGGATGATGCTGAGAGGAGGAGGAGGAGGAGGAGGAGGAGGAGGAGGAGGAGGAGGAGGAGGAAGAGGAGGAGGAGGAGGAGGAGGAGGAGGAGGAGAGCGAGCAGAAAGGCCAGAGGCCTCTCGGATGCCTCTCGGAGTCTCTTCGGATTTCTTCCGAGAGCTTCTTGGAGTCCTCTTGGGGTGTCTTGCGGGTTTCTTGGCAGTCCCGGGGGTCTCGTGGGGTGTCTTGGGTGCTTCTGGGAAGCCTCTTGGGGCCTCTGGGGGGTCTCTTGGGAGCCAGTTAAGGGCCTCTTGTGGACCTCTTGGATGCATCGTTGGGGCCTCTTGGGGGGCTGTTGGGGCATCTTGGGCACCTTTCAAGGCTTCTTGGGGCGTCTCGGGTGCCTCTGGGGGGCCTTTTGGTGCCATCTTGGAAGAGATCGATCAAAGGAAAGGCCGTAGTACATTAGGGTCCCCTCCGCAGGAAGCCAACATGTTGCCAGCACCTCCGCAAAATAAATGTTTTTGGCATTCTCGCCGAGGCCTCTTGGGGCGTGTTGGGTGCATCTGGGGGGCCTCTTGTGGCCGCTCGGGGATCTCTTGGGAGCCTCCTCATGGTGGCTGGCCTAGTTGGGGCCTCTTGGGGCCCTCCTGGGCACCTCTTGGAGCCATCTTGGGGCACCCTTGGGGGCTTCGGGGGACCATCTGCGGACAATCCTGGAACAGCTCGATCAAAGAAGGAGGGCTCATCAATTACGCCCCCCCCCCCCCCCTTTAGGAGGCCAACATGGTGCCAAAACCTCCGTATAACAAAAGCAATGATTTTGGCCTTCGTGCCGAGGCATCGTGGGGCAGGCGTCTTGTGAACCTCTGGGTGGTCCTCTTGGGGTGCATCTTGGGGGCCACTTGGGCGGGGCATCCTCGGGGCATCTCGGGGCAGTCTTGGGGCACCCTTGAGGGCATCGGGGGCAATCTTGTGGCCATTTTTTTTCCATAGCAATTGTGGCTCAAGGCTCAGATTTGCTTCAGAGCCGCCCAGCATCGGAAGCCCACTCGATTCGGCCACATACACGGGGGCGCCCAGGTAGGGCTCGTTCGGCAAATCTGGCAAAATGGGCTTGGTGATTTGCATGTTCAGCTCGCCTTACGCTTGTGCAGCTGCAAGCCTGATACCGGTCGTTAGCGGTTGTTGTCTGAATGTGGCCCAAAGTAAATGGAGGGATTTCACGAGGAAGTGTATGATTGTCTGCACCACCAGCTTTATACTTCTTACGATTGTGTTGTTCACCTTGTCAAATCCGGGTGCGAGTGGCGGTCCAGCAACTGAGCGCGTCCTGTCAGACCAAGCTAACACCATTGGAATGCTCATGGCCGTGTTCTATGTGATCCCTCTGGTTCTCAGCTGCGCTTATCCAATGTACGGAGAGCATTGCTGCACAGCGACGAAGGACGAGGAGGTCCCTGACTCTGAAGAAAAGATCCAAGAGACTGGAAAGGTGGATTACGTAGTGTTGGTGAGTGCGATTTTACATTGGGGGGTGATCGGTGTGTTCATTATGTTCTATTTGTACCTGGCCGTCTCACACTCGCTCGATGTCCAAGAAGATTGGGAGGTAGTGTTCGAGGGTAACGCGACGAAGAATCCTCCTCCCCCTCTTGAAACCAACGCGAGCCAGTGAGAGAAAAGCAGCTTGGATTTTTATATGTTGAATGTTTGACTCTTGTCCAGCGAAGCTGCCTGTGGCCAAAGTTGCACCCAGGCGCTGGGGTGCCCAGGCCTGTATCATCCCTCCAGCCATGGCCCCCCTTGGGCAGGCTCGGGGACACAAATGATGCACCCGAATCCTGAAAAACTGAGCTGGGCCTCCAGCTCGAGCTGCCTGGGCGCATTGCTCGCCCAGAGCTGATTGCAGTCGAGACCCTATGAAAGGATTCTGTTCCGCAGCAGAGCGACATGATAAGGGCGAATCCTAACCGAGGCAAAATGCATCGAGAAGGGGCGGGCCGAAAGGCCGACGACGACAACGACGGCGGACGGCGACGACCGTGACCGCGGTTCCAGCTCGGGAGCATTATGTTGGAGATCCATATGTGTGGCCTGGACACGTGAAAACACGTGGTTCCTGCTCGGAAGCACCATGTTAGAAACCCCAGTGGGAAACCTGGAAAATCACCAGCCGAAGAAACGGTGGCAGGTTATTACAATCCTGATGCCGATTAATTGATTTTATCTGGCTCTTGTGGCCCGCGCACGTAAAACACATGGTTCCAGCTCGGGGCAACCATGTTAGATACCCCTCTGGGTGGTGTTGACACGTAACAATACATGGTTCCAGCTTGGTGTCACAATGTTGGATGCCCCATTGGGTGGCCCGGGCGTGTGAAAACACGTGGTTCCAGCCTCTGGCCACCATGGCAGAAGCCTTTATGAGAAGCCTTGGCACGTGAAAACAGGTGGTTTCAGCGAGGGGCAAGAGGCAACCATCTTAGGTACCCATCCCGGGGCGGCCTGGACATGCAAAAACACATGGTTCCAGCTCGGGGCAACCATGTTAGATATCCCCCTGAGTGGCCCAGCCGCGTGAAAATACGTGGTTCCAGCTCGGGACCACCAAGTTAGGTATCCTTCTTGGTGGCCTGGACATGTGAAAACAGCTGGCTCTAGCTTGGAACCACCATGTTAGATACCCCTCTGGGTGGCTTGGACATGTGAACACAGGTGGTTCTGGCTCGGGGCGGCCATGCTAGATATCTCTTTGGGTGGCCTGGACAGGTGAAAACACGTGTTTCCAGTTCAGGGCCACCATGTAAGACGTCCACCAGGGTGTGGCTTGGACGCGTGAAAACACGTGGCTCCAGCTCGGGACCACCATGTTAAATTCCCCAGTGGGGGATCTGGAAGATCACCAGCCGAAGAAACAGTTTCAAATTATTACGCATATGGTGCCACTCTATTGACGTTGCATGGCTCTGGTGGGCCCACCCCACGCTGGGGGCTCCCAGGCGATCACATGTTGGACGTCTTCCCCGTGGGTGGCCCGCGCAGGTAAAACAAACGGTTCCAGCTTGGGGCAACCATGTCAGATCCCTCTGGGTGGCCTGGACACGCAACAACACGTGGTTCCAGTTCGGGGCCACCATGTTAGATACCCCACTGGGTGGCCCGGGCGACTGAAAACACGTGGTTTAAGCTTGGGTCCACCATTTTAGATACCCCCTTGGGTGGCGTGGACACGTGAAGACATGTGGTTCCATCTGCGGACAATCAGGTTAGATACCCCCTATGGGCGATCTCAGCACGCGAAAAGAAGGATTCGGTTTGAGACCAGTTCGGAATGTTGGCCCCCAGGGGAGGTGCAATCTAATCATATGACACAAATCAGTTTCGCTCGAGATATCCTCAACAAAGTCAGCAGATCAAGCCTTCGCTTGAGACATCCGCAACTAACGAAACTCTTCATCTTACCATGCGTTTGATCGATCGGGGTTTGAATATCTGATCGGACGAGAACGGGAAGCGCCGATGTTGTGTCCACAAAGGACGCTTCTGAAGGGCCCTTTGGGGGTCTCTGTGGGCGCTTTGGGGTCCTCTGAGGAGCCGTTGGGGCTCTTTTGGGCCGTTTTGAATCCCTCTGGGAGCGAGTCCACGACGATGTTCCCTCCGGAGCCGTTTCTTGAGGACGTCCGGAGAGAAAGAGCCATTGTTCAGAAACCTGATCGGACAATAACGGGAAGCGCCGATTATGTCCATTGGGCCCGTAGGGGGAACAAGAAGAAAAGGATGATGGCTACGACCAGGCGGCGGATGTCGAGGATGGCAGCGTGGATGACGGGGAGGGCAGCGAGGGGGGCAGAAGGACAACGAGTAGGAAGACAAGCGCTAGGAAGAGATGGAAGAGGACGAGTACGAGGAGGAACGAAGCGGAGGAGGAGGAGGAGAAGGAGGAGGAGGAGAAGGAGGAGAAGCAGAATAATAAGGAAGACGACGAAGAAGGACGGTAAGTAGCCCGACGAGAACGACGTCGAAGAAGAGAGGGGTCCTCGTGATCTTTTGAGGCTACCTTGTGGGCTGTTGAGGCCGTCTGGGGCTATCTCGGGGCATCCTGGGGACCTCTTGGGGGCATGTCGGGGTCCTCTTGTGGGCTACTGGGGTTTTCTTGGACTGTCTGGGCATGTCTTCGGTTCTATGGGGGTTCTCTCCGACCATCTTGGACTCTCTTGGGCTGTCTTGGGGTCCTCTTGGGCAGTCCCGTGGCCTCTTCGGGCGCTCTTGTGGGCCTCTGGGCGGCTCTTCGGGGCCAGGGATTCCTCCCGAGGCGTTTGGGAGCCTCTTGGGGCATCTTTTGGGCCTCTTGGGGGCCGTTTTGGGGCCTCTTGCGGGCCCGGGGCCTCCTGGGGGCCTTCCGGGGCGGACGGCTAGAATTGTCGATTCGTGTTCCCCCTCTTTGGCCCTTCTTGGGGCCTTCTTGGGCGCTTCTTGGGCCGTCGTGGGGCCCTCTTGGGCCGTCTTGGGGGCCTCGTGGGCCATCTTGGGACGTCGGCAGTTCGAAATGGCGACAATCCCAACATGATCGACCCACGAACCCGGAAAGGAATACCGAAATGTGAGGTTTGGTAACGTTTCAAAGACGCCTGATTAGGCGACGGGCAAACGCAATGCTGTGTGTATCGATATTGATGTACCGTGCCGAGGGCTGTGCTGTGCAGCGCCGTGCTGAACTGCGATGTGCCATGTCGCGATTGTACTCTATAGCGTTATGGATCGAGTCCTCCTTTGCATCCGAGTCCTGGCCAAACTCATCTGGATCTTCAGCTCGAGCTGCCTCAGCACATAGTAGCTGCCCCAGAGCTAATTGACAGGGGAACATGCCAGGAGGACGCGCCGCGGAACGTCCCAAAGGACGCGCCAGGCGACGTGCCAGGGGACGTGCCACGGGGACGCACCGCGGCACGTCGTTACAAGTGGACGCGCTACGGCGCCACGGGACGCACCGCGGGACGTGCCACGGGGACGCACCGCTGGACGTGCCAGCTGCGTCCCCGCCGTCGGCGCTGCTGGCGGCCGCCAGCGCGGGCGCCGGCGCCGCCGGCGCCGAAGTGAGGGGGGGGTGGGTTTGGATCCCCCCCTTGGGATAGGGGAGGGGGTTCGGGAGGGGGGGGGTTATTGGGGGGAGGGGAGTCGCCTTAGTTCTGATCGACGGCGCCGAGTGTTGGGGGAGGCCCACCCCCCGGTTCGAAACACGCCGCCGAATGTTCCCAAGGCAAGCGCCCGTGAAACGCGCTCTCTCTCTCTCTCTCTCTCATGTGAAAACAAGAAATTCGTTTGAGACATGTGAAGTCTGGCCCCCAGGAGACGAGCAATCTATGAGACAAAACAAGCGTTTCGCTCGAGACATCTTCCGAGACATCTTCAACAAATCCTGCCAAACAAGCATTTCGCTCGGGACGCTCTCAACACATCTTCATGCTATACATCCGCCTGGGCGACCTGGACACGTGAAGATAAGCATCTCTCTCGAGACATGCTCAACGAATCCTCATTCTAGACATCTGCCTGGGCGACCTGGACGCGTGAAAACCAGCGTCTCGCTCGGGACATCCTCAACACATCCTCAAGCTAGACATCCGCTTAGGCAACCTGGACGCGTGAAACCAAGCGTCTCGCTCGAGAAATCCTCAGGACCTGGTCATGTGAAAACGAACATTCCGTTCGAGACGTCTCTGGATTCTGGTCCCCAGGAGAAGGAAGTTCTAAACACAAAACAAGCGGTTCGCTCGAGACAACCTCGACAATTTCTGCAAAACAAGCGTTCCGCCCGAGATATCCGCAACACACGAACATGTATGTTTTACCCTGTGCTTGATCGGCCAGAATTTTCAAACAACGAGCGTTGCGATCGGGATAGCATCAAACAATTATCCGCCGGCCGTGCGCGACCCTGTTCATTTGCGGACATTAACCCGGCAGCCTTACATGAATTTGGCACCGGGGACAAGTTTAAACTAAAAGAGAACCCTGGGCCCACGCCGTTTTCACATCCTGGGCTCACGCCCTCTCTGGGAAACCACGTGGTTCCAGCTCGGGACCACATGTTGGATACCCTCTGGGTGGCCTGGCCACGTGAAAACACGTGGTTCCAGCTCGGGACCACAGTGCTAGATCTACCATTGGGTGGTTTGGAAAGGGTGGCCTGGACAAGTGAAAACAAGTGGCTCTAGCTCGGGACCACCATGTTAGACCACATGTTCGATAACCCTGGGGGAAATCCAGAAAATCACCCGCCGAATAAACTGTGTCAAAGTCCTTACACATTTGGTATCGCTCCTTTGATTTTGGCCCCCCACGCTGAGGGGCCCCAGACGACCACATGTTAGATAGCCCCCCCCCCCGTGGTTTCCCCGCACACCTAAAAACACATGGTTCCAGCTCGGGGCAATCATGTTAGATATCCCTCGGCGGCCTGGCTACAAAAGAACACGTGGCTCCAGCGCGGGACAACCATCTTAGATTCCCCCTTGAGTGGCCTGGACACGTGAAAACACGTGGACCCGTCTGGGGACAACCATGTTAGATACGCTTCTGGGCGCTTTGGACGCTTGAAAACAAACATTTCGCCTGAGGCATCCTTTGACTTCTGGCCTCCAGCAGAGGAGCAATCTATATGATAAAACAAGCGAGTCGCTTGAGACATCTTCGACAAACTTTGCAAACGAAGCGTTTCGCTCGAGACATCCGCAACAAACTGATCTGTGTAAGTTACTCTGTGCTTTATCTATCGGAATTTCAAAAACAAGCAACTCGATCGGGACATTCTAAACATTTAATCCGCGGGCCCTGCGCGACGTATCCGCTGGTCCGTCTCAGCAAGGCCCCAGGGTACAGTTCACAAACAAAGGAAACCCTGGGCCCACGCCTGTTCCAGGAAAATTGAGCAGCCGCCTAGATCCCCTCCCAGCACCTACCTCCCGCGCATACATCCGAGTCCTTGTCGTCATCGTTATGTCATAATTGATTATCATCGTCTCCCGCCCCTTGCGCTATCCCTCCTCCTCATCAGCCTCGTCCCCGTCCCCCTCCCATCCTGTTCCCGCAGCCGTTTGGGTTCGAGGGCCGTGGCCCCCGCGGGACCGCCGCGCCGCCGCACCGCCGCCATGCAGCGCGCGCGGCGGCGAGCTTTCCCGGCCGCGGCGCGGCGCGCAGGCGGCTGCGCGAGGGCCGCCTGCGCGGCGCCCGGGCAGGCGTAACGGGCAGCGTCAGGGGGGGGACACGGTTCAGGGGGGGAATGCATCGAACCCCAGTCGCTCATGGATCGCCGATCCGGGCCCGAGGGCCCTGCCCTGGAACGTGCGGAGTCGCCACTGGGGGCCCATCGCCGATCCATCGGCGATGTACCCCCGATTCCAGCTTGATGCCCCCCCCCCGAGCGGGTCCCCCCCATCGTTGCCCCTCGCGGGCAGGCGCCGCCGAGGCCCACCGCGCCGCCCCTCTGGCGCGCGCGCCGCCCGCCGCCCGCCGCGCCGGGCCTCTGGGGCGGGGCGGGCCGCCGCGGCGCCAGCGCCGGCGGGGCCGGCGGGGCCCCAGCGCCCTCCGAGGGAGGCGGCCCGTGCTCCACCTCGCTGCTGGACCCTGTGCCTATCCAGTGGGGTC
The DNA here is from genome assembly GCA_963575745.1 of Prorocentrum cordatum. NCBI lineage: Eukaryota > Dinophyceae > Prorocentrales > Prorocentraceae > Prorocentrum > Prorocentrum cordatum. Next base: position 76,656 of record CAUYUJ010022082.1, on the reverse strand, counting down.
CGATCAGGCGGGGTCGGAGTGTGGGGGCCGCATCGTCGATGTGGCTCGATGTGGAGCCTGAGTTTCTCCACGTCGACGTCGCAAATCCATCGCCGATATCGCCGATGCATCGGCAGAGAACCCAGACCACCTTCAAATCACTGGAAAAGTCAAGATGCTTAATTGTGTCGGAATGCTGCCTCTGGTGACCCTTGCCGAGCCCCGAGACCGTCAACATGGTCGACCCACGAACCTGGAAAGGAATATAGAAGTGTGGAACATGGAGATTTTCCGAGACACCAACCAATTGCCATGTTCAAGGTCACGTTGGCGATGTACCGTGCCAGGGGCTGTGCTGTGTTGTGCTGTAATGAATTGAAATGTGCCATGCCTCGTTGAATTGTGCTGTGCTCTATTTATCGTTGTGAATCAGGTCGCTCTTGGCATCATAATCCTGACCGAACTGATCTGGATCTTAAGGTCGAGCTGCCTGGACGCATACCTCGAGCTGCTTGCAGTCGAACCGTGCGGGGCGCTCGACCAGCTCGAGCTCGAGATCTGATTCGGTTCCGTAACGGGACGAACCAAGAGACGGGGCGATTCCGAACCGACGCGAAACGCACCGAGAGTGGACGGACCGAAGCTCGGCGAACCAAAACGCCACGAGCTGCATCGAGACGAACCGAAACGATACGAACCGAGACGAAGGCCGAACCGTCCCGAATCGAAGCGAGACAAGACACGCCAGGACGAATACACGCTTCGGCTCACCATCCTGACACTGCATGGCGCCGCCTGCCTAGGGAGCCGCACTCCGAGGTGCCAGGGCCCCTCGCAAAGAAGCAGGGCCGCGATTTGGCGTAAATTATTACTAATTCGTGCTGTGTTGCGCTGTGCTGCGTCATGCTGTGTTGAACTGTGCGGTTTCCTGTTGCGTTGTGGATCAAATCATGCTTGGCACCCGAATCCTGTCCGAACTGATTTGGATCTTAAGCTCCAGCTGACTACGCGCATGGTTCGCCCAAAGCTGGCTGCAGTCGCAGCACGCGGGGCGTTCAACCAGCTCGAACTCAAGATCTGGTTCAGTTCCGAAGTGAGACGAACCGATCTGGGGGCGAATCCGAACTGAAACGAAGCGCACCTAGACGACGACAAGGCCCGCACGACACCTCCTCAAACAATGCAAAACCAGCGTTTCGCGAGAGGCATCCTCAACACATCCTGCAGAGGGAGGCTTGCACTGCAGGCGAGGCCCTGGCTCGAGGCATCCTCAACGAACCCTGCATATCGAGCGTTTCGATCTAGACATCCCCAACGCGTTCTCATGTTTGTGATTCGCCCGTGCTACCTGGACACGTGAAAATCAAAGTTTCGTTCGAGACATCCCGACACATTTTCATGTTAGAGATTCGCTTGGGCGACTTGGATCATGCGCGAAAACACGTGGGTCTCTTTCGACCCAGCGCGGAACAAGCGTGAAACCATGCGGGCCATTTTCGCCCCAGAGCGGAGCAAGCGTGAAAACAAGTGGGCCCCTTTCGCGCCAGAGCGGAACAAACATGAACACACGTGGGTTCTTTTTGCGCCAGGGCGGGACAAGCGTGAATCTACGTGGGTTCTTTTCGCCCCATCGCGGAACAAACGTGAGATGAACATGTGTGCCTTTCTCGCGCCAGCGCGGACCAAGCGTGAAACCATGTGGGTGTTGTTGTTTCGTCCCAGAGCGGAACATGCGTGAACACACGTGGGTCTTTTTCGCGTCTGAACGGTCCAAGCATGAAAACACGTGGGTTCTTTTCGCCCCAGAACGGGACAGGCGTGAGAACACGTGGGTCTTGTTCGCTGCAGGATACTTTCCCAGGAGGCTGCAGGAAGCCTCCCCAGGGCCCAGGACGGAACGTGTCAAGTTATTACACATTAGGTGTCGGTGTGTCAATGTGTTCTGGCTCTTGTGTCCCCCCCCCCACTCGTGAGGGCCAGACGACCATATGTTAGATATCCCCCCCCTGGGTGGCGTGGACACGTGTATCACACGTGGGCCCCTTTCACCTCAGAGCGGAACAAGCGTGAAAACATTTGGGTCCCTTTCGCGCCAGAGCGGAACAAGCGTGAGAACACGTGTGCCGTTCTCGCGCCAGTGCGGAACAACCGTGAACACATGTGGGTTTGTTTGTCATCCCAGAGCGGAGCAAGCGTTCAAACATGTGGATCAGTTTTGTGCCAGAGCGAAGCAAGCGTGAAACCACGAGCGCGTGGGTCCCGTTAGCGCCAGAGCGGAACAAGCGTGAAAACACGTGGGTCTTTTTCGCGCCAGAGCGGAACAAGCGTGAACACATGTGGGTTATGTCCGCCTTTGAGCGGATCAAGCGTGAACACATGTGGGTCCCTTTCGCGTCAGAGCGGGACAAGCGTGAAACCACGTGGGTCCTTTTCGCACCAGAGCGGAGCAAGCGTGAACGCACACGGGTCCTTTTCGCGTCTGAACGAAACAAGCGTGAAAACATTGGGGTCCTTTTCGCCCCAGACCTGGACGCGTGATAACGAGCGTCTCGCTCGAGACATCCTCAACAAATCCTGATGCTAGACATCTGCCTGGGCAACCTGGAGGCGTGAAGCCAAGCGTCTCGAACAAGACATCCTCAAGACCTGGGCACGTGAAAATAAGCATTTCACCTGAGACATCCTCTGAATGCTGGTCCCCAGGAGAGGAACGATGATGCTGATGAGGATGAGGATGAGGATGACGAGGATGATGAGGATGATGAGGATGATGATGATGATGATGATGATGCTGCTGCTGCTGATGATGATGATGATGATGATGATGATGATCATCATGATCATGATCATGATCATGATTATGATGATGATGACGATGATGCTGATGATTCTGATGATGATGGTGATCATGATGATGATAATGCTGCTGATGATGATGATGATGATGATGGTGATGATGCTGATGATGATGATGATGATGATGATGCTGATCATGATCTTGATCATGATGGGAGGAGGGAGGAGGGGGAGGGGGAGAGGAGGAGGAGGAGGAGGGACGCGGGGCGCTGTCTCTTCATTACTCCGACGGGAGAACCCCACATAAGAATCCTCTGGGCGAATCTGGAAAAAAACATCACCGTCGTCCTCGTGGTTGGTGAGGCGTCCTGGCTGTCTCTTCTGCGTATATTTCCTGTCGCCTTGGCGCGGGCCCCCCTTCCACTCCTTACGTTGTCCCCATCCTCGCCCCCCTGTTTGTTCCGCGCCCCGCCACCTCCTCCCCTTCCTGTTGCATGAGCGCGCATGTCGATGTTCCTCGGCGCCGTCGCCGCCACGGCCAGCACAGGCGCGTTCTCTACTGGTCACGTCGCGCAGCCGTTGGGACAACCCCGCGGGCCAGGCTGTCGGGACAACCCCGCGAGCCGTTGGCGCGCAAAACCAAGCCGTTGGGACAACCCCGCGGGTTTCGAGCGAGGCGCAGCCGCGCTCAGGCGGAAGGCAGCACGAAGCCCAGCTCTGCCGCGAGTTGCTTCGCCTCCGCCCTGGACAAAACCGCCTGAGACTTCCTCCATATTCAGGCTTGGGGAGCCCAAAAGTGACAACAGTTACTAAAGGATTCCGATGACCCGCTCGGATTACCAACATGATCTGCGGGCCCCATAGGGAGGGAACTCCCGCCTGAGACTTCCTCACAATTCACTCAGAGACGAGGCTCCCGCCTGAGACTTCCTCCGAATTCAGGGTTGGCGAGCCCAAAAGTGACGACAGTTACAAGGTTCCGATGACCCGCTCGGATTACCAACATGATCTGCGGGCCCCATAGGGAGGGGGCTCCCGCCTGAGCCTTCCTCTGAATTCACTCACAGACGAGGCTCCCGCCTGAGACTTCCTCCAAATTCATGCTTGAGGAGCCCAAAAGTGACGACAGTTACAGGATTCCGATGACCCGCTCGGATTACCAACATGATCTGCGGGCCCCATAGGGAGGGAGCTCCCGCCTGAGACTTCCTCCCAATTCACTCACAGACGAGGCTCCCGCCTGAGACTTCCTCCATTTTCAAGCCTGGGGAGCTCAAAAGTGACGACAGTTACATGATTCCGATGACCCGCTCGGATTACCAACATGATCTGCGGGCCCCATAGGGAGGGTGCTCCCGCCTGAGACTTCCTCACAATTCACTCACAGACGAGGCTCCCGCCTGAGACTTCCTCCAAATTCAGGCTTGAGGAGCCCAAAAGTGACGACAGTTACAGGGTTCCGATGACCCGCTCGGATTACCAACATGATCTGCGGGCCCCATAGGGAGGGAGCTCCCGCCTGAGACTTCCTGTCAATTCACTCACAGACGAGGCTCCCGCCTGAGACTTCCTCCATTTTCAGGCCTGGGGAGCTCAAAAGTGACGACAGTTACAGGATTCCGATGACCCGCTCGGATTACCAACATGATCTGCGGGCCCCATAGGGAGGGGGCTCCCGCCTGAGACTTCCTCACAATTTACTCAACGATGATGAGGATGAGGATGATGAGTGGTGGTGAAGATGAGTGGTGAAGAGGATGATGATTGATTGTGAGTGGTGGTGGCGATGATGATGTTTGAATGAGGATGATGCCGATGCCGATGATGATGATGATGTTCATGAGCGTGTGAGAGAGTGCGAGTGATGATGATGATGAGTATGTGAGTGACTAAGCATGTGAGAGAGCATCATCGATGATGCTGATGAGGTTGATGATGAGAGAGTGTGAGTGAGTGTGAGTGGGTGTGTGTGTGTGTGTGTGCTCCTGTTCCTGCGCGGGGTGTCCAGAGAAAACAAGAACCCCACTTTGGATGTGGGGAAAAACGAGGACCCAACACCACAGGATGGTTGGGAATTGATGTTACCTCGCTGTTTATCGCAAATGCATCCGCTGGCCCTCTGTAAGTCGCCCCCGGGGAAAGCATCTAAAAGAGAACCCTGGGCTCACGCCCTTTTCCGGGATAACGTAACCTTGGGTAAAGGGTCGGGATTGCAGAGGAGGAAAAGGTACCGACACCGTTGCGGCTACGGGTGCCGACGCAAGGACCATTTCGGGCTGTGGAGGTGCTTTGGTTTTCGGGCCGTTTCTTAGATTAAGGTCGGGGAGCCTGACGATTCGAAACCGAGGCTCGCCGTGGCCAGAAAAGCCCCTTTGTTTCTTATTCAATGTCCCTTGTGGTAGCACGATAACTGTACCCGTCCTCGTTTTCGCCTTGTTGGGCCTCCTGGGAGGCCCTCGTTGTCACGGTTGGCTTCGCCTCGAAATTCTTTTCAAAATGCGCACCGCGAGAGATCCGGGGAGTTGCGGTATAGGTATTTTTCCCCCAGGACTGGCAGCACGTGGATATGTACGAAGAGGCGGACACGAACAGCGACGGTTATCTCGACGCAGAGGAGGTGAAGCGCTTCTTTGCCCGCAGGGCCAAGGCTGCTGGGCAGGGGGAGCTCCCGCCCAGCGACGAGCTCATCGAGGACTGCATTTCCATGGTCGACAGAGATGGCGACGGCCGCATCGACCTTCACGAGTTCACCCGCCTGCTGGGAGAGTGCTTGCCGAACGCTCGCGTGGCCCGCGACAGGGAGTTCAGGACGGACGTCAGCGCTTGCAAGATGCAGTGGGACTACGAGCGGGCCAGCCGCATCTTTTCCAACGTGATGGCCGCTGCCTGGCACCGCTCGGCGCTACGCTGGCTCTCAGCGGCCGCGGCCATCACGCTGGGCGCGGCCGGCATGGAGGCCGCGCTGCTCGTGAATCCGGCGCACCCAGGCGCCGCCGAGTTCGTGGCGGTTTACGCCCTCGAGCAGCTGTTCCCGTCGCTTGTGTGGATGACGAGCGACGCGCGGCTGGTGGCCGGCAGCCTGGGGCATTGCGCCTCCGAGCTGCTGCTGAGCCACGACCCCGCCAGCGAGACTGGCGCCGCGGCGCTGCTGGCGGCGGGCCACTGCCAGGTGGTCCGCTGCATGTCGGTGGGATTCTGCATGTTCGGGCAGCTGCTCCGCATCGGAGGAAGAAGAGCCAGCATGGCCATCAACTTTCGGAGCTCCGCGCAGAGATTTCTCCGAGCGGCGCCCGGGTCCCCTGGCGGCGCCTCCTGCGGCCCTGGCCCGCTCCGCGCGACAGGGGGAGGGGGGCCCAGGCGCCGATCCAATTAATCCAGGCCTCCCTTATAGGGTCCGACTAGATGGGGTCGGAGGATCGCGCTGCATCGCAGATGCATCGCTGATGCATCTCTTTGATGCATCGGCGACGTTTGCGGTGCATCGGCGACGTTTGCGGTGCATCGGCGACGTCGGCGTGGAGAAAGGCGGGTTCCACATCGAGCCGCATCGGCGATGCGGTGCGATCCTCCGACCCCATCTGCTCTGACCCCCTCTGGGAGGCCTCCAAGAGATCCGCGCGGAGCTCCGAAAGTTTGAGTCTGTGCGGGTCTGGTCCTTCCTCTGCGCCTCTTCCAGGCGAGCGCCTCCGCGCACAGCGAGTTCGAGCGGCGCGTCCGCCGCGGCGAGGAGGCGCCCCTGTCCCCCGGCGCGCCAGAGCGTGTCGTGCGGTTGTGCGGGAGGTCGTCGGACATCTCGGCGGCGAGCCCCGGTGGGAAGAGAGGGTCAAGCAGTGGCGAAGCGTCCTGACTCGCCTGTAGGGCCACCAGGTAATGTTCAGAGTATGTGTTTGGTGGCTTGCAGGACATGTTCTTAGAACATGTCTGGCCGAGACCGTCTTGTTTCAATGCTCCGGCTTTCTGTTATAAATTTCGTGTTTTTGTGTTTGGAACACTACGTTGTTACAATATACGCGGTCGTGGTAGGCTTGTAGGAATGTTTGGACGGTCAGTGCTTGCTCAAGAGAGGGGGCAGGCCTTCTCAGAAGGCGGCGGGGCTTCTCAGAAGCCCTCGCGCCGTCTGAGAAGTCTTCTAAGCCGCATCGTAAGAAGGCCTGCCCCCTCTCACTTCCTCCCGGGCTCGCCGCCGAACATCACGTACACCACGATCGCGGGGGACGCCGGTGGCCTGTATCTCGGAGGAGGGCAAGTCGAGACAACGGGGACAAACTTTGCGTTTTTCGTCCCTCTTGAGCCTCTGGAGGCTTCTCGCCGCCACGGCCGCATAACGGCGGCGCGCCTGGCCTTTCTCGTCCTTCTTGATCCTCCTGGAGGCTTCTCGTCGCCACGGCAGGATCCGCGTCGAAGAACGAGTCAGGATGGAACCCGGGAGGGGTCTGGGGATTGATTTTGAGTGGATGTGGGCCAGGCTGGAGAGCCGCAGTTGTCTCTACCAGCCCTCCTCCGAGTATCACATCCTCCCTGTAATGAACCCCGAGTCTATGCGGGGCGTGGCCCGGCGGATAAGCCACGAGTTCAGGTACCCGCTGTTCCTGAACGTGCCTGTCGCGAAGTGGGGACAGACGCGGTTTTGGGAGCCGCTGCTGAAGGGCCATGTGACGCCAAGCTGGCTCTTGCAGGGGCACAACGGCGAGCGCGTCTTGTGCATCGAGGTGGACGGCACGGACAAGGAGGAGGGCCTCGTGTTCGGGCGGCGCAGCCACCAGGTGGGCATCAACGAGGCGGGCATGGCCTTCCGCGCCATCGCCTCCGTGGCCCTCGACAGCCTCGCCCAGAGCGGCCTGGACCGCGGCTCCGTCCCCGGGGGTTCGAAGACGGGGCCCTGCGGGACGGGGCCCTGAGGATGAGAAGGAATCCCAGTTTTACGGTCAGGAACTTTGGCTGAGCGTGTCGCGACGCGGGTTCTGGCCCACCACGCTTCGGCACGACACGCTGCTCACTCGCCAGCCCCAAGCATCAAACTCCCAGGCTTTTCCCGCCTCCCGCCAGGCTCAGCGGAGCCACGCGCTGCCCCCATGCCACGGATAGCATGTCGCCGGGGCCGCAGCCGCGACACGATCAGCTTTGTGCAGAAGTTCCCGACCGTACACTGTTTGACGCCCCTCGTCCTCGGGGCCCCGTCCCTCGGAGCCCCATCTTTGAACCGTCGGCGTCCGGCTCCTGCGCGTCTACCTCGGCGACAGCCTCGAAACGGCCCGCACTGGCGGGGGGCACGTGTACACCTGCAGGCAGCGGGTGGCCAAGCGGCGGGAAGCGGATGTGCTGATCGACAGCCACGCGCCGGTGATCCAGCGGCTGCGGCGCTGGGCGCTGGGCGCAGCCGAGCTGCACGGCGGCGTGCGGGTCGCCTCGCGGCCCGTGGTCTGCTTCGAGACCTCATGCCAGGAGCGGTTCCGCAACTTCGCGCGCCTGCTCTCCGACGTGGCAGACGTGGTGGACCAGGCCTCGAGGAAGAGCGATCTGTATGCGCAGGAACTTCGGAGGCCCGCGCGGATTCCTTGGATCGGCGCTGGACCCCCCATCCTGGCGCGCGGACCGCGCCAGGGGGCGGTGCCGGGGTCCAGCGCCGATCCCAGAAACAACCTGGGCGGGCCTTCGAATGTTTCTGTCGATGCCATATATGCCTATGTGTTGTTCCTCTCAGGTCGCGGCCATGAAGGTGACCGACGTGTGCGGGGAGCCGCCGCCCAGGGTCATCCACTACCCGACCACGGCGGAGACGGTGCACGCCGCGTACAGCCTCGCCAGGAACTCCTCCGAGGCCTGCGATCCCGCCCGTTCGCTGCTCATGTTCAGTCGGCGGTGGGGCGCGCAGGAGCCGAACAAGAAAACAGCGGCATGAGCATGACGTGTTCGGAGCTCCGCGCGGACTTCTTGGATCGGCGCTGCGCCCCCTGACCGCGCCTCCAGCGCCGATCCAAGATCTCCACGCGGACCTCCGAAAGTCTATGTTTATGCCGCTCTTTCTCGTCCTGAGGAGGTGAGGGGCTCGGCGCTGGGCTTCCAGGTGCTCTGCACCGCGGAGGTGCTGGACGACCTGCTCCGGGAGGTCCGGCAGTGGGCGCGTCGGGGCTTTTCCTCCGAGCGCATTCAGGAGGAACTCGACGGGCGGTACGACGGAGCGCTCAGGCTGATGAAGAAGGCTCTGCGCGGCGCGAGCGTCCCGCTGGAGGCGGCGGAGACAAGAGTGCCCGCGATTCGGGAATCAGAGCCGCTTGAGGAAAAAACTCATCCCATCTTGTTTCTCACCTCATCTTCACTTTCCTCGCCTTCCTCCTGCAGCTCCTCTTTCTCCGATGCCACCCTTCGAGAGAGACAGAGAGGAGGGAGGGAGGGAAGGAGGGAGGGAGGGAGGTGTGTACATGTGTGAATACATATATATATATACGCGTATGCAAATGTATATATTTGCACACATGTGTATAGCTATATGCATCGGTATGTGTGTGCGCTTATGGGCATGTATAGACACATATCACTTATGTATCCAGGGCTATGCTTACGAAGGTATGGATGTACAGATGTACGTATGGATATACGTATTTGTATATCTATGTTTGTACATATTTATGTTTGTATAGATGTATGTACGTATGTATGTATGTATGTATGTATGTATGTATGTATGTATGTATGTATGCGTGTATGTATGCATGCATTGAGGTATGCATATAAGTGCGTAGGTATGTATGTATGTGCTCATGCATGCTCGGTTGTTTGTATGTATTCATATGCATGTGTACATGTATGTGTGCACGTATGTGTGTATGTGCGTATGTAGGTGTGTATGTGTGAATGTAGGTATGCGTATGTATGTAACTATGTGTATGCAATTACTTATATATGGGTATACGTAGTGTTGTACGTGTCCATGAACGTGTGCTTGCTGTTTTTATATGTATGTCGGTAGGCAGGTCGATAGATATGTGCGGGGGTAGGTGTGTATGCACGTATGTGCGTGTGTATGTATGTATATGCGTATGCATGTATGTATGCTTGTATGTATGTGTGTACATGTACGGACATGCATGCATGTGTATGTATATGTTTTTCAGTTTTGAAAAATATACATATATATATATGTATATGCATGTGTCCGTAAAGGCTTCGCCTCCTGCCGCCAGCCCCCTCTCTATCATAATGGGATATAACAGAGTCGCGTCGGTGCGTCTCGGCGCTGCCTTGGCGCATCTGGGAACAGCATGCGGGGGCGGATAGGAGTTACCAGCGCATATTGAAACGTTGGCGTTATCGAAGACGCCTACGGCGAATCACCGCCGCCCCATGCCTTTTTGGAAGCGCCTATGTGGCCGAACGTTGAGGCCAGACCTGCCAAGCTATCGGACCATGTGTTCCCCGAATCGGTTTGGAAAGCCTTCGGGGAACACGTTGGCATCTTGAAGGTCATCTTGGCTGTGTGATGGCCATTTTGACCCTTTCGGGCCTTCTTGGAAGACGTCTTGGAGGGCTCTTGGGCCGTCCTGGAGGCCTCTTGGGGCCGTCTTGGGCCTCTTGGGCGATCTTTGGGGGCACTTGGGTCGTCTCGGGCCGTCGGAAGGCCGAAAAAAAACATGCCACAATCCTTCAACACTTATAGGAAGTCAGTGATTTTGGCCTTGGGCCTTGCTGGAGGCCCTCTTGGAGGCCTCTTGGGCCGTCTTGGGCCATCTTAGGGCCATCCTCGGCCGTCTTGGTGGGCTTCTGACCCGTCTGACGCCGTCGGAAGCAGTCTGGGGGGCCTCTCTGGGCCGACTTAGGGCCCTCTTGGAATGCTCCAGGGCCTTCTTGGAGGCCATCTTGGGCGTCTTAAAAGGCCTCGTGGGCCGTCATGGGGGCCTCTTGGGGCCATCTTGCAGGCCTCTTGGGCGATCGTTGGGCGATCTTTGGGGGCTCTTGGGCCGTCTCGGGCCGTCGGAAGGCCGAAAAGAAGCAATTGCCAAAATCCTTCAACTTGGGCCAGCTTCGAGCCAACTGCAGCCATTTTCGTGGGTTCCTGGCCCGTCTGACGCCGTCGGGAGCCGTCTTGGAGGCCTCTCTGAACCGGCTTGGGGCCCTCTTGGGGCGCTTCGGGGCCGTCTTGGAGGCCATTTTGGGCGTCTTGGAGGCCTCTTGGCCCGTCTTGGGGCCCTCTTGGGGCCGTCTTGCGGGCCTTTTTTGTGTCGTCATGGGGCCATCTTGGAGGCCTCGTGGGCGATCTTGGGGCGATCTTGGCGGCCTCTTGGGCCGTCTTGAGCCGTCGGAAGGCCGAGAAGAGGCAAATGGCAAAATCCTTCACCGCCCCAAGGAAAATCAATGATTTTGGCCTCTTTGGGCCCTCCTGTAGGACCTCTTGGAGAACTTTTGGGCCGTCTTGGGCCGTCTTGGAGGCTTCTTGGGTGAACTTGGAGGTATCTTGGACCCCCTTGGGCCGTCTTGGGGGTCATCTTGGACCATCTTTGGCGGTCTTGGAGGCCATCTTGGAGGCCATCTTGGGCCGACGTGGCCTCTTGGAGGCCATCTTGGACAGTCCTGTGGAATTTTCTGTGGAATTTTCTGCGGACGTTGAGGTCATTTGCGGGCCTGGAGCTCCCTCCCAGGACCCCTGCGGGACGCGCCGGAGCCCCATACAGGGGGAGTTCTTTTGGAAAAGAACCAAAACCAAAACCGAAATCATCTAGCACGCCAAGCACCCCTGGGGTTGAGTCAACAGGGGGTGGCAGATCGAAGACGCCTACGGCGAATCACCGCCGCCCCCTGCCTTTTTGGAAGCGCCTGTGTGGCCGAACGTTGAGGCCAGACCTGCCAAGCTATCGGACCATGTGTTCCCCGAATCGGTTTGGAAAGCCTTCGGGGAACACGTGGGTATCTTGAAGGTCCTCTTAGCCGCCTGGAGGCCATTTTGACCCTTTCGGGCCTTCTTGGAGGACGTCTTGGAGCGCTCTTGGGCTGTCTTTCGGGCCATCTTGAGCGTCTTGGAGGCCTCTTGGGCCGTCTTGGGGGCCTCTTGGGGCCGTCTTGGGCCTCTTGGGCGATCTTTGGGGGCGCTTGGGTCGTCTCGGGCCGTCGGAAGGCCGAAAGAAAGCACATGCCACAATCCTTCAAAAACTCATCGGACAATACATGGTTTTGGCCTTTGCGGGCCTTGCTGGAGGCCCTCTTGGAGGCCTCTTGGGCCGTCTTGGGCCATCTTAGGGCCATCTTCGGCCGTCTTGGTGGGCCCCTGGCCCGTCCGACGCCGTCGGAAGCCGTTTGGGGGGCCTCTCTGGGCCGACTTGGGGCCCTTTTGGAATGCTTCAGGGCCGCCTTGGAGGCCATCTTGGGTGTCTTGAAAGGCCTCCTGGGCCGTCTTGGGGGCCTCTTGGGGCCGTCTTGGGGGCCTCTAGGGCCGTTCTGGGGCCATCTTGGAGGCCTCTTGGGCGATCTTTCGGCGATCTTTGGGGGCCCTTGGGCCGTCTCGGGCCGTCGGAAGGCCGAAAAGAAGCAAATGTCAAAATCCTTCACAAACTCATGGGGAAATGCATGTATTGGGGATTTTCTGGCCTTCCTGGAGGCCCTCTTGGAGGCCTCTTGGGCCGTCTTGGGCCAGCTTCGAGCCAACTTCGGCCATCTTGGTGGGCTCCTGGCCCGTCCGACGCCGGCGGAAGCCGTTCGGGGAGCCTTTCTGGGCCGACTTGGGGCCTCTTGGGGCGCTTCGGGGCCGTCTTGGAGGCCATCTTGGGCGTCTTGGAGGCCTCTGGGTCGTCTTTGTGCCCTCTTGGAGCCGTCTTGGGGGCCTCTTGGGCAGTCCTGAGGCCATCTTGGAGGCCTCTTGGGAGCTGTGGGGGCGATCTTGGTGGTCTCTTGGGCCGTCTTGGGTCGTCGGAAAGCCGAGAAGAAGCGAATGCCAAAATCCTTCAAAAACTCACTGGAAATCAATGATGTTGGCCTCTTTGGGCCCTCCTGGAGGATCTCTTGGAGGCCTCTGGGGGGCCTCTTGGGCCGTCTTGGGCCGTTTTGGACTGTCTTGGGCCGTCTTGGAGGCCGTCTTGGACCATCTTGGGCGAACTTGCAGGCCATCTTGAACAATGGAGGCCATCTTGGGCCAACATGGCCATCTTGGAGGCCATCTTGAGCCGTCTTGGAGAATTTTGCGTGGGGCTGAGGTGGTTTACGCGGCCTTCCGGGACCCCAGCGGAACTGGCCGAAGCCCCAGGGGGAGTTCTTTTGGAAAAGAACCAAAACCGATAGGATCTTGGAGGTATCTTGGACCCCCTTGGGCCGTCTTGGGGGTCATCTTGGACCATCTTTGGCGGTCTTGGAGGCCATCTTGGAGGCCATCTTGGGCCGACGTGGCCTCTTGGAGGCCATCTTGGACAGTCCTGTGGAATTTTCTGCGGACGTTGAGGTCATTTGCGGGCCTGGAGCTCCCTCCCAGGACCCCGGCGGGACGCGCCGGAGCCCCATGCAGGGGGAGTTCTTTTGGAAAAGAACCAAAACCAAAACCGAAATCATCTAGCACGCCAAGCACCCCTGGGGTTGAGTCAACAGGGGGTGGCAGATCGAAGACGCCTACGGCGAATCACCGCCGCCCCCTGCCTTTTTGGAAGCGCCTATGTGGCCGAACGTTGAGGCCAGACCTGCCAAGCTATCGGACCATGTGTTCCCCGAATCGGTTTGGAAAACCTTCGGGGAACACGTTGGCATCTTGAAGGTCATCTTGGCCGTCTGGAGGCCATTCTGACCCTTTCGGGCCTTCTTGGAGGACGTCTTGGAGCGCTCTTGGGCCGTCTTGGAGGCCATCTTGAGCGTCTTGGAGACCTCTTGGGCCGTCTTGGGGGCCTCTTGGGGCCGTGTCTTGGGCCTCTTGGGCGATCTTTGGGGGCGCTTGTGCCGTCTTCTTGGGCCGTCGGAAGGCCGAAAGAAAGCACATGCCACAATCCTTCAAGAACCAATGGGAAGTCAATGATTTTGGCCTTTTCGGGCCTTGCTGGAGGCCCTCTTGGAGGCCTCTTGGGCCGTCTTGGGCCATCTTAGGGCCATGTTCGGCCATCTTGGTGGGCTCCTGGTCCGTCTGACGCCGTCGGAAGCAGTTTGGGGGGCCTCTATGGGCCGACTTGGGGCCCTCTTGGAATGCTCCAGGGCCGTCTTGGAGGCCAACTTGGGCGTCTTAAAGGCCTCCTGTGCCATCTTGGGGGCCTCTCGGGGCCGTCATGGGGCCCTCTTGGGCCGTTCTGGGGCCATCTTGGAGGCCTCTTGGGCGATCTTTCGGCGATCTTTGGGGGCTCTTGGGCCGTCTCGGGCCGTCGGAAGGCCGAAAAGAAGCAAATGTCAAAATTCGTCAAAAACCTTAGGGGAGCCCCCTTGAAGGGAAGCGGATTCTCTTCCTTTGTTGTTGTCTTTCGCTATTCAGTTCTTGGATCGTCTTTCTTATCTTGTCCGCCCTTCCCTTGCGAGCCAGTGTCGCTCATTTGTCATCACGCGCTCTCGTCGTCGACATGATATGCATCACCCCCTTCGCCCACATCATCTCCATCGATCTCCTCTTCCTCGTCGCCGCCGTCATCTTTCAAAACGTCTCACGTGTCGTCATCCTGTTCGTCATCCTCAGCTCAACAGGACCGTGTATAGCATGGCTCTGTGGTCCTCCAAGTGCAAAAATGTGCATGGCAGCGTTTGGTGGCTTCAAACATGTATCAGGGGAGGGAGGAAGCACATGATCTTCCCCCGCACACACACACACGTGTACTTTTTGGCGGTCGCGACCTCGCGCACAGCGTCAAGGCGGAGTAACGTCGGAGCCGGTGCGCGCGCGGCCGGGCCTTCATATGGGATCGTTTGAATCCCATGCATGCCCGCAGCAGCAAACAATTCAGACGTGGATGGCAGGGAGGTGTCACGCCGCCCGACGCTGGACCTCCCAAACGGGGGCGCAGCGCGAGAGCGTGGAGGAGAGGCATAATCGTCCAGGCATGGATGGCGAGGAGGTGACGCGCCGCCCGATGCTGGACCTCCCAAACGGGGACGTAGCGCGAGAGCGTGGGACGGGAGGAAGCCCGCCAAGGGACGGTGTTGGAGAAGTGGTAGTGGTGAGCCGCCGGACGGCACACGAGGTCTGGAGACCCCTGCGGGGAATGACAGCCTCGTGAGGGGAGAGAGGGAATGCCGCAGTAGGTCGGGAGAGAGCGCAGAAGGAAAAAGACAAACACACACACACACACTCACAACAAAAAGAACAAGGACAGATCAGTGTGTACCATGGCTCGGCGGACTCTCAGCCAAAAATCAACCTTCGCAACTAGAGGGGTGGCCAGAGGACTAGGGGGAGACGGATGGAGAGAATGAGAGGAGACGGGCAGGGTGGAGAAGAAGGAGGAGAGGAACCTATCGAACGGCACACAGGGAGAAAGAGTGCTTGTCTGAGAGAGAGAGGGAGATACAGTTAGGGAAGGAGGGAGGGAGGGATAGAGAGAGAGAGAGAGAGACAGAAAGAGAGGGCGAGAGAGAGAGAGAGAGAACAAACAAGAAGAGAGGACACAAACGAAAGATGATGCAGGGATGAGACGGAGGAATGGAGGTGTGCGATGATGAAGGCGTATGCGCTTTGGGGAAGGGGAGGGCTGACCATAAACAGGTGTGATATATTATCCCCCGAAGCGTTGAAGGTTTCAGCCTTCACACTATGTGCACGGATTCGTTTACCAATCTCGGATCAACGCTCCAGGCCATCGACGCTAAACGGACCAAGGGCGGACCTGCTATTTTCACAATGCCGAAACCAGCGCTCGCAATCAGGTTCCCTTGCTCGTGTTGTAAGAAGATGGTCCTGAATTTGACCCTCTGCGCGCTGATGCCCGACCCGCGTGTGCTGTTTCATGCTCCGTAGCTTGTGCCCCAGACGCTGGTTCAGTAGAGCCAGTGCCATACGTGTTGGTGTCCTACGGTTGGTGATGTGCGGGTGGTGCCCTGGAGTTGATGCCTTCTGGTAAGTGTTTCCTGCCTTGTACGTCGGGAGCGCGAGCGCCCGTTGCTTAGGGCCCGCTCGCTTGCATCGGCCTGTCATCGTTTGAACTTGCCTTCTCAAGCTTAGTCATCGCAGATGTTGAATACACCCGACAGCTCTATGTGTGGGGGTGGGCGTTTCATGAAGAGATGCTGCCCTCGCTTCGGCGCCGCCCATGTGACTCTCAGAGCTCTGGCTGGCTGCGTGGGGAAGAGGGCGATCCTTTCCAAGTCTCAGTGTGGTCTGCCATGCTGTGCGGTCGAACATTGGGCTGGCCGTCGACGACCTTCGTAAGGCTGGCGTGGCCAAGGAGTGCCTGCCCTGACTCGTCAGGGAGGATCCTTTCGAACGGGAGAGTGCATTGCAGCATCTGGGCTTGCTCTAGCCATCCTCTTCCCACCACCTCCTCTCCCTCGTCTCCCCCCCTGCTCCCCCCCGTCCTCCACCTCCGTCGGCCAGCAACTGTCAGCAACAATTGAGGCAACATGTCCGTAGCCGGTACCGGGATGGGGCAGGGCAGAGGAACATGCTGCAAAAGGAACGTGCAGCGAGAGGGGAGGCCGAGACCCGCGACCTGAGACGCCCTCGGCGCCCCCCAGAGGGGGGGGCCCGTGATGTCCACCCCCATCGGTGTCCCCCCCTCTCAGAAGCGGGCAGGCGCCCAGCAGCAGGGCCAGACGCTCGCTGACGTCATCCTCAACAAGATCAAGGAGCACGAGGATCGCGCCGGCCAGGCCCCCGTGGGTTGCGGGAGCCGCCGTCGCAGGACACTGCCACACACCAGCAAAAGCTCAGGCTGCTTGGCCGTGCGGGTCCTGGGCCTTGGCTCGGTGCGCGTGCCATCTGGGTCAGGCCAGGGGGTCGTGTACAGCAGGGGCACGACAAATAAGAAGTCGGCTTGCGGACGGATGCCCGACCGAAGTTTCTTATTCCAAGATGGCCCCATAGAACCACGGGACCTCTGGTGCACCTTAATTGGGGAATCCAGGGATCAATGAAGACCGTGCCCTTGGATTTCTCAAAGCAAGATTTCGTATCTCATGTGCCTGCTGACATCGGTCCTGGGCCCATGGTGGGTATGGCCAGGGTGGATGCAGGTGTGCAGCTGGCGGCCTCCCGGCGCAGGCGGTATCACTGGGAGGGGGGGGCAGCAATTAAACTCGGCCAGGACAAATCTGGCCAGGCTAAACTCTGCCAGCCGAAACTCCGCCAGGCTGAACTCGGCCAGCTGATCTCGGCCATCGGCCCGGGCCGAGTATAGCCTGGCCGAATTTCGCCTGGCCGAGTCTTTCCCTTGTCCGGGGAGGGCAGCGGGGGCAGGGCCCACTCCCCAGAGACCTTCCAGAGCGGAGGAGCGAAGCGTCGAGGTCGGAAGGGGTGAGCTTGCCGAGCGGAGGTCTTCACTTCTCGACAGACGTTGTTGGTCTTCGGCGAGCTGGATCCAGCGGGGGTTCGGCTATCGGCGGTGCGCGTCGGAAACGAAATGGTCACAATGGAAGGGAGAGGCAGGAGAGGAAGACGGGGAGAGCCGCAATACGGCTGGAGCACCTTCAGAACGTGGAGAAATTGTGCATGTGCCGAGGCCAGGCTCAAGTGTTCCACGCTGTCAGTGCGGGCACGGGTACACCGCAAAACCAGGGTGAGGAAGATGAGTCGTGCGAAGTTTAAACCAGGTTTTGCTTGTGGAAACGACCAAACGACCACACATGTCTCTCTCGACAGACTAGCGCACGTGGCTCTGCAACGGCAGGGTGCGTACGTCACGGACAACCGTTTTGAAGAGTCCTTATTCCAAGCGCCAGCGGTAAGGGCGCTGAAACACAACAGTCGAAAGCCAGTTGGTCGTCAAGTGGCGCCAGGGATGCGAAAGACATGTGTAACTCATAATGTCATAGCGCCTCGGGGTCGCGGTTGCAGCGTTCCCTGTGCTCCAGCATGTAGACCCGACCTTCGTTTTGTAGTGGATTTGTTTGCATTCGTGTTCGGTACGTGCTGCAGCTTCTGGAGCCTGCGGGTGCGCGCTGGGGGGAATCCAGGGCCCAGGGGTTCCAGCGCAACAGAGAGCCCCAACAGTGTGTGGAACAGCACTCTCAGCGGGGAATCGGCACCTCACAACGGCGGGGGGTCGAACGTCAGTGTTGCAAGGCACCTCAGCCGCCGACGACGTCCAAGATGATATATGATCGGAAAAAAACAGAAGGGGTCCTACGGGCGCATGGGTCCTTTCGAAACGTCCACCCCCCGTCGCGGGGTGGGGGGGGGGCGTTCAAAAGTGCGGCGCGGGATTTTCGAGGGGGTCGCCTCAAAAATATAATTTGGAGAAGTCTCTTGCGAATCGAATTGCACGATCGGGCAAGTGTACTTTTGAACGGAGAGGGTGGGCATTCAAAAGAACAGCGCCGGGCGCGGGCGTCGCCGCGCGGCCGCGTTGGCGAGCCGAGTTGCTACGTGCCCAAAAGTGCGTCCAAAAGTACGCTCAGAGGACCCATTCGTTCATAGAACCCTTTCTGGCTTGCCTTGTATGAGAGGTCGTTTCCCTTGATGTCAGCAGTTGAACTCATCCACGGCGCTAAGGTAGCATGGCCTCAGCGATTCGACCCCTACGACGTGGCAGCGCCGCTGGGTTCTTTCCATCATTTTGGCGAGATTCAATGGTAATAAAAAGGTGGCCGAGGAGGTATTTTCGAGGCCTTACGGCCAGTGCCGCCGACCCAGAAGGACGACGACGACCACCACGACGACGACCATGACGACAACGCTACAGTCTCGGGACATGGGGCGGGCGGTTGGGGGAGGGGGAAGAGGACGAAGAGGAGGAGGAGGCGGAGGAGGAGGCGGAGAAGGAGGAGGAGGAGGAGGAGGAGGAGGAGGAGGAGGAGGGGGAAGGGGAGGGGTACACCATCGCGCGAGCCCTACGTGAAGCGGGCATTTCCGACATCGGAGTCGAACCATGGGTTCGCCCGCCCAACTGGCCAGGTCACCCGGGTCTCCGCGCCGACTTCAGATGCACCGACAACGATGGCCAGTGAGCGTATCTTGACTTTACCATCGTGCATCCTGCCTCGCAGCAGAGCCTGCAGGCTGGAGGGGCTCACACCGTCGGCACCGCCGCCAGACTTGCGAGACAATCCTAACGCTGCAAGTGGAATGGCGTCGCAGGCTTCCAGCCCCTTGGGTTTGAAGTCTCGGGGGGCGTGGGCGAGGCCACGCGAAAATGACCAGCGCGTCACATGCCAGAGGGGCTTGGCGTCACGGAGTTCTGAGCACGCTGCATTGGATGATCCCCACATGCGTGGTCCGGGAGGTGGCGCGCACGTTCTTGAGCGCCGCTTGAGGAGGCAACCGTGCCCTGTCCCGGCGCCTAGCACAAGGGTCCGGTGGTTCACACCCCTAGGCCTGTGCAGGGTACTTGCTTCCAACGCCGCTCAGCAGGACCCGTCCGACCACGGCACCGCCACGCCCTTCACAACCGCCACTCGCTCGGCGAAAACACCACGACAACCGCCACAACTACCGCACCGCCGGCGGCAACCACCACCACTCCGAGCTCTATGGCTACCACCACCACGCCGACTTCCACGACCATCAGGACGACCACTACGACCGCCCCCCGCCCGCCGCCCTCTCTTCCTCCTCCTCTTCCTCTCTTGCCCCCGTCGCCGCTGCTGGCCCCCCCTGCTTGTATTTCACTTTGCACTATTCAATCACAAAGTATAGTTAACGCTCAGTGGCGGAACTCCACGGGGCCAGTCCTCACAGAGTCTGTGTCTGGGAGGCGGCGTTTTAGGAGGAGGAGGAGGGCCAACCAACCAACCAGCCGTTGCCCGGCCGCCTCCCTCCTCTGTTCACTTCCCTTTTTTTCCTTCCCCTCCTTCCCCAACTCCGGGGCCATGGAACGCGACGTCGACCTCGGCGCCGCGCCGGCGGCTGGCGCTGCGCCGGCTGCGGCGGCGCCCGCCGCTGCTCAGGGGAGGGACGACGACGAGGACGACGAGGAGATGCTGCCAGCGGAGGGCGCAGCTGGCGGAGGCGCTGCAGCCGGCGGAGTCGTTCCAGGGCGCCGCCGTCGTCGCGGAGAGTGGGCCTTGAGCCTGCAGCCCGCCTCCAAACGGCCTGCTGCCTGCAAAGGTGGCGAGATTCCTTTTGAGACGGAGGAGCTGCGCTTGTGCCCGTGGGGCAGCCGGCATCGCTACAGCTGGCTTTGCTTGGGATGCGTTTCCGCGAAGGCGGCCCCCGACGATGACATTCGTCCTATGGCCCCTCGTGCCCAGGACGTCCACGTCCAGGAGGCGCGCACGGCGTTGGCTTCGGCGGCCGCCAGCCGGAACAGCGACGGCCAGGGGCACGAGCAGGAGCAGGAGCAGTGCAACGCTCCGGTGATGCATCCGGCCTGGGACGAGACGACCCTTCCTGACCGGGCCTGGTGGCAGCGTTTGGCGTGGCAGTCAGCCCTACGCGCGGGGGTCCCCACATTCGTGCAAGTTCCAGACAGGTTTCGCGGTGCGGTGACGCATGCGAGACGCAAGGCGCTGGAGGTGCTCGAAGAGGCGGGCCAACACGGGGATGCCACACCAGAGTGGAAAATGCTTCTGCTGTTCGACTTGGTGCTGTTCGCTCGGCCCCGGGGGGTGGCCCCGACGTGCGCAGAGCTACTGGAAGAGCGGCTGGCGTTATGGTGGGGCGGACAGTGGGCTCAGCTGTGGGCTTCGGCCACGAACGGCCCACCCCCGCGAGCGCCACCGAGGAAGACAACCAACGAGCAGAAAGCACACCGGGTGCACACTTTGGCTGCGGCCGGGGAGGAATCCCGCGCGCTGGCGGCAGCAGTGCAGGCAGAACTGGCGCCGCGCACGGCTGACACGCTGGAGAAACTGCGGGCGAGCTTCCCGCCAGACGAGCCCGGAGACGGCGCCGGCGCGGCGCCGCGCCCTGCCCCGCCCTCCGCGCCGCCCAGCCCCGAGCTCAGAGAGGAGGTGGAGGAGGAGGTGCGCAAACTACTGCGGCGCCCTCCCCGGCTGGCGGCGCCGGGCCTGCTGGGGACGCGGCTGGAACACCTGGGGGCGAGCGACGGCGAGACGGCGCGGCTGCTCGCCCGGGCTGCCGCGAGGGTCGCCTTCGGGGAGCTGCCGCGGGAGGTCCTCGAGGCGCTGCGCATGGGGGAGCTCGTGGCGCTCGCGAAGGGCGCCGGCGAGGTCAGACCCCTGCTGGTGGGCGCCACGCTCCGCCGCCTGGGGCTGCGCGCGCTGGCGCGGGCGCGGAAGGCCCACCTGACTGAGGCTGCCGGGAAGCACCAGTACGGCGTCGGGCGCAAGGGCGGCGCGAACGTGCTGGTAAAGAGCATGCAGGCCCTCGCGGAGGCCCGGCCGAACGCGACATTCATCAAGGTGGACGTCAAGGCCGCGTTCCAACGGATGCGCCGCGGCCCCGCTTTCGAGGCCTTGGACGAAGCTGTCCCCGAGGCGGCGGCGGCCCTGAGGGCCTGGCACCCAGGCCCCGCAGAGCACTACTGGCGCACGGCCGACGGGCGCTTCGAAACGGTCTGGAGCCGGCGCGGGTTCGATCAGGGAGACCCCTTGTCTCCGGCGGCGTTCGCATGGGGCAGCGGCGCGCCCTTGAGCAGCTCTTGCACAGGCTGCAGCAGCTGGACCCAGCCGCCCGCCTGTACTCCTACCTCGACGACTCCTACTTGGTGGTGCGGGCGGGCCTCGGCGCCCTCACGCTGACGGGCCTCCGCGAGGTGCTCGCGCCGCTGGGGCTGGAGCTGAACGACGACAAAACGCTGGTCTGGCCCCCGGCGGGAGTCCAGGCTGTCGAGGCCGAGCTCGCGAGCAAGTGCGCGCCCGTGCTGCCAGTCCTCGGCGCGCAGCTCCGGGCTCCAGGAGACGCCGACGGGACGGCGCTCCCTCTCGGTGGGCAGGGCTGCGGGCTGGACGGGGCCACGGCGCGCCTCGAGAAGCTCTGGACCAACCTGGAGCGGCTGCTGAAAGGGGGGCTCAAACGGCAGGCGGCGGGCGCGCTGCTCAACACCTACGCCGGAAACGCCAGCCAGCACAACTTGCAGCTGGCCTTGGCCGCGGGGGAGGAGACCTTCCGCTACGACGCCGCGCTGCGGGGCTGCTGGGAGAAGCTGCTGGGGCGGCCGCTCGGGCCAGAGGCGTGCGAGCTGCTAGGCCTGCCGGCGAAACTCGGAGGGGCCGGTGCGCAGTGGGCGGCCACGAGGCGGGCGCCCGCCCGCTGGGCGGCGTGGGCGCAGGCGGCGGAGGAGGTGCGGGACGACCTCGGTGTCTCAGGAGTCTCCACTCTTGCAGACATGCTGGCGGCGCTGCCGCAGGCCGCAGCCGCGCTCGAGGCGACCCGGGCTGAGCTGGCGCGCCAGGGCGCGGGCCCGGAGCCAGCGGCGCCCCTGGAGGCCTTGCTGGGGCACCCGACAAAGCAGAAGACCCTGGTTGCTATGGTGCATGAGAGAACCCACGCTGCTGCGAAGCAGCGAATGCACCACTGCAGCCAGGCGTCGCTGCTGTCCGCGGGAGGGCCCGGGGCCGGCGCCTACCTCCAGTACCCCGCGGAGCTGGCCTGCACGCTAGAGGACCCGCACTGGCAGACGGCGACCCGCAGCCGCGTCCAGCTGCCGCGGCCGGAGTGCTCCACTGACGAGCTCGCGCGAGCGGCGGTGACGTGCCAGAACCTGACGGCTGGCGGGGTGCCGTGCCAAGCGCCGCTGGATACGGCGGGATTCCACGCGGCCGTGTGTCAGCCGGGCGGAGGCGTCGTCAAGCGGCGCGCGGGCGTGGCGCGCGCCGCGGGCAGCCTCGCTGGCAGGTGGTGCCACTGCTCGCCGCAGTACGAACAGCGGGTGCCCACCTGGGACAGGGCCCGCGCGCCGCGGCGGGGGCAGGCGCCGGTCCTGGAGCGGGCTATCTTGGACGTCGTGCATGACGACCTCGACGGCCGGCGCTGGCTGGACGTGACTGTCCGCCACCCAGCGGCAGGCGACGAGCCCGCCGTGCGCGCGGCGGCAAGGCGCGCAGGCGAGGCAGCCCGCCGGGCCGAGCGCGCCAAACACACCCGCTACCCAGGCGAGCGCCTCACGGCGTTCGCCGTGGAGACAGGCGGCCAGCTCGGCGGGGAGGCGCGGGCTTGGCTGCTGGCGCTGGCCAGGGAGCTCCCGGAGGACTCGCAGCAGAAAGAACTTGCGCGAGCCTACCGGGTGCTCAGCTGCGCGCTGCAGCGGGAGCTGGCCCACCAGCTGCGGCGCGCGGCCGGGCTGCGCTGAGGCTGCACCGGGGCCGCGGCCTAGGCCTGCGGCGTGCTGCTGGGCGCTGCGCCGGGCGGCTGCTGCTGCGCGGGGCTGAGGCGCTGCGCTGCTGCTTCGAGAATGGTGGTTCTTATGCTAGTTGCACCATAGGTACAGCTAGGTATAATATACTTATAGCAAGGGATAAGTACCTAAGTATTTCTAACTATTTCTATGTGCCCTTAAGTATTTGTCTTGTCGCATAACTATACTTGGGTTAGTTATAAGTATTTCGCTGATTATTAATGACGCTGGAAGATACTTATAACTACCGCTAAGTTACTTACCCGTGCTGATATGCAATACTTATAAGTAACATATATGTTATTTATAAGTAACTTATAACTTCCTTCCATCCCTCCTTCGCTTCTCTTCCCCTCCCGCCGCGCGCCCGCCCGCCGCGCCGCAGGGGCGTCGCGGCCCGCGGCCCCCACGCAAAGGAGGACGAGGAGGAGGGCGAGGATGAGGACGAGGAGGAGGAGGAGGAGGGGGAGGAGGGATGAGGAGGAGGAGGTGGATGTAGTTTTCAGGAACGATTTTCGGATTTGGGGAAATCTTTTTTTGGATTTGGTGAGGTTTTCTGGATTTGGGGAGGTTACCTGGATTTGAAGAGGTTTTTCAGGATTTGGGATTTGCCCATCGACCTGGAGCTCGTCGCGGCGCCGCCTGGCGGGTGCTCGCCGCGGTAGCGATGGCGATCGCTTGGGTGGGGAGGAGGGGGATGGGGAAGGTAGCGATGTCGATCGCTTGGATGGGGAGGAGGAGGAGAAGCGATGGCGATCGCTTGGGTGGGGAGGAGGGGGATGGGGAAGGTAGCGATGTCGATCGCTTGGATGGGGAGGAGGAGGAGAAGCGATGGCGATCGCTTGGGCGAGGAGGAGGGGGATGAGGAAGGTAGCGATGGCGATCGCTTGGAGGAGGAGGAGGAGGAGGAGGAGGAGGAGGAGAAGCGATGGCGATCGCTGGGGGAGGTGAAGCGATGTCGATCGCTTGGAAGGAGGAGGATGAGGACGGGAAGGGGGAAGAGAAGCGATGGTGATCGCTCGGGGGAGGGCGGGGTGGGGGGAAGAGGACGAGGGGATAGCGATTACGATCGCTGGTCTTTTGTTTTCGCGCTTGCGGGCGCGCGGCGCGCTCCGCGCTTGCGGGCGCGCGGCCTCACCGCGGAGGCGGAGTCGACGGCGGCGGCATTTGCGCCTTCGCCGCCGCTGGCGCTTTCGCCGCGGCGCGCGCCGCCTTGGCCTTCGCCGCCTTCGCCGCCGCCTTCGCCTTCGCCGCCGCCCCCTTCTCCTTCTTCTCCGTCTTCTCCTTCTTCTTCTTCTTCTTTTCCGCCTTCTCCGCCCTCAGCTGCGCATTTTCCGCCTGAAGGCGCGCCTGCTCCTCCCTCCGCAGCAGCTGCGCCCCCTGCGCCTCCTTCCTCAGCTGCGCGTTCTCCGCCTTCAGCTCCGCCTCCCGCCGCAGCACCGCGTCCCTCTCGCCGATCGCGATCGCTAGCTCGCGCTCCGCCTCATTCGTCGTCGTCGTCGTCGCCGCCGCCGTCGTCGTCGTCTCCAGCCACAGCGAGAGCTGCACGGCGCGCTCTGTCTGCTCCGCGTTGACAGTCTGCAGAGGCGGGGGGAGGGGGAGAGGGACGAGGTGGAGGAGGAGGAGGAAGGGGAGGAAGCGGAGGAGGAGGATTCGGGGGAGAGCGATGGCGATCGCTGGGAGGAGGGGGCATCCGCCTCCGCGAGCTGCAGCAGCAGGTTGTCGCGCTGGCGCCTGAGCGCCAAAGCGCGAGCCCCCTGCGCGAGCTCGCGCGGAGCACCCCACATCGCGCCTCCGCGCCCCGCGCGCGCGAGCCCCGCGCGCCTCCGCGAGGCAGAGCGGCTGCGCGCGGCGCTCAGTGATCTCCATTATCATCATCCACCTTCCTTTCAGCGATCGACATCGCTTTCCTTCTCCTCATCTTTTTTCCTTCTCCTCATCGTCATCGCCGTCGCTTCACCTCCCCCAGAAGGAGGAGGAGGGGCGACGGGGGGAACAGCGATGGCGACCGCTTGGGGGAGGGGGGGAGGGGGGAGTAGGACGCGCACGGACCGAACCCTACGGGCTGCAAAAACAAGAGAGGATGAGGAGGAGGTGGAGGAGGGATCATAGGAGGAGGGGGAGGGACGGGGTATGTAGCGATGGCGATCGCTTGTGTGAGGAGGAGGGGGATGGGGGGAGGTTGCGATGGCGATCGCTTGGAGGAGGAGGAGGAGGAGAAGGAGAAGCGACAGCGATCGCTTGGGGGAGGGCGGGGAGGAGGAGGGAGAAGCAGAGAAGCGATACCGATCGCTAACTTAAGTAGGCGGCAATCGTTTTGAACGATCGCTGTGCGTAGCCGTTGTCGGCTTTGTAGTCGCGGGTGACGCCCGCGTGCGCGACGCGAGTGACGCCCGCGGGCGCCATGGCGGCCGACCTGGTGAAGCAGCTGAAGGCCGCCAAGTCGGTCCTCGCCCAGATCGGGAAGAAGTCCGACGCGTACAAGGAGATCGCGGAGGCGCAGAGCGCCATGGCGATGGCCATCATGGCGCCGTGGGCCTTCATCTCCGCCGAGGACTCGGCCATGCTGGTCCTGGAGATCGGCCAGATGCCTTTCGGCAAGAGGGCGCTTGCCACGCTGATCGGCCGCGTCACGACGTTGGCGACGGCCTCAGCGCAAATGTTGGCCGCTAACGCGGCCGCAAGCGCGGAGCTGGCGGGGTCGGGCAGGACGCCGATGCAGGACTTCTCGTCCATCCTCGCCTACCTCGCGAAGAGGCAGTGGGACAAGATCCTGGACGAGCGCAACGACTTCATGGGTCGGGTTGCGGTCGTCCTGCAGGCTTGCAAATCCCTCGGGTGGCGCGCGCTGCATGAGCCGACGGTTCAACTGGCGGCGTGCGTCGCCCTCCTCGTGGACGGCTTCGATTGGACGATGCGCATGTGTCCGATGGCACGGCGGGGCTATTTCAAGCGGGCGAAAACATACGCCAAGAAGCTCCTGCCGTGGAAGTTGTGTAAGCAGCTTGCCGCGACCGAGCCGTCCTTCGTCAGCGAGCTCCCTGCGGACCCGACTGACATGCCGAAGGTGCACCCCGAGTGGTACTCGCGCGCGTATGGTGGCGGAGGGGAGGCCCCAGCAAACGAGTGCCCGCTGGACCGCACCATGTTGATGGTGCTGTGCGACGCGGTCCCGATGCGAGAGCCCAAGGCTCGCCCCAAGGCCACGTCCGATGGCAATCGGTCGTCCGTCGACATGGCGTTGCAGCTCGCGGAAAGGGCGATGACGATGCAGGGTGGCGGCCGCCAAGGTGCGCGAGACGGCGTGCCATGCAGGCGTTGCACTCCGCAGCCCATTGCGCCCGCCACGGACGGCGCGATTCCGATCGGCGACACGGAGTCGGCGCCGCCGCCGACGACGCACAGCGTGGAGGAGGCCAGGGGCAAGATCTTCGCGAAGCTCGGCGGCAAACAACGCCTGCCAGATGTGGCCAAGACGCCGCCGAGCGAAGACGAGTCGGAGGGCAGCGACGGGGGCGACTCCGATAACAAGAGCGCCGACGGCGTGGAGGAGGCGGAGCCGCCGCCGCCGATGAAGAAGAAGCGCAAGGCCGCTGGCGACGGCCACCCCGCGCCCCCCAAAGCCAAGGCCATTGCGAAGAGGAAGAACAAGAAGAAGAAGAAGAAGACTGAGGCCGAGCACGTGGGCGCGAAGGGGGTCAAGAAACCACCGAAACCCGCATATGCGGTGGAATGGTCCCGCAACCAGGTCATGTGCCGCACGGGTACGAAAGGTCCAGGCCAGTCGACGGCCATCAAGTTCAGCGACCACGGCGGCAGCAGCGACAAGGCGATCGCTGCGGCTAAGAAGTGGGTGCGCGAACAGGAGAAGAAGCTCGGCATCCACACTTGATCGGCAGCTGCGCCTGATCTGGCGAATTCGCACGGGCGCTGCGACGATGCAGCCTGCATGCGTGTGCTCGCACACGACTAGATAGCCGATTATGGCTATGAATAGGGAGTGGTGGAGGAGGGGCAGCGATGATGATCGCTTGGTGTAGGGATGGTTGTTCGGGGGGGTGTAGGGATGGAGTTGCAGGACAGCGATGGGGATCGCTTGAGGTCGGTTGGGCAGGGCAGCGATGATGATCGATTGTGGTTGCAGGGATTGTAGATTAGTTTGCAGCGAGTGCAGTTTGCAGCGATGGCGATCGCTTGGGGGTTTCAGCGAGTGGAATTGCAGTTGTCGCTTGGAGGATGGCGAAGCTAGAGTGGACGTGGTGATGGGAGGGGAGGTGGATAAGGTGGAAGAGCAAGAGGCGGAGGAGCGATGGCGATCGCTGGGCATGTGCGCACATTGCGCACATCATTGCATGCATCATACTAGCCATTTGGGGCCCAGCAGGTGGCGCGCCAGCGCCTACACCAGGCCCAGCGCCTACACCTGCGCCTGCGCCAGCGCCGCCATGGCGCCGCCCCACAGCCGCGACCGTCGCGATGCCGCCGAGGAGTTCTTCGCCTTCGCGAACGAGGCCGCGGGCGTCTTCGCAAACGCGGCGTTGGCTGCGCATGAGGAGGCGCCGCCCGAGGCCGCGGAGGAGCACGGGGAGGAGGCGCCGCCCGAGGCCGCGGAGGAGGAGCAGGAGGAGGCGTCCGAGGCGGGTGCGGAGGACGTGCTCCTGGAGATTGCGGCGTCGCCAGGCGAGGAGGGCGCGGAGGTCGAGGAACCCGCGGCGGCGGCGGCGGAGGGGCAGGCGGCGGAGGAGGAGGAGGAGGAGGCGGTGCCTCGCGAGGAGGTGCCCCTCGTCGAGGTCGTGGCCTCGCCGCAGGCGCGCGATCCTCGCGACAGCCTCTCGTCGGGCGGCCAGTCGGGCCGCTCGTCGCTGTCGCTCTGCGCGCCGCGGCCGTACGTCTCGCGCCGCGATTTGGCGGCCGTGCGTCAGGCGGCAGCGGCTGCGGCGGCCGAGGAGTCAGCGGCCGCGCCGCCAGCGGCGGCTCCCGCGCCGCCCGCGCCGCCGGCCGCGGAGCGCTCGCGGAGCCGCAGCCCGCGCGCCCTCGACCCGCGCGCCAAGGGGTCGCAATGGCCTCGGGTGCCGCCCCACCCGCCTCGGGCGCCGCCCCCCCCTGAGGCCGTGGCCGAGGCGGCGTGGGCGAGGGTCTACGAGGAGCGCGCGGCTGGCCAGGGGGCGGGCTACACCGAGGAGCAGGTCGCCGACCTGCGCGGCGAGGCTGCGGCGGCGAAGGCCCTCGGCTTGCAGTGGTGGCAGCGCGGCCCTGCGGGTCCAGCCGAGGGGGGGCCCGAGACGTGGCGCGGCCAGCGGTACCGCGCCAACACCAAGCAGTGGGCCAACCGCGGGGGGAGGAACAGGGAGTACTTCGCGAAGAAGTACGGCGGCGGCGCGCCAGGCAAGGTCCCCGCTGGGTCGCGCCCCGACCCCCGCAGCGGCGTCAAGGGCGGCGGCAAGGGCGGCGGCAAGGGCGATTCCCTGGTTCCTCACCCCGCGGGGCCGCCCCCGCCCGCCGCGGCGCCGCGCGTGGTGCGCCCGCGCATTGCGTCGCCCGCGCGCCCGCTGGCAACGGCGCCGACGCCAGGGGCAGCGCCGAGGCCGTCGACAGCGCCGCTGCCGCCGTGGCGCAGCGGCGTCCTCGCCGCCGTCCCGCCGCCGTCGCGGCTGACGTGAGGCGCGCGGCGCCCTGGCGCGGCGCCGCTGGCGCCTGCGCTGCAGGCGCGGCGCGCTGGGGGTGCGGCGCCTCTTCGCGCCTTGGGCGCGCATAAGCGATCTGCATGCGCTTGCTGCTCGCAGGCGCTGTGGCAAAACGATCTCTTGTGTGCGCGCAGAGATTGTTTGTAATCGCGATTACGACCGCTTGTGTGTGCAATAGCGATTGCGATCGCTTGTGTGTGCAATAGCGATTACGATCGCTGAGGGGATGGGAGGTGTCGCTGAAGGGATGTGAGGATGAGGACCGACGACTAACGATTACGATGTGTGGATGGGGATGTGAGGATGGGGATGGCTATTACGATCGCTGGCTGAGGGGATGTGACGACTTCTGGCGACGACTGACAAAGGCGACGACCGACGACGACAAAATTGGGCGGGGGAGCGATTCCGATCGCTGGCCTTGTGCTCACAGTGCACGCATCATTGCACGCATTGCATGGCCATTGTCGGCTCCACGCGTAGCGCGCCCATCGGAGCGGATCGCCTGCGCCCAGCGGAGCGCGTCTCCATCGGCGCCCGCCCGCGCCGACGCCAGCGCCGACGCGAGCGCCGTCGTCAGCGCCGACGCCAGCTCCGTCGCCAGCACCGACCATGTCGTCCGACGTCGCGGCAGCCTGCCCCGTCAAGACAGAGGAGGAGTGGTACACGGTCGGCTGCCCCGTCAGCAACTGCAAGGCCAAGTGCTACAAGGAGAGCCACGCGGAGTGCTTGGAGTGGCTCTTCAACCACTTGGCGACGCCGACGGCGGAGAGCCACAAGTTTCTCAAGACGGCGAGCGGGCCCAACTTAGAGGAGATCAACCGCCTCCTGGACGACGCCAACGCGGAGCGCCTCAGCGACAGCGAGGTGGCGGCGTGGCAGAAGCACCAGGCCGAGAAGGCGGCGGCAACCGCGGCCAACCCCTACAAGACGGCGCCCGCCGCCAGCGCAGCGGCCGCCGCCGCGGCCGCCGCCAGCGCAGGGGCCGCCAGCAATCGCGGGCGCGATCGCCGCGCGCGATCGCCTGCGCGCAGGCGCAGCCGCAGCCGCAGCCACCGCAGCCACCGCGGCCGCCCCGCGCCGCGCACGCCGCCCCGCGGCCGCGGAGACGACCGCGCCCCCGCGGCGGCGGCCAGCCTGGCGACTGCGGCGGCGCACAAGCTGCAGCAGACGGCGGAGCAGCTGCAGCAGCAGCAGCAGATACGGCAGCAGCAGCAGCATATACAGCAGCAGCAGCAGCAGCTACAGCAGCATATGCAGTTGCGGGTGCAATCGACTGCAGGCCTGACGGGGAAGGCTGCGCCGTCCGCGGCGCCCGCGGCGATGCACCTGATCATGGCGCCCATGACAGGAGACGTCTCGCTGCCCGACGTGCCCCCCGAGACCGAGTTCAGGCTCAGCAAGGCGCGGGCCGATGCGCTCATGGACTGCCTGAAGCGGGCGGAGCGCTGCGCCAAGGTGGCGAAGGAGACGTGCATCAAGGCGTCTCAGGCGTTCGAGCAGGAGGAGGCGTCCCTGAGGGCGGCGAGGGAGCAGGTCGCCGAGACGATGGGCGCGTCGGTGCCCCTCCTCTGAACAGTGGCAGCGGGCTTTGGCGCTGCTCAGCGGGCTCTGGCGCTTCTCAGCGACATGTGGGAGGCGACCCTGGAGCCCGACATCATCTTCGTCGCGGCTCGCTGGCGCTCTGTGGCGTTCGCCGCCTGCGGCCGCGGCCGCGGATCGCGCCGCCGCATGCTTATGAATATGAAATGAGGAGAAGGAGCAGGAGAATGAGGATGATAACGATGTCGATCGATGGGTGGGGGGTGGGGGGTAGCGATGTCGATCGCTTGGAGGAGGATAAGAAGGAGGAGGAGGATAGCGATGTCGATCGCTGGGGGAGAGGGGATAGCGATGTCGATCGCTGGGGGGAGGAGAAGAATGAGGAGGAGGAGGAGAAGGATACCGATGTCGATCGCTGGGGGTGAGGGGGGATAGCAATGCCGATCGCTGGGGGGAGGAGGATGAGGAGAAGTAGAGGGAGGATGAGGAGGATAGCGATGTCGATCGCTGGGGGGTGGGGGGTAGCGGGGGTGGGGTGGGGTGGGGGAAGGTGGATCGCGATGCCGATCGCTGGGGGAGAATGAGGAACAGGGGGAGCGATTGCGATCGCATGGGGGAGGTAGCGATGTCGATCGCTTGGGGAAGAATGAGGATGATGAGAGGGAGGGGAAG
This sequence comes from Prorocentrum cordatum, assembly GCA_963575745.1. Taxonomy (NCBI): domain Eukaryota; class Dinophyceae; order Prorocentrales; family Prorocentraceae; genus Prorocentrum; species Prorocentrum cordatum. The sequence continues at coordinate 45,650 of CAUYUJ010022082.1, read as the reverse complement.
CGATGGTGATCGCTTGGGGGAGGTAGCGATGCCGATCGCTTGAGGGAAGAATGATGATAATGAGCAGGAGAGGCATCGATGGTGATCGCGTGGGGAGGTAGTTACCCTGGTAACTACCGTAACTATCGCAAGTTACAACCAATGTTATCATTTTGTTATCCTTTTGTTATCCTTTGTTATCCTTTGTTATCCTGGTCACTGGGTCAGATAGGATAACAAAAGGATAACAAAAGGATAACACTGGGTCAGATAGGATAACATGTTATCCTAACTGACTGGGTCAGATAGGATAACATGGGTCATATAGGATAACGTGTTATCCTAACTGACCCAGGGATCAGGATAACAAAGGATAACAAAGGATAACAAAAGGATAACAAAAGGATAACATTGGTTGCCACTTACGATAGTTATGCCACTTATTCGAGTAAGTATCGACATCGAGCGATACTCATCGCTGCCTCCCCGAGCGATGCTGATCGCTGACGCGCGTAGCTTACCTGATAACGGCACTACGCAACATGCGCGGATCAAGAGCCAGCGACCGAGGTCGCTCGACTATCGGTGAGAGCGCACCGCCAACGGTCGCGGGGCGTTGCGAGCGATGGCCGCGGGATGCGGCGGCGCGCTGGCCAGCGCGGTCGACGAGGCGGCGGCGAGCGAGGACAGCCAGGCGACGTTGCAGTGGGCAGGCGCCGCGGGCGCAAGCGTCCCCGAGGACGCCGAGCTGCTGGACATTCTCGCGGTGGATCTCGGTCTCGAGGGCGCGACGGGCGCGGGGGGCGGAGCCGCGGAGGCGGAGGCGCCCGAGAAAGAGGAGGTGGCGGCTGAGGAAGGCGAGGAGGCGACCGAGGGGGGCGGAGCCGCGGATGCGGAGGCGTCCAAGGAAGAGGAGGTGGATGTTGAGGGAAGCGAGGACGCGGCCGAGCGGGGGCCGATGAGGAGGCCAGCCGCCGCCAGACGCAGGCGCAAGCCGAAGAAGGTCAGGGCGAAGTACGCAGGCCCGAAGGGCCCGCCGCCCAAGGCCACGGCCAAGGTGAACGCCAAGGCCGTGGCAAAGGAGAAGGCAATGGCTGTGGCCGCAGCCAAGAAGGCGCCGCCCAAGTTCGCCGACATCGCGAAGTGGATGCAGCCCACTTCGAGGGCGAAGGCGAGCGGTGGTGTGCCCACCCTGAGGCCCGGCGAGAGTGCGCCCTCGCCGAAGGACGGCGATGGGGCGCTGCAGGTGGGCAAGGCGAAGGCGAAGGCGAAGTCGAAGATGAAGGCGACGGTGCAAGAGTTGTCGTCGCCGCCGTCTCGTCCGCGAAGGCGCACCTCGGACACCGAGTCCCAGGCGTCGGCGGGCGTGGGCGAGGAGCCGACGGCAGGCGCCTCGCCGAAGTTTCGAGTCGGATCGTTCGCGGCGCTCAGCTCGCCTGACAAGCGCGCAACACCGCTCTCGCTCGACGCCGTCGAGAACGAGTTCCTCTGCGACAGGTGCGAACAGCCGTGCGACGTCATGAAGGCCTACCCAGTGCGGATGACGAAGAAGGGCCAGATCTACAGGTGCGCGTTGTGCAGCACGCGGGGGGTGCAAGCGAATCGGGCGCCCGAGTGGAAGGAGATGGCCGTGAAGCTGAAGGACTTCAGCATTGAGGAGAGGGTCGGGTTCTGGAAGAAGATCCGCGCCTGCAGCGGCCAATCAAGCGTCAAGGCCATGGTCCAGGCGACCTTGAAGGCGATCCACGAGAAAGGGACGCGGGCGGGCAAGCGAGGCGGCTACTACCCGCTGAGCTGGTACAAGAGGCAAGGCTTCCCATGGAGAAGGATCAGGAAGACGTGCACTGACACGTTGAACCATGCCGTGATGGGGTTGTGCTACAAGGTGGACATCCACGAGATCGAGAAGTGGGAGGCAAACATCGCGCGGCGTGAGAATGAGCATGGGGCATCGCGCGCCGCCGAGGCCGAAGACGGGCTCGAGGCTTCAGGCTCAGACGACAAGGAGCCCTGCGCCAGAACGACGCCCGCATCCGCGCAAGCGGGGGCCGAGATCGCCGACGACAGCGCCGAGGAGGGCGATGAGGAGAGCGCCGAGGACCCCGACAGCACCGCTGATGTCGATGATGCCGGGGGCTCCGACAGCACCGAGGGCTCGGAGCAGTTGCAGAGTGGCAGCGGTGACTCGGACAGTTTTGGCCTCGAGACCTCGGGCGAGGACTCCATGGGGGACGGCGACGGGTCGTGCGGCGGACAGCCGCCTCCAGTGACTCCTGGCGGATCGAACGATGAGAGCAGCGACGACGGCACGCCACCCCCCCAGAACAGAAAAATGCAGAGCAAGGAAAAGCCCAAGGGCAAGAGCTCTAAGGACAAGGAAAAGGAGAAGGACAAGTCCAAGAGCAAGGCCGCCGATAAAGATAAGGACGCTGATAAGGACAAGGGAAAGTCCAAGACAAAGGACACCGATAATGATAAGGACAAGCATAAGGACAATGACAAGTCCAAGAGCAATGGCAAAGACAAGGCTAAGGATAAGGATAAAGACAAGGAAAAGGTCAAGGCCAAGAGCAAGGGCGACGATAAAGATAAGGACGCTGGTGAGGGCAAGGATAAGGACAAGAGCAAGGGCAAAGATAAATATAAGGAGAATGATAAGGACAAGAGGGCGAACAATGACAAGTCCAAGAGCAATGGCCCTGATAAAGATAAGGGCAAGCATAAGGCCACGAAAAAAGACACGGACAAAACCGATGACAAGGCCGATGGTAAGGACAAGAGCAAGGGCAATAAACATGATAAGGATAAGAGCAATGCCAAGGTCGATGGCAAGACCAAGGGCAAGAAGCGGGCGAACGAAGGAGCAGCCGAATCTTCGACAAAGAAGATGAAGAAGCAGAAGCCACCGACCAGCTCCTCGCAGAGCGGCAGCGACATCGAATCGGGGAGCTCGTCGCCTGCGCACCCGCGCGTCGGCGAGACCGCCAAGGAGCGCGCGGCGCGCGAGAAGCAGGATAGGAAAGAGCAGAGTAAGAAAGACAAGGAGGCGCAGCAGCAGAAGCTCCTGGCCACGCGTACCCTGAGCAGGATTGTGGCGCCCATGTACAAGCTCGAGTCGGCGCTCAAGTGCGACGGGGTCGGGAAGATCCCCGAGGCTACGCTGGTTCACGCGAAAAAGATCATGGACACGCTGGCCAAGATGAAGAAGGTCGCCCATAAAGTCAGCAGTGGCAAGGTCGCACCTTCGGAGTTCACTTGGTCCGCCCAGGATGTCAGCGACATGTCGACGCAGGCGGCGGCGCAGAGCACTCTGGTGATGTCGATGGCCAAGGCGTACCTTGTGACTGCGAAGTCCTCGTGAGGGCCCGCCGCCATCAGCTACAGCGCTGGGACCAGCGTGCGGCCGCGCGGTAGCAACAGGCTTTGACGCCGCTCGCCGCCCCGCTTTCGCGCCCCGCCCCGCAGCTGGTGGGTGGCGCACATGTGTATAAAAAAAAAGCGATGGGGATCGCTGGGGTGAAGCGATGGCGATCGCTTGTGGAGAGGGGAGCGATGGGGATCGCTGGGGTGAAGCGATGACGATCGCTTAGGGAGCGGGGAGCGATGGGGATCGCTGGGGCGAAGCGATGGCGATCGCTTGTGGAGAGGGGAGCGATGGGGATCGCTGGGGTGAAGCGATGACGATCGCTTAGGGAGAGGGGAGCGATGGGGATCGCTGGGGCGAAGCGATGGCGATCGCTTAGGGAGAGGGGAGCGATGGGGATCGCTGGGGTGAAGCGAGGGCGATCGCTCGGGCGGGCGTTGGCGAGGATGGGCTCGCGATGGGGGCTAGTTGCTCAGCCGTTTCGGCTCGACTCGCGAGTGGCGCGCGTCGCTCGTGGCCAAGCGGCGGCGCGATGCCCAAGCGGCGGCGCGATGGCCCCGAAGCGGAGTCGGGTATCCGATGTCCGCGACCTCAGGCGGCCAAGCGGCGTCGGCTATCCGATGCCATCGCTACGCATGGCGCATCTGGCACGGCCCCCGTTCGCATCGCCAAGAAGCTCACGGAGCCTGGCCATGCGCAAGAGCTGACGGCTTACGCGGTCCAATCCACCATTGAGGGCGTATTCGACGACGTCGGGACGACAATCGAATTGCCCATGCAAGATAACGAGCCGCCCTTCGCTTGGAAGCTCGCCAGAATCGACAAGCTCCTGCGGTTTGTTTGCAAGGCCAGCCCCGTGTACAGTGAGCTTCTCGCGGTGGTCGCGAACCGCGTCCGCGGCGCGCCGCTCTCGCTGGTGCTGTACATGGACGAAGTGACACCAGGCGACGCGCTGGCCCTGAGGCACGATCGGAAGTTCTGGTTGATCTTCTTCACGTTCCTGGAGTTCGGGGCTGACATGCTATGGAGGGAAGAGCTGTGGCTACCGCTGGGGTGTCTGCGAACGAAAGCGAGCAATCGCGTGGACGGCGGCATCTCCTGTGCCACTCGACTCCTCATCAGGGAGGTGTTCTTCGGATCCTCCAGGCTCGCGGGAGCTGGCGCGCACGTGGAGCTGGCCAACGGCACTCCGATGCTGGCGCGGGCGCGCCTCTCCAATCTTCTCGCAGACATGGATGCGTTCAAAGGCATTCTGCGTTTGCTGGGTGCCAACGGCTGGAGGCCTTGCTTGCGATGCAAGAACGTGCTCTTGAAGGGCGGTTCCGTCGACGGCGACGGCGGCTACTTCGTCGACACCTGTTGTCGCGAGCACGCGCGCTTCGATCGTCATTCAGACGCCGACGTGTGGAAATTGCGGGACGACCTCGCCGCAGCGGCGGCGACCGCGGGACAGCCTGGCCACATGACGAAGGGCAACTTCCAGAAGCTCGACAAAGCCAGCGGCTTCAACTACCATCCCAATGGCTTGCTGGAGGATAAGGAATTGCGGGCGATAATGCAGCCGTCCGCCATGACGCATGACAGCATGCACAACCTATGGAGCAATGGCACCGTTGGCTGGGAGGTGTTCGCGTTTGTGAAGGCGTGCCAGAGAAAAGCTGGCATCGGATGGCCCGAGCTTCACGCGTTCACGCGGCGCTGGCAGTTCCCGAGGTCGCACGGCAGAACGGCAATACATATGTTCACGCCTGGGCACGAGACCGCGTGCAAGAAATCATTCAAAGCAGGCGCCAGCGAGCTGATCTCGACCTTCTTCGTCCTTTTGGCGTTCGCCGAGGAGCGCGCCGTCCGCATCGGGTCGCTCGAGCGCGAAATAGCGCCCCTTCGGGCGTGCGGCCTGCTGGCGGACGCGTTCCTGAAGGTCAAGCGCGGGCGTGCCCCCCCTCGCAGTGACTTCGTTGCAGCGGCTGAAAGTCCATCTCACCTTGCACAAGCAGGCGTACGGCACCAAATGCGTGAAGCCCAAACACCACTACGTGTTTCACAACGCGGAGCAGGAGCCGAAAGAGCTCGACTGCTTCGTGACGGAGCGCCACAATAAGGTGGCAAAGGCGGTGGCCGAACCAGGGGAGAACACCGCGCGCATGGAGGCCACGACGCTCGCGGGCTGCGTATTGCAGCAAGTGCGGCAACTCGAGAAGATGGGGCCGACGGGCAACTCGCTGGTGGGAGCGCGAGCCGAATCTGACGGGTTGCGCTCCGTAGTCGGGGCCGCCGACGTCTCCGTGGCCAGGGGGCTGCGCTGGGAAGGGAACGCCTACAACGCGGGCCAGGTGGTTCGCTCGCGCGGCGGCGAGGTGTTTATCATCGACGCGTGCGCGGAGATTTCTGGCGAACTGCACATCGTCGCCCGCGGGATCGAGATCTCAACGGGCGCGTGCGGCCTCAGCACTGGCAGCGTGGTGAACGAGCCCCTCGTCATCAAGATGTCCGACGCTGACCTGGATGGCGCTGTCTGGGCGTGGCGCGTGAAGAGCAACGGTGACTATGTCATCGCGCACGCGCGCTGAGAAACATATGGAAACATGCGCCGCGCCGCGGTGTGTGTGTGTGGGGAGCGATGTCGATCGCTGGGTGAGGTGAAGCGATGCCGATCGCTTGGGTGAGGAGATGAGAGGAGGAGGACGATGATGAGGAGGAGGAGGAGGGGGAGGGAGAAATCGATGCCGATCGCTGGAAGGAGGGGGGGACGGAAAAGAAAATCGAGCGATGCCGATCGCTGGGTGAGGCGAAGCGACGTCGATCGCTTGAAGGAGGAAGAGGAGGAGGAGGAGGTGGCGGAGGAGGGAGGATAGCGATATCGATCGCTGGAAGATGGGCGGGGGGTGGGAGGAGGAAAATAAGATCACTGCGCGCAGCGCGCAACCGTTCAGCTTTGGCGCGCTGCTGCCCCTTGGGCTCGCGCGGGGCAGGCGCGATGCTGCCCCTGGCGGCCGCGCGCAAGCGCGCCTCGAGCTGGCCGAAGGCGGCCGCGCACGACGACGAGACGACGACGACGATGCGACGACGGCGACGAAGACGGCGACGAATGAGGCGAGCTTGCCCGAGCGGCTGCTCGGGGAGGTGGAGCAGCTGCGCGGGGAGGTCGAGCAGCTGCGCGCGGCGAACGCCCAGCTGCGGGCGGAGAAGGAGGAGGCGGATAGGACGACGACGACGACGGCGAGACGACGACGAGACGACGACGACGACGACGACGACGACGACGACGACGACGACGACGACGACGACGACGGTGGCGGCGACGACGACGGCGGCGGCGGCGGCGACGACGACGACGACGACCCCCCCAGGTGGCGCGGCACTTGGCCCTCCAGATCGACATGCGCGACGTCGAGCTGGATCGGGCCGCCGAGCTGCTGGGCGTCGCGCGCCGCCGCGCCGCGGTGCATGCGGCGGCGCTGGCGCAGCTCAAGCAGGACGCGATGACGATCATCCGCCTGCAGAGGCTGTACGACGCCCCCGAGGCGGAGGCGGCCATGGCGTCGGCGGTGGCCATGGCCGACGCCCTGACGAAGCCGCCTCCGCCGCCGTGGCCCCCCCGTGAGGAGGGGCTCACGGGCGGCGACGGGCGCCCAGGGTCGCCCACGGACGCCCTGACTGAGCCGCCCCCGCCGCCGCGGCCTGCGCCCCCGCAGTGAGGCGGCGCGAGGCTGCGCGCGCCAACAAGAAGCTTGGGGGGGGATATCGATGTCGATCGCTTGGGGGAGGTAGCGATGGCGATCGCTTGGAGGAGGAGGAGGAGGAGGAGGAGGAGGAGGAGCAGGAGGAGCAGGAGGAGCAGGAGCAGGAGGATGAGGAGGAGCAGGATCTGCATGGGCAGCCAGGGGGCTGCGGAGGGAGGAGGAGTAGCGATGCCGATCGCGATGTGCATGGGCAGCCAGTGGGGCCGCGGGATTTGCATAGGCAGCCAGGGGGGCTCGCGATCTCGATCGCCGCGAGGAGGAGGAGGAGGAGGAGGATGAGGAGCAAGAGAGCGATGCCGATCGCTGGGGGAGGCGAAGCGATGTCGATCGCTTGGAAGGGGGAGGAGGCAGGAGAAGGAGGTAGAGGAGGATGACGATGATGAGGAGGAGGAGAGCGATGTCGATCGCTCGGGCGCGGGTGGGAATATGGGTGGAGCGATGGCGATCGCTCGGGCGGGCGTTGGCGACGATGGGCTCGCGATGACGGCGATTGCTCAGCCGCATCGGCTCGCCTCGCGAGTGACGCACGGGGCGCTCGCGGCCAAGCGACGGCGCGCGCGCGCGCAGGAGGGGGCGCGTCATGGACGATCTCCCCTCGGAACCGCTGCCACCTGGGCTGGTCGGCGCGAAGCCGTCCAGTGTCCCGCTGCCGCGAGGCGGCCCGTGGCCGAATATGGCCAACGCGAAGTTCTTCAAGATGCCGTCGCCCGCCGCTTTCGTTGCGGCCACCTCCAAGGACGCGGCGCCGCCGCCGCCACCCAAGCGGCCGCGCCTCGAGGTTGCAGCCGTCGGCCGAGAGGGAGCAGGCAATGGAGGTCCAGCGTTCGTGGGAGTTCGAAAGCGCCACCGTGCGCCCTCCCACCGAGGATGAGCTGGTGGAGCTGCTCGTGTCCCTGGGCGGGGATGGGTGGAACGACTCCAGCGTCCTCAGGCGGCTCCAACAGCAGGCCGAGCTGCAGGCGTTGAGCGAGGCGGAGGCGATCTGCTTGACCGCCTTCCGCGACGGGCAGGGCGGCGAGGCGGCCCCTGAGGGTGAGCCCCCTGCGCGGTGAGGGGGCCGCGCGTACACTGAGGACGCGGCCGCGCGCGGTGAGGAGGCCGCGCGCCCCGCCGCGCTCATCACTCTCCCCCCCCCCCTCCCCCCCCCCCCCCCCCCCCCCTCCCCCCCCCCCCCCTCCCCCCCCCCCTCCCCCCCCTCACAGCGATCGACATCGCTCTCCTCCTCCTCCTCCTCCCAAGCGATCGCGATCGCTTCATTTCCCTAAGTAACTTATAAGTATCTTATAGTGTTAGCTTAAGTAACATAAGAACATCAACTTAAGTTACTTATAAGTATCTTAGTAAGTACCCATAAGTAGCTCATGTAAGTAGCTATGTTACTTGCGATACTTATACATAGGGTGCAACTAGCATAAGAGCCACCATTCTCGAAGCAGCACCGGCACTGGCACCCGCACCCGCAACCGCACCGGCACCAGCCTTGGCACCGGATGAAAAACATCATTGACATTGAACATCATGACAGTTCCCAAACAGTGCTTGCACTTAAGGCGGCCTTCTCTCTTTCCTAGTAGCTGGGTCTGAGGGGTGGTCTGGCGGCTCTCTCCTCGCCGTTGCCGCCCTGTCGCCGCCCGTCGTCTGGGCTTGAGGGGCGGTCTGGTTTTTCCGTCCTTGCCGTCGCCCCCCCTTGCTGCGTCGTCGCCGCCCGTTGTCTTGGCCTGAGGGTCGGTCTGGCGGTTCTTTGCTCGCCGTCACCGTCCCGTCGCCGCCTCCTCGTCGCTGCCCTGTGGGCCCCCCCGGCGGTTACAATGCAATCGGTTGCAAGCCAATCAAGTGCAAACCCAGTGGAATCGATTGCAGTCCAATCAATGTTAAAATTGTGCAAACGGAGTTCCCCACATAAAGATATTAACCGTTTCGTGGGACCCATGGGGTACGACAACATCAACACGAAGGAGAAGCTCATCGAACGAGTAAGTACGCACGAAAGGGCAGACGAAAGAAAGGAGGAGGGATGACAGGTGCTCAGGAAACGAAACCTTGCAAATAGTACGGGTTCTTGATACCCTCTTCGCTCTGGCGCGGCCCCGCTGGAAGGGGGGAGGCCTACGAAACCTGGTAAAGAGTAATGCTGTCCGCGACCCTCCTCGTTCAAGCGAGTCCTCCTCCTCCTCCTCCTCCTTCACGTCGTCCTGCTCCTCCTCGTCCTCCTCGTCCTCGGCATCATCATCATCATCATCATCACCACCCCCAGCATCATCGTCGTCATCATCAGCATCATCAGCAGCATCGTCGTCACCCCGTCGTCGTCGTCGTCAACATCAGCATCATCGTCATCATCATCAGTATCAAAATCATCGACAGCATCATCATCATCATCGTCAGCATCATCGGCATCATCATAACCATCATCATCATCCTCATCATCATATATCAGCATCATCATCATCATCGCCAGCGTCATCGTCATCATCATCGTCGTCGCCACCATCGTCATCATCATCATCATCTTCATCAGCATCGTCATCATCATCACCATCACCGTCCTTGGCATCGTCATCGTCCGCATCATCGTGGACGTCATGATCATCAGCATCATCGTCGTCATCATCATCCTCAGCACCAGCAGCGTCAGCATCAGCAGCAGCATCGTCATCATCACCAGCATTTGCATCATCATCCTCGTCGTCGTCGCCATCGTTGTCATCATCGTCATCGTCTTCGCCATCATCGTCATCATCATCAGCATCAACATCATAATCACCGTTATCGCCATCGTCATCGTCCATCACCATTATCGCCATTGTCATCGTCATCGTGAACAGCATTATAACCATCGTCATCACCATCATCATGATGAAACCTTCCTCATCGCAGAACTCCCCCTCCTCCTCACCCTCCTCACCAGGAGGAGTAGGACATGAGATGGATAGGTAATGTTCTCCCTCCCTCCTCACCCGTGTCAGTGGGAGGGGCACGAAACCATTTAAATAGTATGGGTTTCCGATACCCTCCTCGCTCAGACGGGGCCTCCCTGGAGAGGTGGTAGGGGCACGAAACCATGTAAATACATGGGTTTCCGATACCCTCCTCGCTCAGGCGGGGCCTCCCTGGAGGGGTGGGAGGGGCACGAAACCATGTAAATAGCATGGGTTTCCGATACCCTCCTCGCTCAGGCGGGGCCTCCTTGGAGAGGTGGGAAGGGCACGAAACCATGTAAATAGTATGGGTTTCCGATACCCTCCTCGCTCAGGCGGGGCTGGAGGGATGGAAAGGGCATGAAACCATGTAAATAATATGGGTTTCCGATACCCTCCTCGCTCAGGCGGGGCCTCCCTGGAGGGGTGGGAGGAGCACGAAACCATGTAATCTTTATTAATTTCCGATACCCTCCTCGCTCAGGCAGGGCCTCCATGGAGAGGTGGGAAGGGCACGAAACCATGTAAATAGTACGGGTTCCCGATACCCTCCTCGCTCAGGCGGGGCCTCCCTGGAGGGGATGGAGGGGCACGAAACCATGTAAATAGTATGGGTTTCCGATAGCCTCCTCGCTCAGACGGGGCCTCCCTGGAGGGGTGGGAGGGGCACGAAACCATGTAAATAGTATGGGTTTCCGATACCCTCCTCGCTCAGGCGGGGCTTCTTTGGAGGGGTGGGATACCCTCCTCGCTCAGGCGGGGCCTCTCTGGAGAGGTGGGAAGGGCACGAAACCATGTAAATAGTATGGGTTTCCGTTACCCTCCTCGCTCAGGCGGGGCCTCCCTGGAGGGGCGGAAGGGGCACTGGGAGGCGGGAGGCGGGAGGGAGAAGGAGAGGATGTTTTGGGAAAACAAGAGCCCGCACCAGCACCGGCCACCAGCACCAGCACCGGCACCGGCACCGGCCCCGGCACTGGCACCAGCCCCGGCGCCCCGGCTACCGGCCACCGGCACCGGCCACCAGCACCGGCACCGGCACTGGCACCGGCACCGGCACCAGCACCGGCACCGGCACCGGCACCGGCACCGGCCACCAGCACCGGCACCGGCACCGGCACCGGCACCGGCACCAGCACCGGCACCGGCACCGGCACCGGCACCGGCACCGGCACCGGCACCTGGGCAAGAATCGTTCATGCCTTCCTCCCCCCCTCCTCCTGTTCCTCCTCCTCCTCCTCCTCGTCCTCCTCCTCTTCCTGTCGGGGCAACCCAAATCCTTACCAGTCCCTCCCCCCGCTCCCTCCCGCCCCCTCCTATCACGTGAGCTCGCCTACGTATCAGATTCTTTTGAGGCCACGGCCTCCACGCCATGCCCTAATGGGCACGGGCGGGCTCCCCAGTGGAGCGCGCACGAGTCCGGCCGCATCACTCTCGCCACAAAGCAGGCGCGTCCTGAAAGGGGCGGGCCCCGCGGGCCTTCGTCGCGAGTCTGGGCCCCCCCCGGGCCTTCAGCGGGCCCCATGGGGCCGCCGGGGAAGAAACCTCGGGCCGCGCGGCTGGCCCATGGGCAAGGCGCCGCAGGAGGGCCAGGCCTCCCAGGGTTTCTGTATCGGGCCTGGCAGGCTGTGTGAGGCCGCGTGCGACTGGCAATCGGACCGGAGTGTGGTGGTGCTCTGCGTGTTCCCTGACCTTCCCTTTCCCCCCCTCTCAACAGAAAAAAGGATGGCCAGGCCTCCCAGCTGGAGTCGCATCGCCGATGCTCAGCTTGGAACTCCTTTCCTGCCCTTGGGCCCCGCCCCCCGCTGCCTCTCCGGCAGCGGCGCGGGACGCGGACGTCGCGGGGCGCGGCCAGCCGCCAGCGGAGGCGAGCACGAGGGCGGGGCTGGGGGCCTCGCGCCGCGTCGCCCGTGCATCGCCGACGCGGTTCGATGCGGCGCCCACTGTCCTCCACGCCGACGGCGCCGATGCATCTCCGACGTCGCCGGTGCATCGCCGACGCATCGGCGATGCATCGGCGAGGCATCGACGGTGCTGCGCGGTCCTCCGACCCCTTCGGGCCACATCTGGGAGGGGCCCGTGTCCATCATGGCCCGTACCCTTCATGCCAAACATCTTCCCCGTTAGCAGCCGTTTTTGTTGCCGATCGGCGCGGGCCCCCCCCCCCTCCTGCCCCTCCCCCTCCCCAGAGACTAGATCTTGGCTGCATCTGGTGGCTGCTTTTGGCGATTCGTCAGGACCGCCACCCCCAGTCTGCCTGCGCGAGTGGTAAAAGCAGATCGACCACACACCGGCCCAGACCCAGACCCCCACCCCCCCTCCCTTCGGCCACATGTTGAAAACCAGAAGCAGAAACGCCTACCTGTGCGGCTGTTGCGACTCAGGCCATCCTGCTTCAGCCCGCCATCGGAGGCTCGCGGCGCTCAAGGAACCCAGCGCGGGCAGCTCCATGTGGCCGGGGAGGGCGAGCCCGGAGGGCGCGGCGGGCGCGCTCAAGGTGGCCAGGGTGGCCGAGCGAGTCGGGAAGGACGAGGCCTTCGCGCAGCTGGCGGCGGCGGCGCGCCTGTGCGACGCGGCCTCCCGGGGTGACCTGGAGGAGGTGAAGGCCATGCTGGAGCTGGGGCTGGACGTCAACGCGGCGGACACTGGCGGCCGCACCGCCCTGCACTACGCGGCGGCGCAGCCGACCGCCAGGGCACAGCTCGTCGAGTTCCTGCTCGGCCGTGGGGCGTCGGCCGTCGTGGCGGACGCCGACGGCATCGCGCCACTGGAGTTCGCCACGCTCCGAGGCAGCCCCGAAGAAACGATCAGCCTGCTGATGGAAGCGGGCGCGGACATGAGAAACATTTCGAAGTCGCGCCTCACGGAGCACCTGAGCTCGGACGGTTGCCTGATCTCCAAGAAGGAGGTGGAGGTCGGGGAGGTGCTCTCCGAGACGCTGAAGAGCCGCGTCTACCGCGCCACCTGGAGAGGCACCAGCGTGGTTGCCAAGGTCGTCTTGGAGACCGCGCATGGCGAGGACAGTGATCGTCTGACCCAGGAGCTCATTCACGAGATAAACCTCCTTGCGACCATCCACCATCCCGACTTGGTGATGTTTCTGGGGGCAGTGGTGAGCGATCCGCCTATTATGTTCATCACCGAATACATGGAAGGAGGGGATCTGGAGCGCTACTACATGCGCATGCGTAAGGAACAACAGACTCCGAACTGGCACGCCGCGATCGGGCAGCAGATCAAGTGGTGCAGCGCTGTTGCGCGAGGCCTCTGCTTCCTGCACAGCTGCAAGACGCCGATCATCCACAGGGACCTCAAGCCCCTGAACCTCCTCTTGAGCAAGCTACTCGAGATCAAAATCACTGATTTCGGCATCAGCAAGGTAATTGCACCAGTGGGATGCAAGGTCAAGAGGACCCACACGATGGGCCTGGGCAGCCACCACTACATGGCCCCTGAGGTCGTGCGCAGTGGTCAGTACGACACGAAGGCCGACATCTACTCGTTTGCGCTCATCATGTACTTCATCAGCTCGGGGCGCGACCCCTTCTGGGAGCGCACTAAGAATCCCACGTTGATCCTGGAAGAGTACGGAAAGAACAAGCAGCCGAGGCCACAAGTGGGCGACGCGCACCGGTCCCTTCGCCCCGTCATGAGGGACGCTTGGGCCGAGGAGCCAGGAGATCGTCCAGACGCTCGCGAGCTCATCGATCGGCTCGCCGAGGTGCCAAGGGACCAGGGCTGCAGTTGTAGCACCATGTGAGCCAGCCTGCGCATGGTCCTCGCATCCGCTCTTCGGGACTGGAGGAGGAGAGAGGAGGGAGGAGGGAGGAGGGGGAGGGGGGAGGAGGGGGGAGGGAGGAGGGGAGGAGGGGAGGAGGGAGGAGGGAGGAGGGAGGAGGGAGGAGGGAGGAGGGAGGAGGGAGGAGGGAGGAGGGAAGAGGACGAGGAGGAGGAGGAGGAGGAGGAGGAGGAGGAGGAGGAGGAGGAGGAGGAGGAGGAGCAGGTCCGTAGCCATTTTGGCTCAAGTCCGTAGCGGTTGGCTCTGGGACGAGAGTTTTTGGCAAGGGGATCCGCGGCCCCACCACTTTCCGTGTACTGTGTGCGGTTCGCCCCGCACTTGTTCACTCACAATTACTCGTATACTTGCTGCTGCTGCTCGCTCGCGTTTGTTTCTCAAGCAGCGATGGGAGACTTCTCTTGCTGGCAGTGCAGTAACAAGCGGTGTGCGTACAGGTACAACTATGTCTGGCGCGATAGCTGCAGGATGTGTGGAAAAGCGGCTGGTCCGAAACCCTCTGTCTCGATCGTCGATTCTCGGGACCGTGGTGCCTGGGCCAATGGGCCGCCGATCAAGAACAAGCAGATCAGCTTCCTTCCCGAGGGTCAGCTCGGCATCTACGCCAGGATGTCCGAGGAGGACTGTAAGGAGGTCAGAAGCGACTGGGCGCCCAAGCTCATTGCTCGCGTTGTCGCCCAGCGCAACCGCGACAAGGGCGAGCCGAGCGCCACAGCCAAGTCGGCCAGGATCGAGCAGGACGTCCTGGCGGACAAGCGTGACAAGGCCCAGCGGGCCTACGACAAGGCGCAGGAGAGTGCTTTGGCAGCCTGCGCCCACGCTGCCAAGTGCAAGGCCGAGCTCGCGCTGGCGCAGACTGCGGTCAAGGAGGCCGCGGCGCGGGCGGCCAAGGCCTATTCGGCCATGGCTGCGAAGGAGGATCCTGTTCAGCAGCTGCAGCAGTTCGCGGACACGCTCGCCCAGGATTCGCGTATGGCCCAAATCGCCCAGGGCCCGGCAGCTTTGGTGCAGCCTTTGCGCGATGCTGCTGCTGCTGTTGCCCCTCCCGCCGATGAGTCCATGGCAGTGGGCGGCGATGGCGGTGGAGGGGCTGGCGCCGTCGGGGCTCCCGATGGCGAGGCCGTGGCCAAGCGGCGCGCGGAAGCCGCTCAGGCCGCAGCCGCAGCTGCAGCTGCCAAGCAGGAGCAGGAGCACGAGGCCGCGCGTGCTGCTGCTGCCGCCGCTGCCAGGCAGCGAGCCGAGGCAGCGCACGCCGAGCTCCTCGCCTGGCTCGCAGAGGCGCAGACTGACGACGGATACATCCAAGGATTGCAAGAGAAGCATGGTGTCAAGCATGAACGCATTCGTGACATCTTCGACCAGATGCAGGAGGCCGCCGCCAAGAGGTTCAAGTCGACCATCGCCGAGCCTGCTGGCGGGTCTTCTTCCTAGCTTGGCCGCCTGGACTCTGGTCACCAGCAATGTGACGGGGATCGCGGGGTTGGAGGCGCTGCTCCAGCATCCCGAAGTCCTCAGCAGCAACGGCGTGGTGGTGCAGGAACATCACCTTCTACCGCATCAAGTTAATGCATGGGAGAGCAAGTTGTCGAAGCGCGGATGGCGCGCTAGTGTAGCAGCTGCCGTGGATACCCAGCGTGGCGGTTCCAGCGGTGGTCTGGCGCATATGGTTCCCAAGTTCGTTGGCCTCGCTGACATCGAGCATCTTCCCAGCTCTCTCATTCCTGGCAGAGTTTCGATCAAGCATGTTGCAGGAATCACAGACATTGGCTTTCTGTGGTGGCTGTGTATGTACACTGCAGCGAAGGATTGTCAGGTAAGAACTGGCACATTCTAACCCAGATAGGCGATACAGTCAAATTATCAGGGCTGCCATTCATCGTGTCTGGTGGTTTCAATTTGGATCCGCACGAGCTGGAAGTATCAGGATGGCCTGCCGCACTCGACGCCACCATCTTGGCTCCAGCGGTGCCCACATGTACGAATTCTTCAGATTCTAAGGCCAGGGTAATCGATTTCTTCGTGGTATCCGACTCCATTGCTCATGATTGTTGCCTCGAGGTCTTAACCGATATTGCAACTACGCCACATTACCCCGTGCGGCTTACCATTCCTGTGCAAGCAAGGTGTGATCTCTGTCATGCGGCTGTTCGAGTGCCACGTCGGTTTCCTCTCGATTTACCTGTGGGCTGTGCTCGCGCTGATCCTGCACCACGTTGGGAGCAGTATCGAGACACCGTTGAGCGTGCTGGCCTGGACGTGGACATGCGCTGGCAGCTGTGGGTCCAGACCGCCGAGGCCGACTTCGCGGACGCCCACGACCTGCTGCCGCACGTCGACTCCGAGTACTTCGGCCGCGCTGAGGGCCCCCAGTTTTTTTGTGAAGGCGCCACCGAAGCCGCTGCCTGTGCGCTTTCCCAGGATCTCGCCCGTTGCCACGTGGTGGCGTCTCCTGGCCAGGTGCCTCTCTGGATTGGGGTCTGCGCAGCCTGTCCCCTTACGTGCCTGCGCTTTGCGCCTTGCGAGGCGCCTCGGGCCCATGTCCCAGGTCGGCAAAGTTCCTCAGTCAGAGGCTGAACCCTGGCTCACGCTGTTGTCTCTGGCGCGCGAGCTTCCTTATGAGCTCGCTGAGCTGGCTTCGAAGGCTGCCGCCCTCCAAGCTAGCAAAGCCTCGAAGCAAGCTGAAGCTGATAAGCTCCGCGGTTGGAGAGAATGGTGCTCCACTCGCAGCCGTGACGGTGGAGCCGCTCTCTTTTCATATACCAAGCCTGCCCAGCCTTGGGTCCCAAGTTCCTTGGTGCAGGTGCAGGGTGCCTCGCGTCCCGCGACTGTGGCCGAGGAGATGGATTTGCTTGAGGCTGAGTGGGCTGGGTGGTGGAAGGTGGGGGCTCTGTCGGATTCCATCGCCAGGCCTGCGGACCTTGGCCCCGAACTTTCGCTTCCTAGTCTGGAGGAGTTTAAAGCGTGTATTCGCACGTTCCCCAAGAGGTCAGGATGTGGTTTTTGATGCGATTTCCCCATCGGCAGCTTTTGCACCTCTCCGACGGGGCCTTGATGGCCTTGATCGATCTTTTAGGAGAGGTCGAATCCTCCTGCTCCTGGCCGCGTCTCTGGACCAAAGTGGTTTTTCTCAGCAAGCGTGAGGGCGGATTTCGGCCCATTGCACTCATTCACATTCTTGCCCGTATTCAGGGGCGTCTGCGGCGCCCGCTTATCAAGCAATGGCAAGCTCGCAATCATCGTCCATATTTTTGGTCCACGTCTGGACGCAGCAGTGACAAGCTCGTCTGGGTCCAGGCCGCCAGCTCAGAGTGGGCGGCCTCACGAGGTTTCTCTAGTGGGCTCCTCCTGCTTGACTTGCAGAAGGCTTTCGAACACGTTCGTCACAGCGAGCTTGTGCTCGCTGCGAATAGGTCGGGGTTTCCGCTCCGCCAGCTGAAGCTTCTTGTCGAGCTCTACAGGGCCCCGCGGAACCTGTCGCTAGGGGACGTGGTTTCTCGGCCTCTTCAGGCCCACCAGGCCGTTTTGCCTGGCTGTCACTTCGCCACTTTGATGTTGCAACTCATCCTCCTCGGCCCCGCTGATAAGGTTGCGGCGGCCTATCAGCACGTCAGTCTGGGGGTCGTGGTGGACGATTTTGGAGCCCATAGGGTAGGACGTGAGCAGGATGTGGTGGAAGACCTAGCAGGGGCCACCACCATGCTGCATGCTGAGCTTGAGAAGGTTCACTTGGTCGTGCACCGTCGTAAGAGTCGCGTCGTTGCGTCGTCGGCTCAGATCAGGGCTCAGCTCGTCCGAAGGCTCCGTAGGTTTAATGTTCAGGGCGCTCACACAGAGCGCATTCTTGGCATCGGTTTTGCCGCTGCAGTCTGCCGCTTTCGTGCCACGCGAGCCGCTCGCAGGGCACCAGCGCACGCTCGGGCCCGGAAGATCGTCTCGCCCGGACCGCATGTTAAAAAGCGTCGGCTGCACAACATGGTGCAAGCTGCCCACCTGGCCTCCTGTAAGTATGGGGGGCGCTGTGTACGGCACGAATTGCACAGAGCTGCGTCTCGCCAGAGCTATGCAGGCACATGTGCAGGTCGCCAAGCTGTCGGGTCGCAGTCTCACGTTGCTTCTTATGATGTCTGAAGCACCCCGATGCGACCCTGCGTGCACATTAAATATTGAGCCTCTGCAGATGTTTGCGGTGGCCGTCTGGGATGGTTTGCTTCCTGTGCGCATGCTCGAGCAAGGAGTAAAAGATGCTGCCCATCGCTTCTCCGACCACGGAAACCCTTGGGCTGGCATCAAGGGTCCTTTCACGGCCTGTGCGGCCACTGCCATCCGTCTGGGGCTCCAGGTCGACGGTTTTGTTTTTTGCTCACCCGGTCTTGGGGCGCATCTCGGTCAGGGACGTCGGCCCCAGGACCTTTGTGATCTGGCTTCAGAGGGTGGTCGATTTTTGGCTTTGGGGTAAGGTCGCCAATAGGTTGGATGTGCCTGAGTTGCAAAATGGGTGCGACCTCACTCCGCTCAGAAGCCTTCGCCCCCTCTTGCCTGTTGAGCGCGGGTATCTCAAGAGTGTGATCTCTGGAGGCCAGTGGCCGCAGCATCGTCAATGGGAGGCTGGGCTTTCGACCAATGCCTTCTGTCTAGGTTGCGGGTCGGCCCCAGGGGCCCTGCTGCACAGGCGTGCAGCGTGTGGCTTGCACGAGGAGGTCATGGAAGGAGTCCGCATTCCATCCTTTCTCACCACCCTCGTGCGAGCTGCCACTCAACCTCTTCCCCTCCTCTTTGCTGAGAGGCTGCTGCTGCCGCTTGCCCCCCTCCCTGCCACCCGTCCTGTCCCAGATAGGTGGTTCGCAGGAGGGCCCGAGGCCCTATCAGGACATGTGTTCCTCGACGGGTCGTGGATTGACCAGAAGCTCCCCCCCCCACGCGCAGGCGGTGGGGTGGGCCGCCGTTGCTTTGTGTCCCGACACATCTCGTGTGCTCTCTGTTTTGTGTGGCACGTTGCACGAGTTGTGTCAGAACATCGACTATGCTGAGCATTTTGCGTTTTATCGCGGGCTACAGCACGCGTGCCCAGGATCCATATTGTACACAGACCCCGCCTTCGTGCGTGACGGTGTGCGCAAGCGTGGAGAGCGAGAGCGCTGTGGCTCCCGCAGTGCATGGTCCGAGCTATGGCGCGCGGTGTGGACAAATATTCACGATTGGGGTGGTCCCTCTCAGATCTATCTCGTCAAAGTGAAGGGACACTGTACGCGTGCACGTGTGCAGCTCGGTCTCAGCAGTGCGTTTGAAAAGGCTGGCAATGATGAGGCCGACTCGTGGGCCCAGTGGACTGCTTCTCGTGTTCAGATTGACCAGAGTTTGCGTGAGCAGGTCACTGCTAAAGCTAAGGTGCCTGTCCACTACGCTAAATGGGTGGCCCAAGTAGGGGCGAATCTTGCCGATTTTGACTGTGAGCATGTTAAGCCTGAACAGAAGCGGTCTAGTCAGTCTTCCTGCCGGCCCATGCTTGTGGTTGAACCGCCCCCGCCTGTCGCCACCCCTCGCCCCCTCCTGCGTGCAGATGTTGCGCGCGCGCGTGTTGTTGCAGCAGATGGGCGCAGGCACCCCGTGCATCCCTTTCAGCTTCAGGAGGGCACCTGGTGCGTCGTGTGTGCAGTGTGTGGGCTCGGAGGTCGCAAAGTCTCTGCCAAGCTGTCTGAGCAGTGCAATGGGCCCCCTGCGGCTTCCTCCCACGGCGCGCGCGCCTTGGCGAACCTCGCGCGCGCGCCTGCACGATGCAGTCTCAATAAGAAGTGGCACTTGCTCCGCCAGCCGTTCAGAACTGGCGATCAGGTCCGTGCGGGCGAGATTGATTCTCTCCATATCGCCTAACTCGTTTGGCTTTGCCTTTTTCCGTGTGTTTCACCCGTGGGGTGAACGGGGGCGGGTGGTGGCGCACGTGGTAATGGCCCCGCATCAAAGGGGAAGCGCCGCCCATCCAGCTCAAAGGTGCGCGGCGAGACCCATCGTCGCGCAGGGCTGTGTCGAGGAGGAGGGGCAGGAGAAGGAGGGGGGGGGGGGGAGGAGGAGAGGAGGAGGAGGAGGAGGAGGAGGAGGAGGAGGAGGAGGAGGAGGAGAGGAGGAGGAGGAGGAGGAGGAGAGAACGCCACGTTACGCAGAAGGAGGAGGAGGAGGAGGAGGAGGAGGAGGAGGAGGAGGAGGAGGGATGGATGGATGGATGGAGGGAGGGAGGGAGAGGGGGAGGGGGAGGGCGATGGGGGAGGGGGAGGGGGAGGGGGAGGAGGAGGAGGAGGAGGAGGAGGAGGAGGAGGAGGAAGAGGATGAGGTGGTGGAGGAGGAGGAGGGAGAGGAGGAGGAAGAGGAATAGGAGGAGGAGAGATGATGATGATGATGATGATGATGATGATGATGATGATGATGATGATGATGATGATGATGATGATGATCATGATGATGCTGATGGTGATGCTGCTGCTGATGATGATGGTGATGATGCTGATGCTGATGGTGACCATGATGATGACCATGGTGATGATGATGGTGATGATGATGATGATTATGAAGCTGGTGATGATGATGATTATGGTGATGGTGATGGTGATGATTAGGATGCTGATGCTGATGATGATGCTGATGATGCTGATGATGCTGATGATGATAATGGTGACGATGGTGATGATGATGATGATTATGATGATGATGGTGATGCTGATGATGGTGATGTTGACGGTGATGATGGTGATGCTGATGCTGATGATGATGGTGACGGCGGTGATGATGATGCTGATAATGGCGATGATGATGCTGATGATGATGACGAGGAGGACGATGCGGATCAGGACGATGATGATGCTGATGCTGCTGCTGATGGTGAAGATGATGCTGACGATGACGATGATGATGATGCTGATGATGATGACTATGATGATGATGATGAGGCTGATGATTATGATGATGAGGATGATGATGATGGTGGCGATGATGATGATGATGATGATGATGATGATGATGGTGATGATGATGATGATGATGATGGTGAGGATGATGATGATGATTATGGTGATGATGATTCTGATGATGATGAGCAGGAGGAGGAGGAGGAAGAGAGGGAGGAGGAGGAGGAGGGGTAGGGGAGGAGGAGGAGGAGGAGGAGGAGGAGAGGAGGAGGAGGAGGAGGAGGACGAGGAGGGGGAGGAGGAGGGAGGAGGGAGATGGGAGGAGGGAGGAGGGAGGACTAAGGAGGAGGATGAGGACGAGGAGGAGGAGGAGGATCGGTTGTTGAGGGGGCCGAAAGGGTACGGCGGGTGCGCTGCTTGAGGAACACATGTCCAGGAGGCTCGATACCCTGGGGGGGTTCTTATCTAACAAGGGCGGCGGTGATATTCATTCACGCGATCGCAAACACGGATCAAAGAGGCGTGGATTAGCGACGGGTCCCGTTGGGAAATCGCGGGCTTCCGCCGCCGAGCGAGGCGGCACCAGTCGCACCTTGGGGAGGGCACCTCCCCCGATCCATGGATTTGGCGACCGCGCGCCAAATCCATGGATCGCTAATGCATTTTTGCGCGCCCGCGAATATCCATAGCCAATCGGCGATTGGATCTTCACGCCTTCCAGGTCCTAGATTCCCTGCCAGGGGTTTCCTCGTGCAGTGCCCAGGAGGATTCGAACACTGGGGGGATTCCTTATCTGCTGAGGGCGGCGGTGATATCCATGGCCAATCGGCGATTGGATCTCCACCTCCTTCCAGGCCCGAGATGCCTTGTCAGAGGCTTCCCTGTGCAGTGCCCAGGAGGCTTCAAACCCTGGGGGATCCCTTATCTGATGAAGGCGGCGGTGCTACTGTCAACCCGCGTAGTAAGGATGAACCGCTTTCCAAGGTATCCCTTGAATCCTTCCCCTTCGGCCCATCCTTGGCCGCTTTCGCTGGCCGCGACCCGCTCACCAAGTCGACATGGCCTTCCAAGGCCCTTGCATCCTTATCGCATGCCCTTGCTATACGGGTTGACTGTATCCATGGCAAAGTCTCCATTGGAGTTCCACCGCCTTCCAGACCCTGGATTTCGTATCTGATGGTTCCTTATCCGCTGCCCCCACCGTGTTGCGAGTAGCAGGTGTTGTGCGCAGTCGGTTCAGAGCGACTGCAGAGCGAGGCGCGAGCCCCTCATCCTGTTCCGAGGGGGGGGCGGCGCGAAAGCGCGAGGGGGCCGAGATGGTACTGTGAATCGCATGTATTTAAGAGTAGTGCGCTGGGCTGGAGGTCCGGTCTCTGCCACCCACCCCACCCCACCTCCCAGCTCTCGCTCCTCCTCCGGCCCACCGGCTTCCACCTCGTGGTCGTCGATGTGGTCGATGTGGTTTTCGTCGTCGTCGTCGTCGTCGTCGTCGTCGTCCGTCGCGCCCTCCCCTGGGACGGCCCCAGCAGTGTGCCACACCAGCTCGAGGCACGCGCAAAACCGAACAAACATGCACCTCCTCCTCTTCCTCCTCCTCCTCCTCCTCCTCCTCCTCCCCCTCCTCCTCCCTCCTCTCCTCCCCCCCTCCTCTCCTCCCTCCTCCTCCTCTCCCTCCTCCCCCTCCTCCTCCTCCTCCTCCTCCTCCTCCTCCTCCTCCTCCTCCTCCTCCTCCTCCTCCTCCTCCTCCTCCTCCTACGGGGCATTGACGTCCGAGCGGTGGCAAAGTATGCGGCTGGCGTCGTCTGGTGTGCCTCGCATGGCTTCCACCACCGCGGCTTTGCACTTCGACTCGGAGGAGGAAAAGGTATCCATACCGCTACCCTTCCTTCGTTTGCACCCTTTTGGCCCTCCTGGGAGGCCCTCGTCGCCACCGCTGGATTCGCCCCGAAATTGGATCAGAACGTGCCCCCGGAGGGGTCCAGGGAGTAGCGGTATCGGTACGTACCGGACGGGAGTAGGACGAGGACAAATCCGTTCCAGAGCGTTCCAGAACGCTTTCTCGGCTCAGGTATTGGACACACTGGATATCTTGCAGTATCCTTTTGCGAGGATAGAAGACCCCATCTTTCCCCCTCCTCATCCTCTATTCACGGATTATTCGGTAGGTTCGACTCATCGGCCGTTAACCTTCGTTCACAGGTGATCTGCCTTTCCTACTTCGCTCTCCGTTGCGAAACTTCGCGCCGTCGTCGAGCTTTGCGCATGGCGCAGACCCCTGCGGGGACCAGCGCCTCTATGCGCGGTGGTTCCTCGACGGTGCGTGGGTTTCGCGACGACACGGAAATGGCAGTGGGACAGGGAGTGATACCGCAATCCCCCCTACCAGGAGAAGGCAGGGCCGATGCCCGCCCTGAAACTCAGCTTCGGCGTGCAAAGCAGTTACAATCCCGCTCGTCAGACATGGATACTTCCATTCTTTTTCGCTGGGTGAAAATCCCGCGACGGCGCAATCATACACCCCAGGGTTCGGACCCAGTTCCCAATCGACTTTTCAGTCACCTGGAGCCAACATTCGTTCAAGTCCCTCGTCGGTGGAAACACCTACGCCTTCCGCCGCCTTCCTCCTCCACTTTCTTCGCCGGTGTAGCAGCACGCGGTGGCGCGAACGAGACGTCTCTTCCGAGCGCTTCCGCGCGACACCGCCGCTTGGACATCAGAGGTCCTTCGGGCCCCGCATCGGTTCTCGTGTCTGAACACGCGCGTGCCACCGGGGGTCGTTCCGGAACGACCTCGCAGCGAAGAGTCCCCGATCGGTATCACATCCATTCTCACCATTGGGACACCAGCCGCAGCCCATCACAGAGGCGCCCGCGACATAATACCTTGCGGCGCGACACAGCGCCAGATGCATCGCCCTCCGTGAATGAGTTGGCAGGGCTCAAAGACCAGGTTGAACATTACACGAGCCAGCAGTTGTCGGGTCTTGCTGCCGCGGTCGCTTATCATGTGACCCAGACAGCAAATTTGAGGCAAGATATCCAGTCTGCTGTTGCCCTGGTCGACGTTCGGATCGCTGAGGATCGATCGATTCCCAGCGAGGTCTAATATTTCGTTGGTCGTGTGGAATCACACCGAGGTGCCGACTCTACTGCAATCCGAACGCTCCGCGACTACCTCCTCGCCGTGGAAGCGCAGCTCGTGAACGTCAGGGATGCGGGCACCGCCGCTGTCAGGACCTTACACGATGAGATCCTGACTTTGCGGCAGGCTCCTGCCACTGAGGTACAAGGGGCTGCAGACCAACAGCTCCGTGATGACCTCACTGCGCTTCGTGATCACGTTGACGTGACCGCTGCCAACCTCCATTCCGAGAATACCACAACCACGTCCAAGTTGCACGCCAAGCTGTGTGCTGCCGAGGTGGCTATTGTTCAACGTCTGCCTGCCAGCGCTTGAAAACCGAGTCTCCACGGTCGAGCAGCAGTTACCTGTCTTGCAGGCTGCACTGGCTAAGTTGCGTTCTGTACGGACCTAGATTGGCCAGCTGGGGACCCCTGATTTCGGTTTACGATGTCGCCCCCTTCGCCGCCGAGGTGGCCGAGGTAATGGAGGCGGCGGACCACGTGCAGTTACGAGTCACCCAGATCTCCCGCGAAAGAAATGTTGGAAAGGCACGGGCAGAGGCATTGCTCACCCGTTTGGAATTAGAGCTCCAAACACACAACCGACGATTCCAGGACTTCGAGCACTGGCTGGACCGGTATTCCCAGCGAGCTTCTGGCACCAACGACGAGGTACGTGGCCTCCGACAGAGTGTCGAGCAGTTGCAGAACGCTCTCACGACCACCGAAGCTACCATGACGGCTCACGTTAGCGACGCCAAGATCCACTTCCCCTCGCAAGCTCCAGAATCCGCCGCCGTATCCAGGAGCGCCTCAGCAGCAGCGTCAACGCAGACGCGCCACGCGTCCCCTGTGCGTGCACCGTCGCCGACACTACCAACGCCATCACATGTTTTTTCACCGTATTCTCTTGGTGGCACCACCCCGATCAAGGAACCAGATGCTGTTCGCATCCCTCAACTGCCGCGCGCTACTCAGTTGCAAGAGTGGCAACAAATGGCCAGGTGGAGCTTCTGCAGCGCATCAGGGCGCCGTGCTAACGCATGCACCCTTTTCTGCGTTGCTGAAAATCTTGATGCTACATTTGAGGGCCTTCTAGACAGTGGCGACTTCGAGAGCGTCGATTGCAGGTTCGCCGCTGGACTTTCGATTGGTCCTACTACTGGACTCCGTCATCGCATGGGGAACCTCAAGGCTCAAGAACACAGAACCAGCAGCATGTTGAGAGGAGATATACCTACTGGGTGGTTCTACAATCCTACAGGGTCACCGAAGGCGACGATGCCATGCAAGACTTCGAACGTCTCCGATTCGTCTGCATGCGAGACGAAGACCTCCATCGGATTGTTGTGGACTGGGACAATCTTCTCTTGGGATGCCGCAATCCACCGGGCACGAAAATAATTAGGTCATTGTGCCGAGCACGGATCCGCAGACACCCGTGGATGCCGCGCGTCATGCACGATTGCGACAAGATGAAGATTGGCGACCCCAACCGTGCCAACGATTGGTTTCGAGCACGTGTTCTGGCCATTGTTTAGATTCACCAGCTCGAACGCAACCGGCGCAACCTCAAGAACGAGACGACTCGACGCGACCTGGCCGCGCGCGATGCCTGCGAGGCAGGTCGCTGCAAGGGCGGTGAACGGCGCAAACTGCTACGCGCTGGTTCCAGCAACCGAACTACGCCGCGGCCTTCCAGGCGCGCGTCGCAGGCCGGCGGGGGCGCCCGCGAGAGGCGACCCTCCACGTGGCGAGGCGCGCAACGGCCGCCCAAAGACGGAGGCGCCGAGAACTTCTGTTTCTCTTTCGCAAAGCATGGCGCCTGCCCGCGACTCGACCGGCGTAGATGGCCCCACGTCGCCCAATGCAGCTCCTTTGCCGACCCTGGCAGACGCTGCTAGCTGGGCAACAGCTGCCGCTGCGCCCGCATTATGTCTGGCACCGAGACCCCCCAGTGGAGCCCCAGCCGCGCCTGCAGTCAGGACAGCCGCAACCGGGCGCCCTCCTCCGGACGTGCGGGGGGCAGTCGCTACTCCCCACGCCGGGGATCTCAGGGCTCGCGGAGCCCGCGGGGTTCGCGCGGTCGCGCCGCGGATCGCCGTCTCCAGGGCGCGGGGGGCGACGGGGCTCACGATGTCTGGGGGGCCGCAGGCGGCCCCCGCGGCGCCCCCGCCCCCCTTCGCTGGGCGGCTGCCGCGAACGCAGTCGAGGACATTCACCTACCGGGATCCATAGAGGCGGCGGCAGATCTGCTTCCCTCGGCTCTGGGTGATCCCTCGACGCGCCGCGGGAACCGCCCGCCCGCGGCGTCGCGACGTGGCCAACGACGAAACCGAACGCGCGTGATTCGCGAGAAGACCTTGGCGGCTGCATCTCGCGCGGCACCGCGCAACTGCGACGTCGCCTATGTTTTGACCTCGACAACATCGAAGTCATCACCTGCCCTGTGCCCGCGCGGCAACGGGCCAAAATGGCGCGCCGACGCCTGCGAGGGCGACCCCGTTGACGTGCCCGACCCGCCGCCGGACTGGCGGCTGCAGGACAGCTCCGAGGCGGTCCGAGCCTGCCAGCTCGAGGCGCAAAAAATGCCACGATGACCTCATCAACCCGATCAGACTCACTACGGCGCCCGCCCTAATTACCATCCGGCGACGGCCCAGCGTCGGCGGCAACGCCCGCGGCCGAGTCTCCTACGCCGACACGGCCAACAGCAGCGTTGTCACGGACGTGGATCTTGGACAGTGGATCTGCCCACCGCATCCAGGACAAGGCCGACCTTGCGCAACGCGAAGCCACCGACGTGCACGTAGGGCGCGAGAATATACTGGAGGGGGCCAATGGCGACAGGATCGTCAATGAGCGCATCTGATTGCAGCTCCCATACATTGGGCTATTCAGCTCCGCCCTTGCGATGAATGGCTGTCCTTCGGAGCTGTCGGTGAGGAAACTGGTGCAAGACGGGGGCTTTCGACGACCGTGGGTTCCACAACTGGGTTACTTATTGCAGGGCCCACAGGGCCAATGGCACAGGGCTGCCGCGCGCAACCGCGCCCCAGAGCTCGACTTCAACGACCTCCAACGGCCCGAGATGTTCGCCATGTCGCAGGCGCCAGGACGCCTGCGACACTTGCGGCAAGGTGGACATGCTGATCAGTGCCCGCGCCTGTGTTGGTGCCGCACGAGCATAGAGAACCCTCCGCTTCCAATGCCAGCCAGTGATCAACCACAAACACATCGTGATCATTGCTCACGTCGACGAGTTCGAGTTTCATGTTGTGGGGCCGTTGCATCACATCGCGAATGTACGTCGCATGCGTGCAGAGGCACTTTCCAGGTTGATCCCATTGATCCCGCGGGCGATGAGTTTGCGCCGGCGGGCGCGCCCGCGTCTGCGCCGCCGACGAGCGACATGGCGCTGCCGGGCCGACCGCGGCCACGCATCGACCCCATGCGCTACGTCACCCACTATCCAAAACACCTCGATTGTGGAGCGCGCGCGGGCACTCCAGCGCAGAACGCGCCGCGCAGACGCAGGCATGAGCCCAGCCCCCCAACGCAGCTCGCTGAAGAAGACGCTCAGCACGAGGCATTTGTGCTCGAGCGTTTCGGCGAGGCTCTCACCGGAGACCGCGTTGTCCTGGCCGCAGATGACGCCGCCGACAATTGCGGTGATAAGTGCGCGCCGGCTATCTAGGACAAGCACGCAGGTGCCATCGCGGCTTGCCCGGCAAATCACGCGGGCACCGAGACAACCGAAGCATCATGTCTGGAGCTTCTCGCCCCTGACGGCGAGGCGAAGCGCATGTGCGCCGGCAACTCTTAGCGGGCTTCAGAGGGCGCGCCGTCTCCTGGGACGGCGGCGCGACGCCGGCGCGCCGCGCCGGCCGCGGACCAACGGAATGGCTGAACGCGCAGTCAAGTCAGTCATCCAGGGCGCCCGCGCGGTGCCCCACAACTCTGGCATGGGGCATGAATGGTGGGAAGAGGCCGCGCTCTTGGTGCCGCGGCTGCAACTTCGCAACCAGACCTCGTCATGGAGCTGCAGCGGCGCCGGAAGGATGCAAAAACTACGCGTTGCGTGAAGTTCAACTCGGAGAATCCATTAGAGGACACGTCGTTCCATTTGGCGCGCATCTCTTGGAAATGCCTTAATGCCGACATCGGCGAGGCCGCTGCGACATTCGATCAGACTGCACTCGAAGGTTTATTTATGGAAAGCCATCTTCATTCTGGCGGGCGTTGGTCCGGCGACTACCATGTCCTCGACGCGGCCGCGTGCGCATGATGAGCATTGCCGCGTGCGCCGAGTCCAGAGCATCGTCGTCCCAGATGGCAGATGCGTCTTCCCTGTTAAAGGGCATTCTCCGGCTTCGCAATCTTCCGACGCATGAGTTGATTGCATCTCAAACGTCTCGCCCGCTTGGAGAATCTGCCGCAGAAGACCCAATGCTACTTTGCCCAGCAGAATGGGGCGACCCCAGCATAGTGAAGCCTCCGAAGCAAGACCTTCGCGAAGCTCCCGACTCCGGGCCGCCGCTTCCCGAACCAGACCTTCCCGAGGCAAGCGAGCCAGCGGCTCCAGCTCCGGGGCCCGGCTACTGTGAACTCCGCGGGGGGGCCATCCTACGGCGCATTCGCACGCCGCGTACTCAGCTTTTCCGCACCACTGACGATGTCATCGGCATTCTTGCCCCGGGTGACAAGATCGACGTCGCCCGCGATTTCGAGGCCGCATCCGCGTGCGAGGGCGAGAAGTACCCCCGCGATGTTTGGGGCGGCGTGAGCGAGAACGATCGCCGCCGTCTCAGTGGGCCTCGGACCGGAACACTCGCTTCTACAAGCGGCCCGAGATCATTCCAGGAGGAAACATGAATGCGCGGGGTCGCCAGACCCGCGCCCATGCCGCGTCGCGGCCCGACCGCGCGCCGCCCGATATTGGACTGCTATGTCCAAGAAAATGCGACATATCGAAACGCATTTCGCTAAAGACATCGTCCTGGCACGGGAGACACGATCGATCTTCTCTATGCGTCTGGACTCGGACAGACAAACAGGCTCGTCGCTTCCGCGCTACCAGTGGCGACGGCCCCGCGTGGGGCGCCGTGGAACGACGCGTCGCCCGCGACCTCCGCGACGACGCCGTGATCCAAGATAAAGACGTTAACGGCGCAGCCGACAACGACGCATTGCGCGCCGCCCTTCCGACGGACCACGCGACGTCGCCGCCGCCCTCTACTGCCGCCCGCAGCTGGAGGCCGCCCCCGCAAGAGTTGCCCGCTCAATCGCGCTGATGGACAACGACGGCTTCGATTTTGGCAGCGCGAACAAGCCGCGCCGTAGTTTCATGCCGTCGGCGCACATGCCCGCGATGCCGCGCGCGCAAGGCCACCGCCAGGAGCACAGAAACATGGTCGATATGACCCACTGACAACGCCCGTGCCACGCGACCCGCATCCTCGCCAAGAAAGAAGTTGCAGCCGACCCACGCGCGCGAGGCGCTCTTCGCAAGGGGTACGAACGTCTGGAGAAAAACAAACTTGCATTGTAGAGGCGGTCATGGAGCGTTCAGATGTCGAGGCCAACGCACGCAAGACCAGCAAGACAGTTCACATTGCGAACACACTTGAACTATATTCCGTCAAGCACGCAGAGCTACCTCCAGAACTTCAGTGGCTCGAGGGCCGTGTTGCGGTTCTGGGCGACATCGTGAAAGACGAGAACGGCCCGGCCGCAGACTTCGCCGACGCCGCATCCAGAGTTTCGCGCGTCGAGGCCTCCAAGCTGTGTGATGCCACTGCGCTCCTGCCCGACAGTGGAGGCGAGCAAAGCGACGTCCCCGGCGCGTGCGCCCAGGCTTTGCTCTACGGCGACGGCCGGATCGACCCCGTTGACGCATGGATTACCTTGCCCAAGTGGCGTCGGCCTGCGTCTTGGGCGACATGCAGGGACCCAGTTTGTCGAGTACGTCTCGTTCTCTACGGCCACCCATTGGCGGGTGTATTCTGGGGGCGTCACTGTCTTGCATGTTTGGAGTCTGTGGGATTCGGGCCCATCCCCAGATGGGAGTGCGTCTGCAAGCACGACGAGCTGAGTCTGATCTTTTCCGTTTGCACCGACGACTCCGAGATGGCGGTTCCCAAGGCCAACCTCGACCCCGGACGAGACTTGAATCGGCGCAGGTACCGAGATCCACCCACCTACTCCGAGTGACCACAACTTGGGCAGCGGTCTTGACACCTGGACCGTGTCACGAAACTTTTCCGACAGCAAACTCATGTCTACGATCCGACCCATGCTTCCGAAACATGGCATGAAATCGTGCACTTCTACAACTGACGTTCGTGGCATTCGACGCGACGTGCTTGGCTATGCTGACTGGTGCAGTACCAGATCTTTGGAATGCGTCTCCAAGCTACCTGGCGCGCCCGGCTCGGGGCGGAGAAGGTCGCCCTCGCCTGTGCCACGCACATCATCGACCAGTTTTTCTGCGTCGGTTGAGATGAAAGAACCCACGAACGACGCCACTCGCATTGCACGCGATGACCTTCCACGCGCCGACACACCTGGCATCGAGGACACGTCGTTCACTGAACGGGACTACGCGGACGAAGGGGTCCTTGGCCCGGATGCGGCGAGTGCGCTGATAAAAATCTTGTACCTCGCACGATGCTGCAGGTTTGACCTCGCGCACCCAGTCTGCACGTTGGCGTGGGGAATCACCGAGTGGAGCTACGCGTGTGACGCGCGGTTGCACCGATTGTTTTGCCCTCTGAAGTCTACGCGCACACATTGCCTCCGCGGATGGATTGGCGATGCCTCCGACAGGATTCCCATCATGCTTTTCACTGACGCTTCATTGGCA
Organism: Prorocentrum cordatum; assembly: GCA_963575745.1. Taxonomy (NCBI): domain Eukaryota; class Dinophyceae; order Prorocentrales; family Prorocentraceae; genus Prorocentrum; species Prorocentrum cordatum. Next base: position 14,973 of record CAUYUJ010022082.1, on the reverse strand, counting down.
CGCTGCGTGCAGGAAACAGACCGTAGTCTCACGCTCATCAACCGAGTCCGAGATCGTGGCCCTTGACGCAGCCCTACGCACCGAAGGTCCCCCATCGCTTTCTCTCTGCGAGGCCGTGGTTATTGGCTACCCGCATGCGCGGGACAGCAGCGCATCCCTGGCCGCCAAGAAGGAGCGACGCGAGACGTCAAGACGCCCCAACGGAACGCGCCGCCAACGCGTGCTTCATCTCCCAGATCCAGGATTTTGACGCAACCCAGACCGCCAATTCCGACTCCATCAACCAATGTCACGCACGAGGATATCGTACCACATGTCCCGCGTTCCTCTCCCGCACCTGCATCGCCCCTTGTGGTGCGCCTTTTCGTGGCAGAGGACAACCAGGCAGTCATTGCGATAGTTCAGAAAAGGCGCGCGCCCGCATTTCGCCGTCCTCATCGTATTCATCGCATCAATCTGGGATTGATTACGGAGACGCGCCAACACGAATCGAACTAACATAATTCAGATATGTAGGAACAAGAGAACCGTTTGCAGATATGAAGACGAAACACTGTAAACCCGAGAAGGCTCATCTTCAGCAAGAATTACTGGTGCCATCGCTCATTTTCCCCGCCAGAGTCCCAAATACCGGGAAGACACCGGAGACCGCTGAGACCGCTAGGTCTGTCACTGCTGCTGCTTGCCCTCGTTCTCCCTCTCTCGTCCGCGTCCGCGCATGCGTTGTTAGAGCCATCTGTCACCATGGCAATTCGACGACTCACGAGAGCTTGGGCCCTAGCCCCCTTTTGCCGCCTGGCTTGGCTGGTGACCGGATCAAGCCCCGCCCAACTCGCCCAACTTGCCCAACTATGTCTCGCCCTCAGTGCGAGCTTCAGGCCATGCAGGTCGGTGGAAACAGCTATGTCAGCGTCGATGGAGACATCCGCGTTGGCCCAGCATGCCTCCCCCAAGTGGCGCGCCCTCGCTCGCAGGGGGATGCTCGCGTGAGCTACCTCCTCTATTCCGAGCGTCGTTTCGACGGCTGTGGGCAATGCTCGCTGCGCTCGAGTAAGCGGGGCCTCATCGCCGCCGCCGAATATGCGGTTGGCGAGACTGCTGAGCTCGAGTCTAGCAAACGCCCTTCGCCGACTCTTGCTTCGCCCGCGCCCGCGCCATGGCTCGCATTCTTGTTCGTGCGGATCTCATTTGCAGGCCGATACTTGAAGGACTCTGCCATCCACGACACTCTCCAGACGTACCCAGACTTCCTCGTCTCCAACATTCGCGGGCTCGGTCCAGAGGGCATTAAAGGCCCTCCGATGGACGTATGCTCTCGGATGGGGGGCAGCGCGTGGGATATCCTTCGAGCTCCATGGGAAAAGATCGGCCAAATCTTCATCGGGCAAGCGTCAACTCAGACGATGTGGCGTGGCGAGGCCTTCTACGACCTCAATCCCATGCCACCGGTGTTGCATAAACACGGAGTCTCCGATCACGAGCGTACAATGGCGGTCACATGAACATCTCAGCCACCTGCCGGTCCGCGCACTTCCTGCCGCGTGTTCCACATTCTGTCTGACACCAGCATGTGCGAGCTGAAGAACTCGTCCTGGGTGACTACTCGCGGTGGGTTCGGAGGCGAGCAGTCGCTGTCAGTACCCGCGGCAACGCCCGAGGCAGATGGTGCACTCGCGCCGTCCAAGGTGCTACCCAACTTCGGCCCGGGTTGGATCCCATGCGAGCCCAACCGCCCTCGGCCAGGTGACGTCCTTCAGAATCAAGATGCAGGCAGTGCATTGCGTGACTATGTCTTTATATATGATGCTACAGCACCGCAGCCACGATGGAGTGCCTTCGGATCTGGTCGTTATTTGAAGCCGATGTTCAGCCAGCATGGATGTGCTCTCACAGCGCGAGAAGATTTTGGACCCTCTAACATCCGTGCTTTTGGACCAGACGGACATGCCTTCAAATGGGTCAATCTCTACAGCGATTCCAGCTGCATCATGCAAAAGAAAGGCACCCGCTGGGGCGAAAACACCTTGCAAAGGCACCGACGACTTGAATGCTTCAGCAGTGAGGAGACAACAGCTCTTGTTCCTCTCGTTTGCCCTTGGGCGCGCGAGTTCGCGTGTCAGCGCGGTGCCGCGGTGGAAGACTTCAGCGCCTGGATGCGAGACGACATCGCGTTTTGGGGCCATGCACGAGCGTGACTACAATAATTTCTGGCTGCTGCACGATGCCCCCATCGGCTGCAACTTACCATTGTTGCCTGAAGCCGGCGGCGACGCCTGCGACACTCCTGCAGCTGCGCGCCAGAGGCACGCAGCGGAGCTACGCTACAAGCTCGACATCAATTATAAACTCGACTGCCACTGCCAAACTCGAGCAGAAAATTCTCATCATCGAGATTCGCGAGGCCAGGGCCAATCGCGCGGCAGGCCACCTCGACGAGTATCGAGAGAGGAACGAGACCATTTTGAGCTACTGGGCGGACTCCTTCCCGGTATATGTCAAGCAGAAACGTTATCAGCGAGGCCTGAGTGCTTTTCCCGGGTGGGGTGCTAACGACATTACCTGCGAAGGAACATGTATGAAGCTCTGGAATCATCGAGCTCGTTCGGTCGTGTCTTCGAACTACCAAGAGCAGTGCCCCCCTGCGCCTGACGGTGCGGTTACGACTTCGCCTCGACATGTCAAGGTGGACATATCTCGTTGCATCGGCGTGATGAATTACTTCCGCTGCCCCACAGTCATGAGACCTGGCAGAGCAAAGCGCTGGAGCCTTGGAACGGACTTCGATGACACCACGCAGGATATCATCGATATGTTCACGGGCAGAGGCATGGCTGCGTTACCCGTTGATCATGGATCGAGGCTCAAGATCGCCCCCATCAGAACGCATGGCATGCCACGCAGAACCCCCGCGACTTCGTTCAGTTGACGTTGCGTTTCATGAATGGGGCTACGGTGCGGGATCTCAGCGCAGTGCCCATGTCTCTGACCAGCCAGCCGTTTCCATTTCGTGCAATCAGGGACACACGCAGGCCATGGAGATGCGCTCTGCCCTCCGCGTGCGCCTCGAGCAGTCCACGCAGCGCCAGCGCCTATGTGGCCTGAGTGGTTTGCAAATACAGGCTCTGGGTGATGCTACAATGGTGTCGTGGATGGATCATGCAACGCGTGCTGCGAAATCTGAGGCCGACGCCGTTCCCACCCCCCCCGCCGGTGTCGACGCCCGCGCCCAGTCTTCCTTCTGGCACGCCATTGATTCGTGCTCGTAGGCCTAGGGCACCGATGCCAGAGGAGAGCGCCCGTGCGCGCGCGCAGGCCGAACCTGCGGCTCGCGGCAGGGATTGAGACGGCAAAGCCCACTCATCGATTTCAGAAGGGGTATGCTACAACTCCTACACCGAAATATTTTCCCATGCTGAACTCGCTGGTCAATCACTTCTCGCGCATCTGGAGCTCCCGGGTTTCGCCTGAACGTGACGAGTTGAAGACGACGGGCGATGTGCCGCGCCATATCCGCCATGCTGCAACACGGCTTGTACTCCAGCAGTTCATTGACAGGCTCAGGCGTCATTCCGATGTCTGCGCCAGTGCTGAGGAGGGCGTGCTCGGCGAAGAATATCCCTGCAACGGCGACTACATCAACCAATTGCAGGCGTGGTTTCGGCAGAAGCGGAGCATGACGAGGACGACCCACAGTGCGGGAACACAGACGTTGGCGGACGCACTGCTGTCAATGCTGGCCCCCCCGCCTCCGCCTAGGCACCCGCCCCCGCGGGTGGGTGCGCCCGCGACCGCTCCTTCTCAGCCACCGCCGCCGCCTATCCCCCCATCTACGCCCAGGTGCCGCCGGCGCCTCCGCCGGCGCCGCCAGCCACGCCAACGGTGATTCTCGCTACGCTGGTGGCAGCATCTGCTGATGCTGCTCCTCCGGCGGCATCGGCAGCTCCCCCCCGGTTACAGGCGGATGGCCGCGCGCGAGTGTTGTGACCGATCGCAATGCGAATCAGGGGCGGATTTTTTTGGCAAATCTGAGGGTTGCTGCACGCCACGTGAGTAGCTACTGCATTCGCACGAAAACGGATGACCCTCACCCTTGGGTCCTCGGTGCATTGCGCGTTATGTCCCGCGCACCACGGATCCTGACTACGTTGAACGCTTGCAGCACGACGACTGCGTGATCGCACATGCCCCCGATTTGCAGAACAGTTGGTGTATCCCAGACTACAAGTGGGCTTGGCTCTGCAACGGGAACAAGAAGCAATTCCGCCCCCCTCTCCTGAAAAGGATGGAGATATCCACACATGTTCTTCGGTGTATCAAAGACTCAGCAAAGCTATCTCTACGGCATTGCGCCATGACCATGGTCGCAAAGGACTCGCGTTAATATTTTGCCGAAGTCGACCGACATCAGCGGATGGGCAACGGTCAATGCCGCATCCCCTTTCTAACAGATCATGAAAGACGTCTACCGAAACAACGATCATGTCCCTGACCGCGAGACCGTGGCAGCCCAAATGTGCCAGATGCAGGAACCCAACCAACCGTGGCAGTCAGAGTCCGGTTGCTACATCATCGCCGTGCTGCGTTTTTTTTTTTTTTTTTTTTTTTTTTTTTTTTTTTTTTTTTTTTTTAAAAAAAAAAAAAAAAGTTGAATTTCGACGACGAGAAAGCTCGCATTCAGGTCTTCGTCGCATTCGACGGCGGCAAAATCTTCGGCCCTGACTTCCCGTGGGAAAACGTCTTGGCTATCAGAGCTGTCAGCGGCCATAGTTCGGTTCGCATCCGAAGCGCACCATGGAATATGGTATGGACGAGGTTACGATGGACAGACGTCAAATATCTCCATTATGCCACCACCAGGGGCGCTTGGCTGAGCATTGCGATGTACGGCATGATCCTCGGATTTGGAGCATCGCGACAGGTGCGGAAAGATGGTTTCTATTGTCCCAGCTCCTTTGTCCGCGATGACATGCAGAACCCGGGCGCCAGGCTCCCTGGCTACCAATTACAGCGCCCGAAGGAGCAGGTCGACATCGTCATCGACATGCAAGCGGCAATGCAGGTGGGGTGCGAGTTCTGGCTGGGATTGCACGGCGCCATCATATGCCCGCAAACGGTGCCACGCAGTGCCGCGCTCGCAGTTCGTACTGGTGGTGGGCAGGTACCGCGCCCTCAATCCGGCTTGCCATGGACATACCCACCGCTGGACCAAATGACGGAATCGCGGAGTCAATGCGAATTTTGTGACGCTGTGCCGTCGGTCACGCGTCTTGCGAAGAGCATGCCCGAAGCGCCTCCGAGGACGCGCGACGTGCCTCTGCCGCCGCCGCCGCCAGCCCCGGCTGCCACTGCGCCCTCAAGCCCAAATTCTGCACCCGCAGCGCCAAAGGGGTCTGGGCCCGCGAAGGCATCGCCGCCAGCGTCGCAGACGCCATCCGCCAAACCTTCGCCACCGCAGCTCTCCGCCGCCGCTGCCGCCCGCCGCGGCTCAATCTGTTCCGGCGGCAACGCCTGCTGACGCCGCCGCTGGCTTCGCGGCGTCGGGGCCCCCCCGGGCCAGGCGCGCCGCGCGAAGCCGCCTCCACGGGCGGGCATCCGCCCGGCACGCGCGATGCACCTCCGCATCTGCCCGTCCCCGCGCGCCCCCGCCAGGCTCTCCTCCGACGCAGATCGCGCGAGAGATCGCCGAACAACTCGTGAAAGACAACGTTTGGTGGAACAGCTTGCTCATCTGCAAGACGCTGAACCAGCCATTGGTGCAGAACCTGTCGGTTGACTGCCGGGGTCGGGGCCCGAGGTGCAACGGCGCCCAGGGCGGTGACGTCATTTGCGCAAAGCCGTGGGGCAACGCTGCGTGCAGATATCATAATGCCCCATTCCCGCGTAGAGGCGTCAAGGCAGCTGGTAAATTGGCACGCGGTCAATTATACAGTCCTGTCATCGATGTGGGACATCACGGCAACTCTGTCGCTGTCATGGCACCCATCAAGGGCATCGGACAACGTTGGGTCAACATCTGGTACAATCACCACAAGAACGAGCCAAAACGGCGTTCAGGTCGCATGCCCTCTCCGCCAACAGCTTCCTTGGCTACCTTGATGGCATGCGACATGGGCGAACACGTCGACAGTCGCAGTCCAAGCGTCGATTCAGTCGTTAAAGTGCCAGTGGACACACCCGCGCAAGACGGCCCTACCCCCGCTCTGCCCCGCCGCCCGCGCCTCCACCGCCGCGCCGCGATGGGCCAGTCATAGGCGCTGCCCAGCAGCCGCCGCGCCGGCCGCGAGGCTCGCAGCATGTGGCGAACAAGCGTACTCGGAACGGTACTCGCAGGGCGATCCGGCGATCCCAGAGGCGCGGTGGCGCTGCAACCTTTGAGCATTACCGCGGCAGCACGTGCCGCTACTGGGCGTGCGACCTGAATGAGTGGATCTATATCGATGGGAATAACTGTGGATATTCGGGTGGCCAGTATCATACGGGAAAGTTTGACAATCGTGGACATCGCACATGGAATCTGGCATATTATGGCCCGCAGATGTTTACATGGTAAATGATGGGACAGATGCAAATGCAATTTTTGAAAATGATCGACACTTGAATGCTTGCTGGAATGACATGTGTTACTCCATCATGGGCAGGCGCCACGACTCTGCATAAGGGCATAAACGCACCCATGCAGGTCGCCTTGGTACCTTTTTGACCTGGGTCGTAGATGATCATGTCATCGGCTTCATTTTCATAGGGTGTCGATTACCTGTCGGCCCGACAAATGCTAAGCATACTTCCCATGACATATATGTTGGTAAACCTCCGTCGATAATATTATCCGGTTCCTCGTAGGCATTCGGTTGCTACGAACGACTTTTGAATATAATTTGGCAGCGACTTTTGGGCTTGGCGTGCCCTGTGATTGAATCGTTACATCTTTATCAGTTTGGTCATTGTTTGCCGCAATTTCGATCAAGTGCGTACTCTTGAGTTTACGCTTCGGGTAGCTTCGCACCCACATACTTTGATTCGCGTATTGTTTGACAAGGAGCGCGTGAATTTGCGCGCCGGTGGAAACACCTGCGTCAGATGCGCTTCGACGGTGCACTTGGCGCAGAGATTTTCGCTGTTCTTCTCTATTTTCTGTTTCTTCGCCCAACCTCGCAGCCTGCGGTGACGGGGTATCGTGGAGGAGTGCCGAAGCGTTTTTTGGGGGCGCGCCCTCGGCCCGCTAGAGGCGGGTAGACTCCCCTTAGTACCCCGCGCTGCGTGGTTGATCCTTTCTTCCCCTCCTAGCCGAGTGGCGCCCCGCTTGGGGGGCTCAGCGGTTGGAAGTGTGACTTGAGATGTTCTCGCGCCTTTGTTCCCGAGTCCCGCGCTTGTCTCCCGTCGGCCAGGGGCCAACGCGGAGCGGGTGGGATTCGGGGCGGTGTGCGTGCGAAGACCGTGCATCTTCCTTATCTATCCATCCATCCTGCTATCCCACCGGTTCAGGTATTGGACACAAAGGATATCCTGCAGGATGCTTCTGCGAGGATAAGAGATCCCCATCTTTTCTCCGCATCATCCTCTACCTGCGGACTATTCGGTCGATTTGACTCCTCGGTCGCTGACTTCCGTTCGCAAAAACGCTTTGGGAAGGCCGCGGCGCCCGATGCATCCTCCAGAGCCGCCTGATATCAGAGATTCTCGATTTACCCGCGCCCGATTTTATCCTCGTCCTAGCTTCGTCCTACCCAGGGTAAGCTCGGCCACGCGCGAGGGGTGGCCCTTTGCGAGCAGTTTGTGGCCGCGCCGCTCGGGACATGATATATTACATTATGGATGGGAAAAAATCGATATGCTGCGAGAGCCGCCAGATTTCAGCGATCCTCCACTCGGTCGCAGTACTGGTCTTCGCTCCCCGCGGATCCCATCGGTAGAGCGGGGGCGCGAACCGGGTGCGGTCTCTGGTCGGTGCGTTGTGGTGGATATGGAGCCATGGAGCCATTCCTGCTGTCGTTGTTGCTTGTTGTGTCTCTCTCTCTCTCGCTGTCCCTCTCGCTCTCGTTCTCACTCGTGGTCGTTGTTTCGCTGTCTCGCTCTCGCTCGTTGCCTCTTTTTTTGTTTCTCTCTCTCTCTCTCTCTCTTGCTAGTTTTCTCGCTCTCGCTCGTTGTTTCTCTCTCTCTCTCTCTCGGTCGTGCTCTCTCTCTCTCTCTCTCTCTCTCTCTCGCTCTTTCCAGGTCCCCCTTTCTTTCCCTTCCTTTTTTTAATACCCTATATGTGCTTGTTTCACTCTCTCTCGTTCTCTCTTTTTTTATATCTCTCTCTCTCTGTCTCTCTCTCTCTCTCTCTCCCCCCACCGATGGGGGGGGGGCATCCTCTGTTATAAAGCAGGATGGAGTCTTGCCGGCCGTGTGTGCCAGTATTCCCTGCGGCCACCTCCAAGTCCATTTTGATTTCGTGCTCGGCGACACGTTTCAGTCCAATATGGCGCCGACTTTGCGCTTGTGCATGTTTGTCGAATGCCCTTGCAGTGCACGCTGCGTATGCTGCTGCTGGTTCTCATCAGCCTTTGTGTCAAGGTAGCGCCAGTTCGCCCCATCGGCTTCGCTGCGCACCGTCCCGGCAGCTCAGCACTCTGGCTGGCGAAGCTTAGAGCACCGAAGGCCGTCACATGCGACAAATCTCGTGGCCGCTCCGCGAGGAGCTCCCGTCTCATCTGGGCAGTCTTGGGGCCTCCCTGTCCTCGTGTGAGACAGTGTTGGAGATCCATTGTTGCCCTCCTGGGCCATGTCGGGGCCGTCTCAGACCGTCTCAGGGCTCTCTTTTGCTGTCTTCGCCGTCTCGGGGCCCTCTTGGCTGCTGCAGGGCCGCCAATGATTCCTTCCGGAGGCCCTCCTTTGGGCCAGCTGATGGCCCTCTCTTGGGGCGGTCCAGTGGCGCTCTTGGGGCCCTCGGTGGGTCCTGTTGACTTTCGAAGACCGCAGGTGGGCCAGCCTTGGACCGAACAGTTTGGCAAGCGAAAACCATAAGATAGATGCCAGCGTGGACCACAAACAGGGAGTGATTGCACCCTGGATGCGCAATACCTGCGGTGCAGCCTCTGTGGTGCAGCGTACGTGGTGCAATCTATGAGTTGCAAGCTATGCAGTGCAACCCACTCTGCTGAACTTGAAGTCGTCATCTCCACTGCTCGCGCAAACATCCCACCCACCCACCCGCAACTTGGTTTGCAAAACCTCTTAAGACCGACTACGACGACAACGACGACAACGACGACGACGACACCGACGACGTCTCCGACGACTTCGACGACGACACCGACGCCGACGCCGACGACGACGAAGACGACGACGACGACGACGCCAACGAAGACGACGACGAGGGAGGAGGAAGGACGACGACGACAACGACGACAACGACGACAACGACGACAACGACGACAACGACGAGGGAGGAGGGAGGACGGCGACGACGCGAACGACGAAGAAGGAGGAAGGACGGCGACGCCGACGACGACAACGACGAGGGAGGAGGGAAGACGACGACGACAACGACGACGACAACGACGGCGACGAAATAGGAGGGACGACGACGAGACGCCGACGACGGACGACGACGACGACGAGGGAGGAGGAAGAAGGACGACCACGGCGACAACGACGACGGAAACGACCACGACGCCAAAGAGGACGACGACGACGAACACGAAGAAAGACAGAGGACGACGTAGGCGACGACGACGACGACGCGGGAGGAGGGAGGACGGCGACGACGACGACGATGACGACGCAAGAGCGCGCGCGCGCAAACCTTAGGGTTTTGTAGGTCTTTTGGACACACGATTTTGAAATCCTTCCGAAACCGATGGGTTTTGAAGGTTTTCGGCATACGCGCGTGACGACGCGCGCGTCTGTACTTCGTTTTATTTTTTGCAGAGGATTCTCGCGACGGCACACGCGCAAGGGCGTTCGACAGATTTCGACATGCGCGCGCGAAGCCCGTTTGGTAGAATTTTGTGAAAATCTTGAAAAAACCATGGTTTTCTTAAGATTTCGCAAGAGCTCGCGCGGAAGCTTTTTTAGCAAATCAGTGTTGCGAAACCCTGTGCGTTTTTTTTGAATGTTTTCTTGGAATCTCGATTGCGAGATCCTTCCGGCACCGAAGGTTTTTGGGGGATGCTGGCATGCGCGCGCGACGACTTCGTTTCATTTTTTCAAAGGATTCGTGACAACGTGCTATGTTAGAACAAAACATGTCACCGCATTGTGCTTTTTACAAGGGAACCGCACGGGGGGGCGGGATACCGGCCATCCTGGGATTGTGTAAATTCATATTTAGGATGGACATGTGGTCAGAATCATATTTGATTCACATATCCGAAAGGGGGATTGATAACGCCGGGGGGGGTAGATGTTATTCTGTTTTTAGAAAATGAGAATCTGTGTGGTGCCAGCTGTGTAGTGCAATATATGTGGTGCAATCAATCACTTGCTCAACTTGAAGCTGTCCTCTCCACTGCTCGCGCAAACATCCCACCCTCCCACCCGCAACTTGGTTTGCAGAACCTTTTAAGACCGACTACGACGACACCGACGACAACGACGACGACGACGACACCGACGACGTCTCCGACGACTTCGACGACGACAACGACGCCGACGCCGACGACGACGAAGACGACGACGACGCCAACGAAGGCGACGACGAGGGAGGAGGAAGGACGACGACGGCGACAACGACGACAACGACGACACGGACGACGAGGGAGGAGGGGAGGACGGCGATGACGCGAACGACGACGAAGGAGGAAGGACGGCGACGCCGACGACGACAACGACGAGGGAGGAGGGAAAACGACGACGACAACGACGAGGACGATGGTGACAAAATAGAACCGACGACGAGACGCCGACGAGGAACGACGACGACGACGACGTGGGAGGAGGAGGACGGCAGACCACGGCGACAACGACGACGGAAACGACCACGACGCCAAAGAGGACGACGACGACGAACACGAGGAAAGACAGAGGACGACGTAGGCGACGACGACGACGACGCGGGAGGAGGAGGACGGCGACGACGACGACGACGACGACGACGACGACGACGCAAGAGCGCGCGCGCACGCTTTTGTTGAAAATCCGTGTTGCGAAATTTTAGGTTGTTGTAGGTTTTTTTTGGACGCACGATTTTGAAATCCTTCCGAAACCGATGGGTTTTGAAGGTTTTCGGCGCACGCCCGCGACGACGCGCGCGTCTGCACTTCGTCCCATTTTTGGCAGAGGGTTCTCGCGACGGCACACGCGCTAGGGCGTTCGACAGATTTCGACATGCGCGCGCGCGAAGCCCGTTTGGTAGCATTTTGTGAAACTGTTGAAAAAAAACCAAATGGTTTTCTTAAGATTTCGCAAGAGCTCGCGCGGAAGCTTCTTTAGCAAATCAGTGTTGCGAAACCCTGTGTTTTTGTATGTTTTTTGGGGAACTCGATTGCGAAATCCTTCCGGCACCGAAGGTTTTTGAAGGATTGCGGCATGCGCGCGCGACGACGCGCGCGTGTGCACTTCGTCCTTTTTTTTCAAGGGATTCGCGAACAAGTGCTATGTTAGAACAAAAAATGTCACCGCATAGTGTTGTTTTACAAGGGAACCTCAGGGGGGGGATTGCGAAATCCTTCCGGCACCGAAGGTTTTTGAAGGATTTCGGCATGCGCGCGCGACGACGCGCGCGTGTGCACTTCGTCCTTTTTTTGCAAGGGATTTGCGAACAAGTGCTATGTTATTACAAAACATGTCACCGCATAGTGTTGTTTTACAAGGGAACCTCAGGGGGGGAAAACCGGTTTGGCTGGGATGATACAGTTCCATATTTAAGATAGACGAATGGTCAGAATCATATCTGATTTACATACCCGAAAGGGGAGCGGATAAGTCCGGGGGGGGTAGAGTCTATTCTCCTTTTAGAAAGAGAATTCACTTGTGAAGCTCGCAGCTGTCAACTCTACTGCTCGTGCAATCATCCCACCCACCCACCCGCAAGTTGTTTTACGAAACACATGCGGCGGCAATTGCAATGAGAGCTTGGTGTTGGCTGGTGCATCTCTGCGGCCGTGCTAGCCCGCACATGCTCGCGCGCGCAGCGGCCAGCCAGTTTGGCGCGACCGACGCGGCTGTGGTGGCGCTGACTTCTGGGCACTTTCCAGCGCCCACTTGGGTGGACGCGGTATCATGATAATGCCGACAACGGTAGACACGATGATGCTGGTATCGGCGCTGACGGCGACGATGACAATGGCGACGGCACGGCCAGTGACGGCGCCGATGCTGATCACGCCGACGACGATGACTGCGTCCTCGCGTCGGTGATGAAGGTTTCGGAAGGAGTTCGGCATGCGCGCGCGGTTGACGCGCGAGAGTGGCCCGCATGGTGTTATTTGACACGGACCGTGCCCCCCAGCACGCTCTCAAGGGCGTTCGAATGATGCCGACATGCGGCGCGAAACGGCCCGTTTGGCAGTATTTAAGGAAACGTGTGAACAACCGTTGGGTTTCTTGAAAATGCGCATGAACGCGAGCGCATGTTTTGAACATTTGTGTTGCAAAACCACGTGTTTGTTGTATGTCTCGGGACACTCGATTTGGAATGCCTTACGAAGCCATTGGCTTGTAACGGATTTCGGCATGCGCGCGCGACGACGCGCGCGTGTGTAGTTGGTCCCCCGTGTTGCGTATTCTTTCGACGGCACGCGCGCAAATGGGCATTCGAACGATTTCGACATGCGCGCGCGAATGTCCAAGTTGGTAGAATTTTCTAGGAGAAGTATGAAACCCAATGGTTGCCGGAAGAACCCGCAAGAGCGTGCACGCAAACTTGCTTTCACAGCTTTTGTTGCGAAACCATGTGTTATTCTATGTTTCGGGGCACGGGACGGTGAATATGTACAGCACGTAAGGCTGTTTGAAAGGATTTCTGCATGCGCGCGACGACGCGCGCGTGTGCATTTCGTCATAGTTTTGATGTGGACCCCTGAACACTCACGACGTTTGATAAACGAGTGCGCGCGCATAGTATGTTCTGCAGAGGATGGGGGGGAACCGTTGCCGGCCTGGCTGGGGTGATACGTTGCCGCTGGACGATGCGGCAGAATCATGTGCACATTGCAACTCGAAAAGATGGGCGGTGAAATCGGGGGGGGGGTAGATCCCGATATCCTTTTTAGGGAGGGCAATCAATGCGCTGCGCGCTGCGTGGTGCGACGTCTGCGTTGCAGCCTGCGTGGTGCCATCAGCAGTGGGCCCCGCCAGGCGAAGCCTCGGCGGACCCAGCCAGCGCACAGGGCGCCCGCCAGGCGCAGCCTCGGCGGAGCCAGCCAGCGCGCGGGGCAGCCGACGAGGCGCCCCCCAAGGACAGCCCCGCGCTGACCCAGCCAGCGCACGGGGCGCCCACGGATATGCCTGCCAGGCGAGGCCTCGGCGCACCCAGCCAGCGCACGAAGCGCCGACGAGGCGCCCGCGGGCGCCCACACCCCAGCCAGCGCACGGGGCGCCCGCGGGGCGCCCGCCAGGCGAAACCCCAGCGGACCCATCGAATTGCGCATCAACCCGAGCAGGGGCCTTCACGTAAAGGGGGGGGTCGCGCGCGTCAAGACACCGTCTGCGTTTCGCCCGGGTGCCCCGGGTTTCGTCGCTCCGTGCGCTGCACGGTGACTTCCCGCGGCCGTCAGATAGGTTGCTGCGCTCAGGGTGCTCCGCGGGTTTCCCCCCAGGTGCACCTTGCGCGCGGGTTTTCAGGGTTGGGTTTCTTGCGAAGGGTTTTTTGCGACCACGCCCGCACTGTACACGCACTAGTCGAGGGAAACAGCGTTTGGATGTCAATGTTCGTGGCCTTTCGAGGGCCCCATTGGGAAGCGTCCTGGGGGTGCCTGGGGGCCTCTCAGAGGCGTCTTCGGACATGTTCGGCGTTTCTTGGGAGTTGGTGGTGGCCTCTTGAGGCAATGCTCTGCCCTCTTGGCGGCCTTGGTGGCCTTCCTCAGCCTGAGGAGGAGGAGGAGGAGGAGGAGGAGGAGGAGGAGGAGAAGAATTTGGAGAGTGCCAGAGGGTCTTCAGGCTGGGAGCCTCGGTAGCGGGAGGGGGGGGGGGGAGGGGCGGTGCACGCAGGTGGGCGCGTCGAGAGGGGGCTCCACCCTGGAATTATGCCGAACCCCTGCCAGGCAGTGCTTGGCATTCCACCACGCCTCGACATGCCAGGGGGCACGGTGACGGACCGCGGTATGCCAGTGCCCAGGCACGTCGCCCTCGTGTTTGTCTGCGCCTCCGCCTGTTTTGCTCCGCCCCCCGCAAGGCCTGTTCATTTATCTCGTGGCTGGCGTTTCTGGTCTCGCGGCAGATGTGCCGAGCGTCCCACAGCCCACGCTCTCCTTCCCCGGGACCTTCCGCCCAGAAGGTTCAACAGTCATCGGAGTCTGCAATGTATTGCAAATGCTCGCGATGGTTATGTGTAGACGCGCAGAGTTATCAAAGTCCTCTCACCGTCATTGAACATCTTAATTTCTCATGCGTTCTTTTCTTCATAAGCTCCCTCGTCTTCCTCCTGATGACATGCCTGTCGTATCCACTTCCGCGTCCCCTCTTCCTAGACGTGTGCATGTCTCACCATCTGCCTATGCCCTCCGATGCCTATATAATAGAATTTCGCCGTTCCCCTCTCATCCTCACCTCGTGCCCCCGCAGATTCAACCACACGCCCAGCTCGTCGTGGTCGTCATTTCCCTGTTCCCCCCCCCCTCCTCCCTCTGCCGTGCCCCTCCGCGTGCGCTCCACGGCTACATCACCTCTGTCCTCTCTCCCCACTCCTTCCTCCCCATCCTAGACTTACGTCGGGCCTGCCCCTCTACAGGAGGACATTTCGAAACTAGTCAAGGAATAGTCCGGGGACGATCGTTCTATTCTTGTTGGGTTGTTTGGGGCCATCTTCTGAGTATTCTCAAATGTTCACCCCAA